>JAXFYN010000024.1:792449-1182065 GCA_036172215.1 Camellia granthamiana | reverse complement strand
TATTTTGTCAGGAGCTAGGGTTTCACTACGCACGCAACGGTTTCAAACAACCAATATCGGGTAAGCAACCTGTCCTAGTTTGGAATGGTCACTATGGATTCCGAATATGCACTAGGTCGAATGGTCAAAAAGGGTGCCCCGGTAAAACCGGGGTCTGTGTTCCCATACTGGCAGAGCTCGCAACCGGTCAGCCTTATGGTCATGCCTTGACAAGACAAGCCTCCAGCAAACCGCTCAGGAATAGCAGATGGCCAACACGGTGTCCTAGGCGCACCAATGCACATGCAATGCAAAGAAACACATAAGTGTAGTCAAAACAGGATATCACGAGTTCGAGTTAAGCTCTCTAAAATCCCCAGCAGAGTCGCCAGAAACTGTAACGCGCCCGCGAGGGACCTCGGCTACAGTTCGGACTCCCCTTTTTTGTTTGTTGCGGTTCGTAATCTGAACCAAAGAGTCCAACTCTGGCAAATCGTTTTGAGAAAAACAGATTTTTGAAAAGAAGTGCCAAACATGGACTGCTTTGCCAGATGCAGAGTCGCCACCTAAATATTTTTTTAAAATGGGAAATTTAGGAAACCCTGACTCGGTGCCGAAGGCCACGTGTCCGTCATCACCAAAGTTGTCTTGGCTCGGGAGCTTGGGTACGATCGGGGAAGGTCAGCTATGAGCACCCCCTTTCGCCCGGTCCGAAGACCGGCCTCTACTAACCATGATATCCGATTTTGAAAACGTTATGTGTTCTTATTCCAGTTATTAGCCTAGAATTACTATGTTATGCGCACAGCAAACAAGTATAGACTAGATTGCCTAATTTGGAAACAAGCATTGCATATCCGTTTGTTTTGAAAAGCGCTTTGGAATTTGCTACTCGCAAGTAGGCTAAAACACGGATTTCAACGAGTTTTTCCAACTCAAACAATCCAACCTTCACCCACAGGCATTCAAACAGTTTATCTCATATAAGCACTTAGCCACATGGTAAGCATATTATCATGGCAACATTTACACACATGCGATATGCTAAAGCATAAATACTTACATCGTACTCCGTGCCAAAACAATAAACTAGTTAGCAAACATGCATGTCCTAGTTCATGTTAAGATGGCTAATGCAACACAGGCAACATGTAGCTAGAATAGGCTCGGCTAATCTAAACATGGCATGTGAAATGCTACAAGTAACACGTATTCAATTTGGAATTGAAAATACAATGCAGTTTGTATGATGCGCCGAGCCCGGTGCATGCAAGACAAATGTATGGATGCACGCATGCACAGCATAAGGTATGCTAATTTAAATATGCCCTAATACTAACCATCAAAAGCAGGTAAGTAAAAGGGAGAAAGAAGTGGGGGTTGGAAGACATGCACACACACGCACCCACACTTATTACAAATTCGCCCTCGCTCGGAGGGACCAAATAAATAATACAAATTAATTAACTACGCAAGCTAATTAAATATTACAAATTGATTAAATTAACTAAACAAATTAATTAATCTAATTAAAACAGTAAAGCCCTCGGGAAGCGGGTCAGATGCAGCGCATGCTCGGGACTTGCTCGGAATCGCACTACCATGCATAGTCTGCCTCTGTTTTCCCTGCTTTGCTCCTCTGAAAACTGCCAAAGTCTCAGGAATGCCTCTCAGGACACTGGGAGATACCACCGGCTGAGTAGAATTATCACCGACAATGGGATGTGGCAATCGGCACAAAATGAATCCATCGGCTGATGACTTACTGCCGGCCGGCACCAAATGTTGCCGGTCGGCAAACAATGCCTGCAGAACCTACAACTCACAGCAGCAGAGGGGCAAAACTAGCATGGCAATACAATTCAAGCAATGTATGCACCAATCATGTCCCCTATCATGTTTGTGACTCAAAGGGGCATGTGTCTCGATTCTCGGACCACCAATCACGCATTTCCATGCATGATGGCCCAAAGAATCAAGTGTGCAACTTTCATGTCAAATGAAATGCAAACCAAACAAACAAACCAAGGCCCAATTCCTATCACCAAGTCAAGGAACAAGGCATGCATGCGAGATGCATTGCAACCTAATCATGTTAGCTAGGGATGCAACATGAGCATGTGAACAAACAATGCACACTAGGCATGCAACCTATGCAAGTAAACTTGCGAGTCATGAGGCAAGGCAAACCAATGAAAAGATGGACTTAAACATGATCTAGGCAACTCTAATTAGGCCTAAAATCAGTGGCCAAAACCAAGGAAATGAAGGCCAAAATGCACACACACATGCATGCAATCATGGTCCAACACCTTAAGCATAACCAAGGCAACTCTTAAGCACACTTAAAGAGACCAAACAATAGACAATTAGCATGCAACACAAGCTCTTAAATTGCACAAAATAGAGGTGCCAAACCAACTAATTCAAGCAAGCAAAGCATGCAAATGGCCCAAGTACTTGAGGCAAGCCAAGAGGCTTAAACCAAGGTCAAACCCACCAAGCCTCACAAGGCTAAGGGGACTCAAAACAGGTCAAAGGCAGACCTAAACAACACCCGAGGAACACCTAGATGGCATCTAAATGGTTTGAATTCAAAAGCATGCACACATGCACTTTCAAGGAGCATACAACACAAGCTCATAAGGCGTTAAAGAGGCATGCAAGGCAAGCATACAAACATGTTAAAGGGACTGAAATAACATGAAAAATGACTCCAATCCACTAAATCAAAGCAAACAAAGCATGCTATACACTTACATACTTAAGGCCAACAAGCCCAAAAGTGCAAAGAGGCTATATAATGCATGCTAGGGTCGACTCAAACAACCTAAGACAGACCTAAAGCATGGCAAAATAAGCACAAAAGCTTCACAAATCTAAGCCTAAAACATGCTAAAACAAAGGCACACAACCTAAGGCATATTAAGGCGATCACAAGGCATTACAAGGTAGGTATGCAAGGCATGCATGGTATACCAAAACCAACTTAAAACCATGTTATGTTATGGCAATATAAGCATGAAAAACAGTCATGGCATGCTCAACACACACTTGAACAAAGGCTTCTTCAAGAGGCCAAAAAGTGCCCTTTGCAAGGACAACAAGGAGAGGGGGTGGCCCTCCCCTTTTGGAGACTTCAAGGCATCATCTTTACCACTGAAATCCCTCAAGATTTCAGTGGTGAAGAGACCCAAACACCAAAATCCCGGAGCTCACCAAAATAGCACAAAATGGGGGCCTTTCAAGGCCTAAGAGGGGTCAAACTTCCCCAAAGCACAAAACACTCTTAATAGACTAACAAGAGGGCCTAAAAATAGAAATTTTTTGTATTAAACACTAAGCACAAAAACAATTCTAAGATAGGCAAAAGTAGGATGCAAGAAAGGGGTAAAAAGGGGTTAAAGTTGTTACCCTTGTAGACCTCTTCCAAGATGGTGACCTTGTTGCCTCCTTGAGCTCTAATCCAGCCAAGAATAGCAAGAACAAACCCTAGGAACCTCAGTAGCCAAGGGAAGGTGAAACACTAGGTGATTGTGTGCAATAGTATGGACTAAAACACACACAAGAGTAATATAGAGATAGGATGTGTATTGAACCCTAACCCTAAAACCAGAGCTTCCTCTGTATTTTCTAAGCAAAAAGCTCTAATTTTTTCTAACCCTTAAGCCAAGGGAGGAGCCCTCCTCTTCTAGGCCAACAATCTTGTAAAGCTTGTATAGCAAGCTTACAAGGAGAGCATCCCTCCATACACGTGTATGGAGGGGAACCAAATGCCACACAGCTGTCCTAAAATATCTGCAAAAGCAGATGAACAGTAGTCGGCTGGCCAAAAATGTCATTTTGACAAAAATGACTGCCGACCGGCAATAAAGAGTGCCGACCGGCCACAAACATTGCCGGTGGCAACAAAAACCAGCCGGTGGCCTCTAGCCACTGCCGGTGGTGTGTGGGGATGCCTCACAAGGCATTCTCTGCCCCTCCAAGGCAAAACACAAGTGTTTGGTGCAAAACCAGACACAAAACGGTCGAGTTTGGAGATCCTGAGACAAGGCGGGTAGCCGAGAACTCCAGGAACTCCAAACGAACACAAACATGGATAATCACCGAGTGTTCAAACGGTGACGTCCAAGTCTTGAGGACGGTCAAAAATGGGGTATCTACAGTAGGTTTTTAAATTCTTATGAATGTAAATACTCTGTTGTAGAAAAGTTGTGCCTTACATGGTATTTTGCTGCAATGAAATTAAGATTCTATCTTTTGCCTACAACTGTCTTGGTGATTGCAACCATAGATTTGGTTAAGTATATGCTATCTAGACCTATGTTGAGGGGAAGAATTGGCAAATGGATACTAGCCTTATCAAAATTTCATTTAGAATATGTTCCCCAAAAGGCAGTAAAAGGACAAGTTTTAGCTAATTTTTTGGCAGACCATCCATCTTAAACAGAAAGTCAAGAGATAATGGAACTTGGTATGGCTAGTGTTGAGCCATGGCAAATGTGGTTCGATGGATCAAAAGCCAGTGGCCTAACTAGAATTGGTATAGTGATTAAGTCACCACAAGGAGTAGAAACCATACATGGTTTCAGAGTGGATGAAATTACTTGTTCTAATAATCAAGCTGAATATGACGCCTTAATGGTGGGATTGGAAATTCTTATTGGATTACAAGTTCATGCAGTTGACATATTTGGATATTCTCAATTGGTGGTTAACCAAGTGAAAGGGATTTTCAAATGTCAAAGTATAAGCATGTTGCCATACTATGTTGTTGCATTACATCTGCTTTCTCAATTTCAAATAGCAAATGTAACTCATGTCCCAAGATTCTTGAATAATAGAGCTAATGATGTGGCTCAGAAAGTTTCGAATTTCAAGAGAAGGGATAATACTCAAAGGGACATAAGCCAAACAACATACCAAAAATTAATACCACCCTTAAATAAAAGGAATGTGGTCCTGAAAGTCAATCATAATGACTTACAAGAACAAGATTGGAGGCATCCAATAATGCAGTACTTGGCTGGCCCATCTTCGAAGGCCAGCCGAAAAATTAAATTGCAATCTATGCAATACATGATTTATGGTAATGCTCTCTACAAAAGAGGGGAATATGGTTTATTGCTGGAATGTTTAGGCCCAAAAGAAGCATTAACAGCTATGGCTGAGATTCATGAAGGCATCTGTGGTGCTCATTAGCCTGGGGGTGAAAATGAGATAGTTGCTTCGAAGGCATTCCTACTATTGGCCAACTATCCTTGAAGACTGCATAGAATATGCAAAAGGTTGCCAGGCATGTCAAAAGCATGGCACAATAAGGCATGTGCCCATAACTAACCTGCATGCAGTAGTGAAGCATTGGCCATTTAGAGGATGGGCCATGGATATGATGGGGAAAATACACCTACCTTCTTCGAAGCATCATTGTTTCATTTTAGTGACCACTGATTACTTCACTAAGTGGGTCGAAGCTAAGCCATACAAGGCTGTAGACCAGACTAAGGTCATTGGATTCATTAAAGATTTAATCGATAGATTTGGTATCCCACAGACTATAACTGTTGATAATGGGACTGTATTTGATGGGAAGATGGTAAAGTCTTTTATGGCAGAGTTTGGTATTAGCCTTGTTAATTCCACCCCCTATTATGCACAAGCCAATGGTCAAGCTGAATCATCCAATAAGTCCTTGAAAAAAGAAATACAAAAGGTTGTGGAAGATAATCCTAGGGTTTGACATAACTTATTGTTGGATGTATTGTGGGCTTATAGAACTTCCCCAAGGTCAAGCACATGAGTCACTCCTTATGCCTTAGTATATGGGCATGATGCAGTGTTACTTGTGGAAATTAATATCAAGTCCTTGAGGGTAAGATGCTAAGACCAGTTAGATCCTGAGCAATACCATCAGAGTATGTGCTTGGAATTAGAAAGCATAGATGAAGCTAGAATTCTGGCATTAAATAGCATTCTTTTTCAAAAGAAGAAAGCAGCCAAAAACTATAATAAAAAAGTCAAATACATTGGCTTTGATGAAGGTGATTTGGTATGGAAGACAATACGCCCAATAGGGATTAAAAGCCATAAGTTTGGCAAATGGTCACCTAATTGGGAAGGACCATATCAAATTCATAGAGTCCTAGCTTTTGGAGCATACCATTTGAGAAATTTGAATGGATACATACATCCCAAAAGGATTAATGGAAGATATTTGAAGCCTTATTTTCCAATCATTTGGGAAACACAAGGGATAAAATAAACACTAAGTACAAGAACACGAGAATACTCAAATGATAAATAAGAATTTGTTCTTCATAAAGAGTTAAATACATTCTGCCATAAATTGGCCCAGAAATCATTACAATGTCTCAGTTGTTCTTTTACAATGGATGTTCTATTCTTAAATGATGAGAACAACTAGATAGCTGTGGTCATTTCCTGCTTTCGGTCAGCCAGTCCTTGGTTGGTGATCTGCAATTTGGTGTCAGTTCGGATTAAGGCCTGGTTCACTACAGATAGCTCCTCCTCAAGTTGAGCTTTCTTATCCAGTAGTTGAGTTCAAAAGTGGGAGACAGAAGAATGTTGTTCCTTTAGTTCTGATATTTCAGTATGCACTGTGGAAACAAAGCTCTGATCTTTAACCAATTTCTCCTTTGCAGCCTTGGCAGCATGGCAAATATTGATATAGAAGTCAATAGTGGCTGCTGCCTGAGATAAATGACTTGAGACAGTCATGCCAGATTGCTCGACAATCTTGCAGCACTGAAGGAAGCCATTTCTTATTATAGGTCTCTCTAAGGCCTCGAAGGGAATCCTCGAAAAAGATGTCAATAGCTCTAGGCAGTTGTCCAAGTTTATCAGAGGTGAAGAAGGCTTACTACTGGAGGAAGAGCTCTCAAAAATTTCTAGCAAGGAATCAGCCAAAACTAATGGCTCAGTCTCATCACTAGCCATTGGAGAGGTAGAAGGCAGGTCGAAGAGACTAGCTAGTCTTGCTTCAAAAATGTCTACCTCATTCGTGGACATGAAGGGGGCAGAAAGGGCTTTGGTGGAAGGCACAAAGGACTGCATGGTGATAGGAGAAATGGGTGGAGCATCTTCAGCAGTCTCTATGGTTCTAGCCACCAATAAATCAAGGGAAGAATGGCTGGAACTAGGCAAAGGTAATAAACTACGAGTTGAAAAGCTGCCAGCACCCTCTATAGGGGAATCAGCTACCATCAAAGAGAAGGTAATAGCTGGAATTTCCTTAGGAGGAGAAGGAAGAGCAAGGCTCGAAAGAGAATTAAATTAAGATAGATCAAAAGACAAGTAAGGAAAGTATGGATTTAAGTCAAAAGAAAGAAATGTAGGGATACTTGGCCTTAAGGAGGGTACAGAGAATATAGGCCTAGGAAGTGGGAGTATTATCTGAATGGATCTCACATTTTGTAATTGATCAACTTCAACTAAAACTGAGGGAGTCCTTATTGGAAGAATAGGCTCAGTAGTTGTTGCTGCAAAAAAAAAAGAAGTACAAAGTAATGTCAAGTCTCAATACCAAAAATTTGACAAGGAAAAACAGTAGAGGCTTGAAAGAAGTTACTTGTTTCAGAAGTGATAGCAACAATAGGAGAGCTACGAAGGGAATAGTGCTCAGCAATATGTTGCCTTCTTGCAGTTTCCCTTTAGATTGCATCAGCAGCAGCAGCTTCATCTCTTAAGAATTGCTGCTGCCGTCTCTTTTCAGCTCTCTCAAAAACAATTATGGCCTTAGAATGTTCCTGCTCTACTGCCTTGGCATGCCTTGGCAGTTGCATCATGAATAGGGTCTTCAACCAAATCAGAAGGAGAGACAGTCATCTTTCTTCTCTTTTTTCTCTATACTGGTATTGCCTACTCTTTCTCAATTTCTCTCTCTTCAATCTGGGATTCGGATTCTTCAGAAGTGAGTTCCTCTTCTACTACTCTGGCAGTTGTCTCATGAGTGGGATCTTGAACCAAGTCAGAAGAAGGGACGGTCACTCTTTTTCTTCTTTTCAAGGGTGACTCCTGCTCTTGATTCGCCTCTTTTTCTTTTTCTGCTTGAACCTCAGGTGCTTCCTTTTCGGGCTCAAGTAAAAGTCTCATTTTCTTTTGTTGCTGTTTGCTTTTGAGAAGATTTAGAGCTTGGGTCTTCTGAGGAGAATCTCCCTGTGAGGCACCCGCACCACCTTCACAAAAGAAGAACTAAAGATAAGGCTAAAAGCATTATAAAGAAGGCAAAAGGAGAATAAACAAGGGTATATACCTTTCTTCGAGGCAGCCCGAGTAACTCTAGGAGGAGTTGAGGCAGTAGGAGCAGACTGTGTGGTGACAGGCACAGGAACTGAAGTGGTAAGAACAGTGGAAGAAGTAACAACTCCAGCTCCTTTGGGCTTGGGCACATTCAACACCATTAGTAGGTCTTGAGGAGAAATGGCCAAGTATACTTCCATATTGGTCACCCACCAGTTTTGGTACCTTTTCAACATGTTACCTTGAGGAAGGAAATGGATATACTCAAAATCGATCAAGTCCTGTATAAACTTAGAAGTTGCCTCTTCTAGTCTGGACCTTCGAACTTTCAAATCCCCGCTGGTAAGACTTAGATTGGTGTTACTGCAGAGAGGTATTGGGACCCCTTGTGAGAAGCCAAATTGTCTAGCAAATTGAGCAGGACAATAGGGCTCAGCAATGCATTTGTAAGCTCTGGGGTTCATGGTCCCAATGAATAATTCTCTAGGGATCAGAATAGAAGCCTATATATCTTTGTGAGCAGGTGAAGCACAGAACCTATCACTTAGGAAATTCTTCAACTAAGATGGGCCAATGGTAATGGGTTCGAAGGGACGAAAGCTGTAAGAAGGAAGAGAAGCTGGAAGTTGGTGGAAGAAAGAGAAGTAAAAAGGAAAGGTAGAAGGATAAAGTGAAGCATTGGCTAGCCTCATGCCATGAGTAAGAGGGTTTGGCTCAAAAAATTTAAGGCATTTGGATTGTAACCCAGTGAAATAAGCAAAAAGCCAAAGCTGAAGAATCCAAAATGGCCCCCCTTGATTGGCATCTACGGGTTTCTCACAGAAAAGAGAACAGGCTCTATATACGTGACCTAGAACGTATGGAGCTAAAGCCACCTTCTTCTGTAAAACAAGGGCTTTGGCAAGAGGGGCAAATTCAGGCATCATTCTTTGAGAGGAGGTGCAAAAAGGGAACTTACAAAGCCAATATAGTAGGAAAGAAAAAAATTCCCTATCAGTCACAGGACCCTCCCTTCTATTCTCATCTTTGACGAAGTCACTATAGGATGAGTTAAGAGAGGGGAGGGAAAAAGGGACTGCTAGGTCAGGATAATCTGGTCCAATGGGGGTTCCAATGGGGGATAATCCTAACAGATGGCAAATGTCAAGAACGGTAGGGGCCATCATCCCACATCTGAATTGAAAGAAATTAAAGGCAGAATTCCAAAAGCACAGGGCAGCAGGAATTAAGAAAGGGTCCTCTGAGATAGTTAACCTGGATAGTCGGAGGGCGTCGAGAATGAAGAGTTCTTGAAGGTCCAGAGTCCTATCAGGGACAACTCGATCATACCATTCTTGCCACTCCGGTCTCACCGTGGGCCAGCATTGGTGGGGGCGGTTCGTCCTCCAGTTCCTCCAGTCAAGGCCACCTTCGTAAAGGAGACAATGGTCTTCCAGACATGGATATAGAGCTGGAAGCTCAGTAAGAATCTCCTTGAATATGGGCCCAAGCACATAGTCTTGTTGCACATGACGACGAGGGATGAAGATGCGTCCGTCAATGGCACTTTTCTCCCCAGCCTTGTACTTTTCACATTCTGCATCAATGATCCTTTTCAGGGCTACAGACGGGCTCGCATGCTCTACGACTGGCACTTTCAATGAAAAAGAAGCCATTGATATAACGCTTTCTCAGAGGACGAAGCTGGGAAAGAGAGAAGTGGAAGATCGGTAGAGATAAAGGGTTTGTGTGTTGAGCGAGCAAGTGATTTCAGAGCACGAAATAAAAAGGTTTTAAAAGCCTTTGTGCCTGGAAGATACATCGCGTAATTCGTTAAGTACTAAAAGTACGAATACGAAGAATTTCCTTCAATATTGATACTTTTGGAGGGAAAAACACATCCCAGATGTTGATGCCAGCTTCGAAGTAAAATATTTGGCTTTGAAACCAGATTTAGGCACCAAAAGTCAAATAACAACGGCTTCGAAACACATTCTATACTTAAAGATGTAAGAATACTCAAGTATTTGTTTACTTCAAAGGGATTAAAGACCTGTTTTAGGTTTCTTAATGAAAGTAATGTCCTTCGAAGCAAAACTTGAGACCCCTTAAGGATGGGAATTGGTGTTCGAAACATCAAAACCAATAGTTGGTTTGTATATATACAGAAAGAGATTGTCTTTTGAACTAAAACAGCATGAACTGTTGTTCGAAGCAAAAATGGTCAATTTAAAACTGATTGATCATACTAACCATGACCATATGTTGGTTATGATTAAAATAAGCTTTAAGGGGTAAGATTATTAAATTCGAAACACTGATTCTAAATGAAAATCAGTAAGAACTGTCAACTATATTCCATAAATTGGAAAAGTTCATATTGGTTCTTTTTAGTGTTTCATTTAAAACGATTGAGTCCAGATTCAAAGGATAAGATTGTTCAGTTCGAAGCCCTAAATTTGCTTTTAAAGACAAACGGAGACAAGATCAAACAATGCCAAACAAAGAAAAAGTCTTAGTTGTATTAAAGCAAAAGCAATTACATTGAACGGCCCTCTTTGAGTACAAATTCAAGCTCATAAAAGTAGGGAATAGAATAAATAACAAGATCGTGAAATTTGGTCTAACTATGATCAATGAATTTCTGTTATTTCTTTATTCTATCCTCTATTTCTTCTAGGATTGGCTGCATAAGTTGATGTGCTCTCATTTCATAAAAGAGCTCTTCAGCCTTTATTTCGAATGTTGTTTCTCTCAATCCTTGTTCCAACTCGTCTATATCCGAGTCATCCCAGTATGCAGAATCTTTATTCTTGAAGTTTTCGAATTCTTCAATGAAGTTCTCTGCTTCGTACTGGGCATGAACTCGAAGGGACGAGAGTTGGTCTAAAGATTGAGTGGTGCCTATAGAGGTCCAATGCCAGTGGAGAAGCAATGGAAGTTGGTCCAAAAACATGTGAAGCTCTGCTTGGGCGAGGGGATTGAGGACATGACCCCGAGTCAAAATATCACAAGCCCATCGAAGGTTCTTGAGAGGGACTTCGTTCTCAAGAACACTGAAAAGCAAGTGAGAGAAGGCTGCAAGCAGGAATTGGGCTTGCTTCTGCTCAGCTGACCTTATCCGCGGAGAGGGCAAGCCTCAGTCTCTCTGTCCAGCAAGGAGTTGGCGGAGGAGACGGTATGGAATCCTCCACTTCAGGAGGAGGAGCAAGGGCAGAAGGAACAAGAGCATTAATATAATCGAGCCAGTCAGAAGAGCAAAGCTTCGCCTTCTGGGCTAAGAACGATGGATTGTACCCTTGTGCCTCTTCGGGGCGTCAGGCAGCGTGCATTATCTTTGTAGGCATGGAGGATGTGTACTATGCTACAAGCAGATTCTCCTCCAAACTGCGTTGACGGTCGATGGGCACGTAAGGATAGACCACCGAGCTTCGCGTATAGGAAGGGAACTCTAAAGGGTCAGTAAACTCGACAAAGTGATGGTTGATTTGCTCCCTTAAATCACAAGCCTCAGGTTTTGACCAGCTTGTTCAGTCAGAAGCCCCAAGGGAAGAAGAAGCTGCAGCCTTATCCCATGCAGAGGGTTGTAAAGAAGAATTTCCCATGTCCATATTTGCGACTTTCTGAATCAAAGGATTGAGAGCAGTTTGTTCGTAGTCCAAGGGTGAGTCAGAAGAAGAACTTCCCATATCCATATTTGTAAGTTTCTGAATCAAAGGATTAAGGGCAATGTGTTCGTAGTCCAAGGGTTGATAATTTGCAAAGGCATCCATGACCTGAATATAGAAAGGTGGGTAAAGGTGGCTAATTAATGCATAGAGGTTCTTTCGAAGAGGAACAGCATCATCAAATGACTCTTCGTGTGCTCGATCAATGGAGGAGAAAATTGATTCGGCCATAAAAAATGTATCAGTCTGTTCGAATACTAAGGTGGTGGGGGTGTTCAAAAGATTGAAGGAGAGTTTAATGCAAATGATGAATGACAGTTTCATTTATGGAAGAATGCAAAGCCCATGCACGTTCTAAGACGTGGATAAAAGACCTTGATCCACTAATATCACCAAGTATTGGGTATATTAGTGCGGGGGGTAATGTTGGCTACATATTTTATACAAGCCAATTACAATTCGACGCGTGGCAGAATAAGGGTAATACAGGAAGACTATTCAAATCTTCGATCCTGATCGTACACGTGGCAGTTAGTATTGATTATTACGAGATCTGAGTAGCAGTGGATCAACAAAGAGATGCAAGGTGATGTGGCTTCAACGGTTACTCACATTTCAATTCAAATTTAGGAGGGAAGCCTAACTGCAAGTGATGGCATAGTGGAGCTAATTATAAAGCAACATGATCAGCGATCATGGAGGAGCAGTTCGACGGTTGGAAATGCAGTTCGATGGTCATCCTTGAGAAGTATAAATAGCAGAGAAGGCCTAGAAAAGACCCCCAGACTCAGATCCAAAAAACCAGTCTTATTCTACTTATTTTCATTTCCAGTTTTATATTTCTAGTATTACATTTCATGTTCTTTACATTCCTGTACTTTAAATTCCTGCACTTTAAATTCCTGCACTGCACTTCGTTCATAGGAGTAGTTTCAAGTAGTAGATTGTTATTGTAAACCTCTACGACGCTGAGTTTGGATCATTGTAAGTTTTTCATTTTAATGAAACGCTTCAATTGTTCTTCATTTAATTGTTATCTTGCTTAATTCTCCTAAATCAAGCCACCAGTAAAAGTCCTCTTCATTGAGGCTGAAAGAACTAAAACATAATCGTCTGATAATTGGTTGGCAATTAATTTTCTGTAAGGACTGGTTGATCCTTGCTGGCACGCTCATAATTACAAAAATAACCTTCGAAAGCCAAAAAGCCAACAGAAGGGATTTGGAAAGAGAAAGAGAAAAGGTAGGTGAAATGTGAATAAAATATATCTATATTTTTCATATAGTTTCACACATTTTTTTCTTTCCTTTTTTTTTTTTTTACTAAATCTATTCCCAAATTCCTCAACCAAATAGAGTATAAGAGAATGTGACAAATTAAGGAACAAGTAGTCCAATTAATAAGACTTTAAAGTTGTGTTGGTTGGAAATTTAGGTAGAATTTAAAAAGGAAAAGAAAAAAAATTACGTAAAATCAAGTGAAATATAAATATATTTTATTTATATATTTTATCTATATTTTATCATTTTCTTTCTAAATTTTTCAACCAAATACAACCGAATACTCCAATTAGATTTAGGTCACTGAATTCAATCCCCAACATTCCCCTTCTCCGGGTATGAGTGGTTGGTAACTTTTAATGTCACGAGTGTGGCACATTTTTATACCAAACTAATAATTATCAATAATTATTCAACAATATATATAATTAGTGGCTATGAATGAAACAAAACATGTTGAAAAACCCTCATGACATTCAAAACAAAGGTTTTATTTGACAGTGACTAAAAAATTAGTTTTTATTGGTTTTAGAAAATGGTTTTGTTGAATTTTTTTAATTTATTTAGCAAATTCATTTCTCACAAAATTGCATTAATTTTAACTACTTCAAAAAACTTATTAAAAAAAATTAAAATTTCAAAATCTGTCAAACAAATTAACTCTTTTTAACATTATCATTTTTTTTTAACTTTATTTATTTGTTTGTTTTTCCACAAGAAGCTAAAATTGAGTTAATTGCGGTTGGTTCTCCTTGATTGGTGGGGAAGAGGTTCGAAATTCAAGTGTAGTTCGGATTACTAAATTTTTTACGGTTAAATTGACTCGTTATGAAACTAATTTGGATCTATTTCAGAAATTTAAATCGTTCATCTCATACAATTAATTAAGAAAATAATCTATATAAAAAATCAAGTTAATTCAATATCAATTTTGATACTGAATAGATTGCCCATTTGTTATAATATATATGTGAATTGATCATGTAATTACTTATATTTGATCAACTCAATTTTTTGCATATGTGTCTTTCTCAACTTGTTATATGAGACAAACTATTTGAATCATTGAGATGGGTACAAAGTAATCCCACAATGCACTAACTTCATTAGCAAAATTGAGATTTTTAATTTTAACAAATCGAACTCTTATGGTCTATCTGGTTCACTAGAATACGATAACATGAAATTAAATAAAATGGTCATTATTTAGACTCTCTTATGAAATAATTAAATTTTTTTTTTTTTTTATAATGATAAAGGATGATTCTGTTTATAATGTATTTTTTATTATTTTTTTAATTAACGAAACATAAGAATAGACATTTTGACAAAATAAGAATAGACATTTTGACAAAATAATCAAACATTACCTTGTAAAAAAATATTGAACATCTATAAATAATAATTTAACTTAATAACTTTTTAACATTTTACCTTCTAAAAATTAAAAAATAAATAGAGTAAAATTAAAAAATAAATAGAATCTCCATTAAAAGTGAGAGACATCTGCAAGCAAAATGAGGAAACCTCGTAATCATGTAGGATTACCTTGGATTTCTTCTTCCTCATTTTGTGGCCATTCTTTTTCAAAAGGCTTACCTGCTCCCGTTTGGCAACCTGATTAGAAGTGAGTTGGGCTTTAAAAAATAAGTATAAAAAAATAAAATAAATTAAATAAGTTAATAAGATAAAATGTCATATTTAAATTATAATTATTTTACCTTTTCTCTTATAAAAAAATAAAATAGTCAAAAAAGTTAAAAAATTCTTTCCAAACGGTGCTAATTTAACTAGGCTAAATTAGTTAAAAAACTAAAAAGTTAGGTTAAAAAAATAGAAAATTTAACCAAAATCTCTCTATTGGACCCTTATTTGGTAAAATTGACAGCCCAATTTATTTTGCTTTATAAATCTTCTAAGGAAGAAACACATAATTGAGTAAGGACAAAATAAAAATATCTTCTTTTTTTTTTGAACAATATTACCAGAGTAATATATTACTGTGAATCAGAGTAATATGTTACTGTCAAATAGAGTAATATGTTATTGTTACTGTTTCTATCAATTTCGACAGTAATAGTTTGTTTGTTTTGTTCGTTTGTTTGTTTGTTTTCTTTTAAGAATTTCATAGTCAACAATATGGATCTTATTTAATAAATCTTGATGAGAGAATTCTAAAAATATTAATTTTACCAAAAATTGATATCTACATAAAAGATTATATTATTTTAAAATTTAATATTTTGATAATAGTAATATATATTAGACTTTTCAAGAAATCTTCTTTATATTTATCCTTAATGTATTAAAATTTTATTATGAGAGATTTTAACCAAATCCCCTTAAAACAATTATTTCCAAATGAACCCAAACAAATAAAAAAGATGCCTTTTTCCTCTTTTCTTGACCAATCAAGAAGCTTACATAATCAAAGAACAAGAAGGAAAATGCCAAGTTACAAAATTTCACTTCATTCCAAGCTGCCACTTTTAATCAAGGGCACATGGACATATGAAAAATAAAAAATGAAATAAAAATAAAACCAAAAAATAATCAATCCAATGTGCGATATCTGTATTTTAAACTGCTTCTAAACGAATTTTCGTGAAAAATAATCTAAAGAATTTAATTATGTTTGATTTAATTTTGGAATTTTAGGTCAAAACCCCCTTCCATGAGGCCCATTAGGTGTAAAGCCCACGGATGAAAACAATTGCGCCAAAAGTCCCTCGATTTATAAAATATCGTGATTTGACTGAAATGCCCATCCATATAAGGGTGCAAATACGAAACAATTGCACCGTTTCTCTCCCGTTCCTCTGTGTCATCGATTCAAAACCCTCCTCTCTTCTGAATGTGATCGTTCGAAACCCTAGGAACGATTGAAACCCTTATCTGTCTCATTACTCTCGCTGTCTGTAGCTAGTTCGTTATAGTTTCTTCGATTGAAACCCTTCTCTCTCTTATTACTCTCGCTCTGTGTAGTTACTTTGTTACAGTTTCTTCGATTGAAACCCTAGCAACGAACTCGGCATTAGGCTTTATTCTCTCTCTTAAACCCTTCTCTGAGTCTCATTACTCTCGCTTTGTGGAGCTACTTCGTTACAGTTTCGTGGATTGAAACCCTAGCAACGCTTTACTGTCTCTCTTGGACACACATTTTACAGGTCATTTCACTTGCTTCAGAGTAAAATTTTACTTCCAACTAGAGTAAAATTTTTCAGAGTAAAATTTTACATCCAACTAGAGTAAAATTTTACTCTGAAATGAGAGTTCTACTTCTTACAGAGTAAAATTTGACTTTAAGTATAGCCTTTTGTTCAGTACGTTTTAATTTCTGTAGTGTTTTTGTCCTGCCATTTCAATTTGCTTCATGAATTTTTCAGAGTAAAATGTTAAAATACACTTGCTTCATGAATTTTCAGAGTAAAATTTTACTTCCAATCAGAGTAAAATTTTACTTCCAAAACCAGAGTAAAATTTTACTTATAATGAGAGTAAAATTTTAAAGTAAAATTTTACTTCTAGTCAGAGTAAAATTTTACTTCCAATCAGAGTAAAATTTTACTTCCAAAACCAGAGTAAAATTTTACTTATAATGAGAGTAAAATTTTAAAGTAAAATTTTACTTCCAGTCAGAGTAAAATTTTACTTCCAAAACCAGAGTAAAGTTTTACTTCCAAAACCAGAGTAAAATTTTACTTCCAAAACCAGAGTAAAATTTTACTTATAATGAGAGTAAAATTTTAAAGTAAAGAAATGAGAGTTCTACTTCTTACAGAGTAAAATTTGACTTTAAGTATAGCCTTTTGTTCAGTACGTTTTAATTTCTTTAGTGTTTTTGTCCTGCCATTTCAATTTGGTTCATGAATTATTCAGAGTAAAATGTTAAAATACACTTGCTTCATGAATTTTTCAGAGTAAAATTTTACTTCCAATCAGAGTAAAATTTTACTTCCAAAACCAGAGTAAAATTTTACTTATAATGAGAGTAAAATTTTAAAGTAAAATTTTACTTCCAGTCAGAGTAAAATTTTACTTCCAAAACCAGAGTAAAGTTTTACTTATAATGAGAGTAAAATTTTGGTTATTAGAGAGTAAACTTTTACTTTAACTCTAGTCTTTTTCTCACTACGCTTTAATTTCTGTAGTGTTTTGGTCCTGTCATTTCAATGCTTTCAAATTCACTTGCTTCACGAATTTTTCAGAGTAAAATTTTACTTCTAAACAGAGTAAAATTTTACTTCCAATCAGAGTAAAATTTTACTTCCAATCAGAGTATAATTTTACTTTAACTCTAGCCTTTGCTCATTACGCTTTGATTTCTGTAGTGTTTTCGTCCTGCCATTTCAATGCTTGCAAATTCACTTGCTTCATGAATTTCTCAAAGTAAAATTTTACTTCCAATAAGACTAAAATTTTACTTATAATGAGAGTAAAATTTTACTTATTACATAGTAAAATTTGACTTTTACTCTAGCCTTTGCTCATTACGCTTTGATTTCTGTAGTGTTTTTGTCCTGCCATTTCAATGCTTTCAAATATACTTGCTTCATGAATTTTTCAGAGTAAAATTTTACTTTCAATCAGAGTAAAATTTTACTTCCAATCAGAGTAAAATTTTACTTTCAATCAGAGTAAAATTTTACTTTTGCCAAACAGAGTAAAATTTTACTGTCTCATGACAATACTTGTGCATTTTGTTTAGTGCTTATTTGTTTTGTGACGTTGTTTAAAGTAAAATTTTATACTGTTGATACAGGGGAACTTTTTTGTGTTTGAAAATAGTTGTTACAAGAAGCAAATGTGCTAATGATGATGATGATGATGATGATTTTGAAGTTCCACCAACTGTTTTACAAAAGAAGAAAGTCCCTAAAAAAGGGAGCAAAAGTAGTAAAGAAAGTCCTTCAAAGTTGAATATTATGCATGGAGTACGGGAGATGGAGAATTATATGAAACAATATAGGTCAAATATTGTTTCATTGATAAACGTAATGCGAGACACAAGGTTCACTAAAAGACACATTACTACCCTTGAGAGAACACCTTTTGGAATGTTGTTTAAATGTTTTTGGAAGAAAGATGATGTGGACTTAAAGAACTTCAAGAAAGTTGACGATAATGTGATGGATGTGATCAAATGTTATGACTTTCATGCAAAGGGATTTAAGCTTGGGGGGAAGATATGTGACATACGGGATAGTGACGTTACCTTGATTTTTGGGATAAAATCGGGAACGAAAAAAGTAGATGTCTCATATGGGAAAAAACAAGAATCAGCTTTTGTGCAGAGAAGGTTTCGTAATTTGTCAAGAATATCTGTAAAGAGTTTGCGAGAGGCGTTAGGAGATGCGTTGGAAGGCACAACGAGAGTTGATATTGAGGATGTTGCACGCATAATGTGTCTATTTGTTGTGGCGACTTTGCTATTACCAACAACTGGTCTAACAGTTGGATGGGCCTTTGTTGCCCTTGTAGAAGATTTGGAAATGATGAATTCGTATGCATGGTCGACTGCAGTTGCATCCACGTTGACTACTTCAATCCATTCTTCATTAGGAAGTCCTGAAAATGTCACTGGATGTGTACTTCTTCTGTTGGTAAGTAAATTGAACTACTTGAAATATTATGCAATCTATCTTTAGAGAATTTAACTAATTTCGATTTTTTATTTTATAGTACTGGTTATGCGAGCATACTACCCTCATTCAACCTGAAGGAAAAAATTTGTGTCCAAGGCTCCTGCGATGGGACTTATCAACATTGAGGAAAAAACTAATGAAGAGGTCATTGCAAACACTAAAGCCCGAAGAGGTATCATCTTTCCAAACTCAGCCCGAAGAGTAAAAGTTTACTTGAAATCAGAGTAAACTTCTACTTTAAATCAGAGTAAACTTTTTCTTACATTCAGAGTAAAATTTTACTTAGTCTTGAACAGAGTAAAAGTTTACTTTAAATCAGAGTAAAAGTTTACTTTAAATCAGAGTAAAATTTTACTTACAGTCAGAGTAAAATTTTACTTACTCTTCAACAAAGTAAAAGTTTACTTTAAATCAGAGTAAGTTTACTTTAAATGAGAGTAAAATTTTACTTACAGTCAGAGTAAAATTTTACTTGCTCTTGAACAGAGTAAAAGTTTACTTCAAATCAGAGTAAAAGTTTACTTTAAATGAGAGTAAAATTTTATTCTGAGTCAGAGTAAAATTTTACTTGCTCTTGTACAGAGTAAAAGTTTACTTTAAATCAGAGTAAAATTTTACTTACAGTCAGAGTAAAATTTTACTTACTCTTGAACGCAGTAAAAGTTTACTTCAAATCAGAGTAAAATTTTACTTGCTATTGTACAAAGTAAAAGTTTACTTTAAATCAGAGTAAAATTTTACTTACAGTCAGAGTAAAATTTTACTTACTCTTGAACGCATTAAAAGTTTACCTCAAATCAGAGTAAACTTTTACTTTAAATCAGAGTAAAATTTTACTCTAGTGGTTAAAGTTTGCTTAATTGCTGGCTTCTTTTCTTTTTCTATTTTTCAATTGCAGGTAAATCACAATGAACTGAAGCCCGTTTCCAAAGAAGAAATGGAACTCATTTGCAATGATGATGAAGAAGATGCTTTGGACACAGAGGAAAAGTTGGAGACTGAAGAAGATGCATTGGACACAGAGGAAAAGTTGGAGACTGAAGAAGATGCATTGGACATCGAGGAAAAGTTGGAGACTAAAGAAGATGAAGGTGATGTACCTGAAATTTTAGGAGATGATCAAGCTTTGAAGAACTTCATTGATCTTGAAAAGGAAAACAAGAGGCTGAAAAGTGAGAATCTGGCGTTGGTTGAAGAACTGAAGAAACTGAGGGAAACAATGCAAAAAATGAAAGAGGAGCAAAAGGCAAAAACAAAAGAAACGATGGAAAAGATGAGCAACACAGAGAAAGAAATGGAGAAAATGAGAAAGGAGATTGAAGTACTTGAATCTGAAAATAAACAGTTGGTTGAACAGATTGAAGAAAATGCAGTTCATGCGGCTATCCAAGGTTTATCTTCCAAAGAAATGCCACATGCCAAAGGAGTAGAACAAGAGGAAAACATTGGGATTCAAAGTACATTGGAAGAAATACCCATAGTCGTACAGCCATTCCAAACATCCATGGTGAGGAAAATCAAAATCAAGTCGAGGAAGAAGAAAGAAATGTCTGATTTTGAATGTGAGCCAAGAGAAGCAAAGAAAAAAAAAACCAGAAAACAAGGAATTGAAGTGATGTCAAAAGAAGTCATTTGTGTTGAAAACTTGCCTCTAAGCCAAGCAAAGCCAGTTGAAAGGGTTTTGTTTCCAGATAAGGCTGCAATATGGAAATTGCTTGATGAGGATGACAAGTATCTACTGAGCAAGATTTACAATTTGGAAACCACAGAGTAAGACCATGTTAATTTTATCAAACAACAGATTTTTACTATTATCCAACTGCAGCATGTTAATCAACATTTTTTTTAACTTATGACTAGTGTAATCATATGGTCCGGCACAAAACATGGAGTATATGTTACATTGCATGATGTGGATGCAATTCTGAGAGATGGTGATACTGCAAATAATGTAAGTGGCAATACAAGTTTCAATGACTAATGTTCACTTCAATAACTAAAAATAGTTCACTTTATTAATATATATTTAATTGATTTTTGTTTTGTAGGTGATTGACAGCTTCATAGAAATGCTTGAGATTGAGCAAGAAGTCAAGAAGCCAGAAAAGAATAAATCATTCTTTTTCTCTAGCCTTTGCTGGGTAAGCCATCAATTTGTATTTAGTTTGAATTGATAAATTTTTACTGTGATTTAGTGTAACATATCAGTGTCTCTTATACGATTAAATGCAGTCTTTAGTGAAATGGGGTTATGGGGAGCTGAGAAATCATCTAATTGATGAAGTCCTTGCACAAGATTTGAGTGCATATAGATACCTTCATTTTTGCATGAATTCCAATGGGAACAAAAAGGAAGAAAAACCCTACCACTGGACACTCCTTCTATTTGACACTGAACTTGATGAGTGGAGACATTACAATTCTTTAAGGCCAAGAGACAACAGAGAAGATGATTACCTTAAGGATGCAAAGAAGATTGTAAATGCTTTGCATCATATTAACAGTAATTTTTTGCTATATTTTATTCTTGAATTTAACCTGACCAAACAATTATGCAATGATGTTAGATAACATATGTGGATAGCAAGTTGGGCAAGAAAACGAAGAAAGGTACAAGAAAGTTTTCAAACTTAGTTTCGGTGAAAGATAGTCCACAACAACACCCAACATCGTAAGTATTTCACGCTACTATTATATGCTTGAATTGGTAGTTTTCAAATTTGAGTAAATCTAACAAGCGATTGATTTTTATTTAACAGTGTTGATTGTGGAATTATTGTATGTTATATCATGCGCCAAATCATAAGAGATGAGCCTATTGCAAATTCTATGGAAGAGGATGAAATTAACAATTTCCGAGCGTCAATAGTGCATCAATTTTTGAATGATTATCCAAAAGCATGGACTGAGGAACAGTTCAACCTCAAAAAAAAAAATGCGCTAGAGCTAAGACCTCAAGGATGACAATGTGGACAAGTTTTGGGGAAGTACTGTGAATGATATATGTAATTTTGGTTTTTGTAAATGAAAGAACAGTGAAAAAGTGATTGTAAGTGAAAGAATACTAAGAGAGTATTAGATAGAGGCTTAAATTTTTTTTGACTGAATGTTGCTATGAATGTTGTTTTGACTGGGAATGAATGTTGATGATATATTTAGTTGTGTTGTTAGATTTTTTTTGCACAAAGATTGCATGATGATCATCAGGGGAGTTTGTGTGTTGTGGTAAACTTTGGTGCAGGTTGGAAATGTTTTTCTAAGGGGACTAACATATTTTCTGAACTGAAGTAAAATTTTACTCTGAACTGAAGTAAAATTTTACTTTATATTCTGAAAGATGAGTAAATTGTTGCACTCTAAATCTAAAAGTAAAATTTTACTCTGCATGAAAGTAAAATTTTACTCTGCTTGAAAGTAAAATTTTACTCTGAACTGAAGTAAAATTTTACTTTATATTCTGAAAGATGAGTAAATTGTTGCACTCTAAATCTAAAAGTAAAATTTTACTCTGCTTGAAAGTAAAATTTTACTCTGAACTGAAGTAAAATTTTACTTTATATTCTGAAAGATGAGTAAATTGTTGCACTCTAAATCTAAAAAGTGAAATTTTACTCTGCATGAAAGTAATATTTAACTCTGAAATAAGAATAAAATGTTACAGCCTGAATAAGTAAAATTTTACTCTGAACAAAAGTAAAATTTTACTCTGAACAAAAGTAAAATTTTACTCTGTATGAAAGTAAAATTTTACTCTGTATGAAAGTAAAATTTTACTCTGAGGGCCGAGTTGAATTTGGACTCTAAATCTAAAAGTAAAATGTTACTCTGCACTAAAGTAAAATTTTACCCTCCATTAAAGTAAAATTTTACTCTGAAATAAGGTAAAATTTTAATCTAAAAGTAACATTTTCTCTGAACATAGTAAAATTTTATTGTCAAACCATAGGCTCATCACACCCATACACAACCATTCAACCACAAAACATATCAGAAACTAGAACAGACAACCATTCAAGAACGTAGTAAAAATGTATTTTATTGCAATGTTTCCTTACAAATCTACTCTAAAAGACTATCCTATTATTGCTATGGACTACTTATTGCAGAAGAACTGCATTATTTTCATACTTCTATTACAAAATCAATAATGTCTTTCACGGCAATGCCTCCTTGCAAGTCTTCCTATTATGACCATACTTCTCGCATCTACCGCACTGTACTCGTCTTATCTTCTCACCCCTAGATGGGATCCTATTCTTCCTTGGCCTACCAGGTGGCTTCTTACAAATTGGAGGAAGGACAACAACATCATCCATAGCTACAAGAGGTTTCTCAACAGTGGGTATTGGATAAACGGACTCAGCATAGCAATCTTTGAACTTGCTAGTGTAATAAAATGGTTCCACATGTGCATACAAATCACCTCCGCTCTTTTGGATAGCAGTCGCCGCGTGAGCACAAAGAAATCCATTCAATTGCCATTGGTAACATGAGCAAGTTCTATTCAAGAGGTCAACGCTAACCGATGGCCGGGATTGAACCTCAAAAACATGATCACTTGAACGACTAACCAACCAAGTTCTTCCACTTTTAAGAGCATTTACTAATGTTGAATCCATCTCCGGACAAAGAAAAGTATTCCATTTCTTAGCTTGTTCTCTCCTTCTCGACATCAAATCCATGATCTTCAACCTAATTGAATCAATCATCTTTGTAGTGGGCAAATGGCGAGCTTGACGGATCCATGAATTGAAAGACTCTGCCACATTTGAGTGCATTTCACCGTATTTTTGTCCTTTAAAATATGCATTAGTCCACTTGTCATAGGGCAAATTGGATAGAAACCCACAAACGATCCCTTTTCCCTCATCTTGTAATTCTTTCAAGCACTGATTAAAACATCCCACTGTCGGAGCGTAAGCACACGAAGAAAACAAAAAAACTATTCTACTCCTGAAAGTATTGCTGAAACTTGGACCAGAGAACCTATCCCTCAAATTGGCCTTCAAGTGTTGGAGACAAAAATAGTGGTAAGCAGTAGGTAAAACCTTGGGTAAAGCCTCCAAAAGTCCAGCGTTCCGATCAGATATGAAGGTAATTGGTCTTTCATCCAACAATATATTCGACAAATGCATAAAAAACCATTCCCAACTGTCTATAGTCTCCGTATCGACAATTGCCATTGCAAGAGGGAAAAAACCTGAAAAATAACATTTTACAATTAGTAAGTATATTAAACAAAAAGGACAAATCTGAGCTCAGAATAAGTAACTTGTTACTTTTGAATAAACTATAGTAATATCTACCTTGATCCCCATCCTTCGCTGTAGCTGTTAACAAGGTGCCCTTATATTTCCCCTTCAAAAAAGTTCCATCGATAAACAATAGAGGACGACAATGCCTAAACCCTTGAATGGAAGCATTAAATGCAACAAAAAACCTCTTGAACCGTCCACTTTGATGGTTATAGTCAAGACGCAAATAGCTACCAGGATTTGTGCTCATCACAATATCCATATACCATCGAATCTCATCATAGGACATAGAGAAATCTCCAAAACTAGTAGTCCTAGCTTTCTCAACTCCCAACCAAGCGTGATTGTACGTAATGGTGAGCCCGTATTGATCTGTAAATTGACGCACAACATCAATTGGACGAGTTTGGGGATTCCCACGAACTTCATTAACAAACAAACTTGCAACCAAATTTGAACTCATCCTTGAGTTTTTAGAAGTACGAACTGCAGCTCCACAAGTATGCTCATCATGTAGAGTCCTAATGTAGAAAAAATTATTAGCACTTTCTAGAGATGCATGTACTCGCCATAAACAAGCTTTCGATTCCCGCATTGAACACACAGCAGTGACCCGACACTTCTCATTCTTCACATACACAAACTCAAATCCTATCTCAATAGCATATTTACATAATGCAGTCCGGAAATCCTTTGCACCTCCAATAAATCTTTGACCTACATGAGTAATTCCATTCACCCATCCACTAGACAACAAAGTCCTTTCTTCATGTTGACAAAACATAGGGAGTAAATCCATTTCATCATCAGTAATGTTGGATCCAGTAGCGTCCCCTGATTCTCCAACTCCATGTTTTTCATTTGAAATGCGCATTTCAGTAATAGTCACATCAACCCGGTCAACACCAAGGGGATAAACAAGCGACAACATATTCTGAAAATCAGAATCATCATCAATCATGCATTGCGAATGTCCAGGCAAACAGTACAATAATAGTATGCAACCACTATTGTCAAACTTCTTCAATTTACAACTTAAGAAATCAGTTAAATCCTTCAACGTGCAGTTTGACACAACCTTGAACACAATGGTACGATCACCATACTTGCATAACAACATAAGAGGTGGAACCATTTTACAAATCTGCAAACAATTAACAGTAAAATTTTACTGTCACTATCAAAGTAAAATTTTACTATCAATATCAAAGTAAAATTTTACTGTCACTACAATTTTGGTTTAGTTTGAATTGAAACATGAATCTAAAAGTAAAACTTTATTCTGCACCAAAGTAAAATTTTACTCTGATATAGGAGTAAAATGTTACAAAAGGAATCTAAAAGTAAAATTTTACTCTGCATAAGAGTAAAATTTTACTGTCACTACAATTTTGGTTTAGTTTGAATTGAAACATGAATCTAAAAGTAAAACTTTACTCTGCACCAAAGTACAATTTTACTCTGATATAGGAGTAACATGTTACAAAAGGAATCTATGCAGAGTAAAATTTTACTGTCACTACAATTTTGGTTTAGTTTGAATTGAAACATGAATCTAAAAGTAAAACTTTACTCTGCACCAAAGTAAAATTTTACTCTGATATAGGAGTAAAATGTTACAAAAGGAATCTAAAAGTAAAATTTTACTCTGAAAAACAACTAAAATTTTTGCAGACAATTAACTTGTTTGGTGCAACTTTTTTGCTAGTTAAAAATTGATAACTAAAATGCATAAGCTAAAAGAACATATCTCCCTATCTTCTCAATAATCAAAATTTTACTCTAATTGTAAACAGAGCAACAGAACCAGAGTAAAATTTTACTCTGGTTCTATTGCTGTCTATTGTTAGATTAACAAGTCAATTTTACTCTGTGTCTTTTGTCAAAAACAAAATTCTGTCTATTGTTAGATTAACAAATCAACAAAAACAAACGAACTCGATCAAAATAAAAATAAATCAAACCAAAAAAAACGAACAAAAACAAAAACAAAAAAAAAATTAATTAACAGATCTGTACAACTCGAGTAATTGAAAAGAAAAACCTGTACTCGATCAACAATCACAAAATTGAATGAAACTCTCGTTTAATTTGAGAGCGTTGATCATCGGCCACCAAATGACAGTTGTTCAGCTGCGAGATCGTCTATTGTTGAACAATTGAGAGATATTCGGCTGCGAGATCTTCATATCTGGAGGTCGTCTTCATCGATTTTGCGAAGTATGATCGATTTGCAGATGGGCTTCATCCTCTTCATCAGCTGCGAGATTGATTTCAAAATTTTCAAACGTATGATACTATATATATATATATATGGGGGCAATATTGTCATTAAAAAAAATAAAAATTATAAAATGTCCTTATTGAGGTAGGCATTTCTTACTCAGGGACTTTTTAAAAGAAAATTAATTAGATTATCCTTTATTCTAATAAAAAGGCCCAAAAGGGGGTTTTGACCAAAAATCCCTTTAATTTTTTTCAAAATTATTTTTAAATGAGTTTTTATTTATTTTTAGTGAACAATTTTTTTTTTTTTTTTAAGGAAAATTCATCTATAAATCTCATATAGGAGAATGTTGATGCATTTAGTTCTAAAAGTTTTTTTATGAACCAATTAATCCTTTTTGTTTTGAAACGTTGTATTTATTTGATTTAGTACCATTTAAGTGTAAGTGAATTTCTTTTTGTGATTTATTTTTTCAATTTTTTGATTTATTTTTGGGATGAGAATGGAAATGTAAGGTATGGAAGATTATTTTCATAGGGATTGGTGGCTGAAGTGTTGGTTGTCAAGCGTGGAAATCTATATTTCTGTTAGTGTGGTTTTCTGATGTTATATTAGAGTGTTACGTTTGGAAAAAAAAAATACAAGGAGTTTTTGTGTATTACATTGATTAGAGTGTTATGTTTGAAAAATATACACTAATGATTTTTTTTGAAATGTTACATTGTTACGTTTGAGAAAAGTACACTAAGAAATTTGTTAGTGTGTTATATTGGGGTGTTACATTTAAAAAAAGTACATTAAGAAATTTTTTAGTGTGTCACATTGATTGGAGTGTTATGTTTTTACGTTTGAGTAAAGTATACGAAAAAGTTTTTTAGTGTGTTACATTGATTTGGAATGTTGGCCTTGTTTGGTTTGTGTTTCCCAAAAATTTTTGGGAAAAATTCTCTACAAATAAGTTTTCAAAAGTAATCAAACCAAACAAATTTTCTCAAAAAAATTTCCCAAAACTTGTTTGGTTTACAAGTTTTCCAAACAAATCTCTCTCTCATACACATCAAATCAATCACTTTTTCCAAAACTCTCTCTCAAAATAATTTTCCAAAACATCTTTTGAAAAAAGCCAAACCAAACAACTTTTCATACTTTTTATCTCTAAAACTCATCTCCCAAACTCAAACCAAACATACCCGTTATGTTTGTGAAAATACACAAAAAAGTTTTTTTTAGAATGTTAGGTTTAGTAATTTTAATATTATGAAAAAAAAAAACTCATATTTGTCTCCAAACACGTAACACACACTCGTTAATGGTTGGCCTTTTATATAATTTACACTAAAATGAGACATTTGGGTCCATAAGAAAAAATAGAGGACCAAACAGTTTATAAAATCACTCTTTAAGATTTATTGGTGCTTCAAGCTTTTCTTTAAACATATATTTTAATCTTTTTATTTTTTACTTTTTAGATGCACCCATTTTGGATGAATCTTAAAAAGTTTAAAAAAAAAAAAAATTTGAGTAAATTATGAAAATATTCACTACAAAAATAAATGAAAATTTGAACTAAAACATATGTTTATTTTTGTTCTGGGGGGAAAAAATTGACTAAAATATGAAAAATAATTCATTAAGAGCAAACAAAAATATCTAAAACATTTTTTTAAAAAATGATTGAAATATGAAAAAGTTTATTAAAGAATGAAAATCAGTCTAAAAACACTTTTTGAAAAATCAAACCAAAATTTTGCTCTCATGATTACTATTTAGTTCTATCATGTTTCATTATGGACAATTAAGTTCTATTTGTCAAAAAAAAATGTTTATAAAAGGTTCATTGTTCCAACAATTTTATAAATAATTTTAACTTAATTAAAATTAATAAATTTTATTGTAAAAATTATTAATATATATTAAAAAAATCATAAATAACAATTGAATCAAAACAACTATAGTATAAAATGCATCTTTTTTTATTTTCAAATTTTGAATTTTTTTTAGTGTCAACAATTTAAAAGGCTGAGTTCTATTAAAATTTCAAAGAACTATGAAAAATAATATTATGACAAATTTATACATTTCTCAATGCATGAGATAGTTGATGAATCTTATATTTATGCTTTTATTTATGAAAATTTATTTAATATCATTAAAAATATTTTTATTATAAATTTTAAATAAATTAAAATTATTAATAAAATGTTTGGTTCATATTTTAATGAAAAAGATAAAAATAAAATTAAATATACTATTATGAATAATTGAAATTTTTTATGACAATTTATAAAAATAAAAATAAAAATATAACTTGTTTGTTAATATTAAAATTTGATATGATTCAATAGTAATTTTCAAAACAAAATAAACTTATTGATAATTTTTCATTGTGGTTTATGATTTTTTAATGCAATATCATAATTTTTACAATTAAATGTATAATTTTACTTGGATTAAAAATATTTATGAAATTGTTACTCATATTGAATGAGAGGTAAAATTGCGATAACATACACTATTATAAAACAATGAACCTTTTGGGAATATTTTAAGAAAAACATAACTTGGTTGTCTATATTAAAACTTAGCCCTTGTTTGACATCTCTTAAAAAAGATAAAAAGTTAAAAAGTCACTAGAAAAACAAAAAAGTTAACACTATTCCCAATATTTGGGCGAGAAGTGTGGGAGGAAAATTCAGACGGCAAAAAGACACTTTTTACCCTTGCTTTTGGTTCGTCTTTGTCAGATGACAATTATTAAAGTGAACGCATCACACAGTTCTCACCTCATTCCTCCTTCAAACACTTCTCCTCACCTTCATATCACCATACCATCACCCTAATTGCATCGACGTGCCACACAGTGAGCCATGCAGAAAGTTGGAGAAGTATATACAAAAAAAAAAAAAAAAATTGAAATGCAAATATTGCCCAGGCGCTGCAGCTGTGTCAGCACATCCACACAAGGGTAGAAACGTAATTTTGCTATTTTGTTACAATATTGTATAACACATTTTTCGAAAAAAGTAAAAAAGTTATCCCAAACATATATCTTTTTTTTTTCCTAACTTTTTTAGACAAAAAGTCAAAAAGTACAGTTATATAGCACATCTCAAACAACCCCTTAATAGAATTCAGTAGTAATCTTAAGAGCAAAAAAAGACTTATTGATAATTTTTCCATCTTAAAATCATGAAAAGAAAATAAAGTAGAAACTATTTCCCCCTCTTTTTCTTTTATTTTTCTTTCCATTTTCTCCCCTTCTCTCATAAATATAAATATAAGATCTAAAGACAATCTTAATAGTATGTTTTGTTCGTTAGAATGAAGTGTAATCAAATGATCATTGATTCAAAATGTTGACTCTTAGGGTTGGTTTGAGATGTTTTAAAAAAGTATACTTTTTGACTTATTGGCTTATATGGGTTGGGTTTGGGTTGGGTTTGATGTGATGTGTTAGAGAGGTGATGTGATTTAAATAAGATGATGTGATTTAAATAGAATAGTGACTTTTTGACTTTTTATATTATTTAAGTTATGCCAAACTTGGCCTTACTTTTATGTTTTAAGGTGAAAGTGATGAGTATTGTATGTCCCATGCGCTTTGAGGATGACACATGTTAGCTTACTACCGGTCAAAATTTTAATTAATCTTGAATTCACAAAAGAATAATGCTTGGGACCCCCTTTTGGGGGTCACCCCCTCACCCCCCTTTGCCACGTGGCGGGGGGTGATTGGAGGAGCAGGAAAAAAAAGAAAAAGAAAAAGAAAAAGTAACCAATGAGAGAGAGAGGGGGTCAAAGGGGGTGGGGGGGAAAAGGGGGGATGAATCATTGTTGTTCACAAAATTGACCAATTTTTGTTCTTAATTGGAGAATTAAAGCTTGTTTTGTCACCCTACTTGGGAGAATTAGTTTGTAATAAAATTTAACTGATGATATGTATATCCTTTGAAATATATGAGAGAAAATAATTAAAATTACAATTTGAATATCATTAGATAGCCAAACTTGACCCCCTTAATTGTGGGAGAACTTTAAAAGGCATTAGGCCAAGAAAAATGATTGATGACCTCTTGACCAAATTGGGGCCTTCATTGCCATAAAATTGACTACTTTACGGGTCATTAATGTCAAGACACCCCAAACATTTAATAACAAAGTGGCATATCATTTTCCAAGGATAGAAATTAGAAAAATTTAGATCCACATATTAAAAATACAAAGAATAGTTAATTAGTTCAGTCGTCTATATAATTATTTTTTGGCATAGTAAAAATGACAGAAGTTCTAAATTTGAGTTAATAGAACGATTTTTGGAATTTTTTTAAAATGTTACATTGTTACATTTGAGAAAAGTACACTAAGAAATTTGTTAGTGTGTTATATTGGGGTGTTACATTTAAAAAAAGTACATTAAGAAATTTTTTAGTGTGTCACATTGATTGGAGTGTTACGTTATTACATTTGAGTAAAGTACATGAAATAGTTTTTTAGTGTGTTACATTGATTGGAATGTTTTGGTTGTGAAAAATACACAAAAAAGTTTTTTTTTAGAGTGTTAGGTTTGGTAATTTTAATATTATGAAAAAAAACTCATATTTGTCTCCAAACACATAGCACACGCGTTAATGGTTGGCTTTTTTTGTAATTCACATTAAAATGAGACATTTGGATCCATAAGAAAAAATGGAGGACCAAACAGTTTATAAAATCACTCTTTGAGATTTATTGGTACTTCAAGCTTTTCTTTAAATGTATATTTTAATCTTTTTATTTTTTACTTTTTAGATACACCCATTTTGGATGAATCTTAAAAAGTTAAAAAAAAAAATTGAATAAATTATGAAAATATTCACTACAAAAATAAATGAAAATTTGAACTAAAACATATGTTTATTTTTGTTCTTGGGGGAAAAAAAATGACTAAAATATGAAAAATAATTCATTAAGAGCAAACAAAAATATCTAAAACATTTTTTTAAAAAATGATTGAAATATGAAAAAGTTTATTAAAGAATGAAAATCCGTCTAAAAACACTTTTTGAAAAATCAAACCAAAATTTTGCTCTCATGATTTCTATTTAGTTCTATCATGTTTCATTATGGACAATTAAATTCTATTTGTCAAAAAAAATGTTTATAAAAGGTTCATTGTTCCAACAATTTTATAAATAATTTTAACTTAATTAAAATTAATAAATTTTATTGTAAAAATTATTAATATATATTAAAAAAATCATAAATAACAATTGAATCAAAACAACTATAGTATAAAATGCATCTTTTTTTATTTTCAAATTTTGAATTTTTTTTAGTGTCGACAATTTAAAAGGCTGAATTCTATTAAAATTTCAAAGAACTATGAAAAATAATATTATGACAAATTTATACATTTCTCAATGCATGAGATAGTTGATGAACTTTATATTTATGCTTTTATTTATGAAAATTTATTTAATATCTATAAATTTCAAATAAATTAAAATTATTAATAAAATGTTTGGTTCATATTTTAATGAAAAAGATAAAAATAAAATAAAATATACTACTATGAATAATTGAAATTTTTTATGACAATTTATAAAATAAAAAAATAGAACTTGTTTGTTAATATTAAAATTTGATATGACTCAATAGTAATTTTCAAAACAAAATAAACTTATTGATAATTTTTCATTGTGGTTTATGATTTTTTAATGCAATATCATAATTTTTACATTTAAATGTATAATTTTACTTGGATTAAAAATATTTATAAAATTGTTATTCATATTAAATGAGAGGTAAAATTGAGATAACATACACTATTATAAAACAATGAACCTTTTGAGAATATTTTAAGAAAAACATAACTTGGTTGTCTATATTAAAACTTAGCCATTGTTTGGCATCCCTTAAAAAAGATAAAAAGTTACTGGAAAAATAAAAAAGTTAACACTATTCACAATGTTTGGGCGGAAAGTGTGGGAGGAAAATTCAGGTGGCAAAAAGACACTTTTTGCCCTTGCTTTTGGACCGTCTTTGTCAGATGACAATTATTAAAGTGAACACATCACACAATTCTCACCTCATTCTTCCTTCAAACACTTCTCCTCACCTTCATATCACCATCCCGTCACCCTAATCGCATCGACGTGCCACACAGTGAGCCATGCAAAAAGTTGGAGAAGTATATACAAAAAAAAAAAAAAAAAAAAATTGAAATGCAAATATTGCCCAGGCGCTGCAGTTGTGTCAGCACATCCACACAAGGGTAGAAACGTAATTCTGCTATTTTGTTACAATATTGTATAACACATTTTTCGGAAAAAGTAAAAAAGTTATTCCAAATATATATCTTTTTTTTTTCCTAACTTTTTTAGCCAAAAAGTCAAAAAGTACAGTTATATAGCACATCTCAAACAATCCCTTAATAGAATTCAGTAGTAATCTTAAGAGCAAAAAAAGACTTATTGATAATTTTTCCATCTTAAAATCATGAAAAGAAAATAAAGTAGAAACTATTTCCCCCTCTTTTTCTTTTATTTTTCTTTCCATTTTCCCTCCTTCTCTCATAAATATAAATATAAGATCTAAAGACAATCTTAATCAGTGTGTTTGGTTTGAGTTTTTTAAATTAAGTTTTTTAAAAACTAACTTTTTTAGTTTTCGTATTTTTTTTGTTTTTAGTGAATATTTTTTAAATTTTAAATATTTTTTTTACTTTTTTAGATGCACCTTACTTAGATGTATCTAAAAAGTAAAAAATTTGTGAAAAAATAATTTAAAAAATTAATAAGGCCTCGTTTGAGAACCCTCCTTTTTAGCAAAAAAGTCAAAAAGTTACTAAATTGGCCAAAAAGCCAACAACCCATACCAAAAAGTCAAAAATTCTCTTTTTTCTCTACTTTTTGCACATCTTTTCGTTAAAAGCCAAAAAGTCATCCCAAATATATTAGTTTTTTTTAGCTCATATTTTAGCCAAATAGTCAAAAAGTTACTAAATTAGCCTGTTTCCAAACGAGACCTAAATATATAAAAATACAAAAAAATATACTGAATTCTTGTATTTTTTTGTATTTTTGGTATTTAGTGAATTTTTAAAAGATTTTTTTTATAATTTTTTTACTTTTTAGGTGTATTTATATTAGGTGTCTAAAAAGTAAAATAATTGTTTAAGATATTAAAAAAAATTAGTAAAAATAAAAAAATACGAAAAATAAGAAAGTAAAATTTTTTAAAAAATATTTTTTAAGAAGTGAAAACAAGCTAGATGAATAGTATGCTTTGTTCGTTTGAATGAAGTAATCGAATGATCATTGATTTAAAATGTTGACTCTTACTTTTATGTTTTAAGGTGAAAGTGATGAGTATTGTATGTCCCATGCACTTTGAAGATGACACATGTTAGCTTACTACCGGTCAAAATTTTAATTAATCTTGAATTCACAAATTTGACCAATTTTTGTTCTTAATTGGAGAATTAAAGCTTGTTTTGTCACCCTACTTGGGAGAATTAGCTTATAATCAAATTTAAATGATGATATGTATATCCTTTAAAATATATGAGAGAAAATAATTGAAATGATAATTTGAATATCATTAGATAGCCAAACTTGACCCCCTTAATTGTGAGAGAACTTAAAAGGCATTAGGCCAAGAAAAATGATTGATGACCTCTTGACCAAATTGGGGCCTTCATTGCCATAAAATATTTCCATTGGCCGACTACTTTATGGGTCATTAATGTCAAGACACTCCAAACATTTTAATAACAAAATGGCATATCATTTTCCAAGGATAGAAAATAAAAAAATTTAGATCCACATATTAAAAATACAAAGAATAGTTAATTAGTTCAGTCGCCTATATAGTTATTTTTTGGGATAGTAAAAATGATAGAAGTTCTGAATTTGAGTTAATAGAACGATTATGGCCATTTCGTTGTAATTTAACTTATTATCTTGCTAATATTCTATTATTTGTCAGGAAAATATTAAAAACACAAAATTATTTATAAAAAATTGTATGAATTATTCAGGTTACATTAAGGTATAATCTCTATTATATTTTAACTACATAGTAACACATGTTTCTATGAGTAATTTTGTGCACTTAAAAGCAACGTAAAATTAACTTCTTTACACCAACTAACAAGAGTAGTTTATGATGAAAATCATCATTTGGGGAGTACTCATCAACATGAATCAATCATCTTATTTAGAAAAATCAATGTTGTTAAATGTCAGTTTCCCCATTATTATAAAAAGCTATTCGTTGAATTACCAATTTGTTATGATTTCTTGGAGTTGAAGACGGTGTTGACAGCCTATGCAAGACTTGGTCACGAGTTCACACACACGGTTCAAACGATTCTTGAAAGTTACTAGCTTTGAAGTATGAACCATGAAAAAAAAGTCAAACATAATGGGGTTGAGAAAATGACTTTGTCAGTCAGTCAGTCAGTTAGTCAGACACCCAATAAAATATTTCTCTTAAGAAAGAAAGAAAAAAAAAAATACAAGTCAAATGGTAAGTAATTTCATCTCTAGCAAAAGGAATCATCTCTGAAGTTTGGTTAGACAAAATTAGTGGCTTAAATCTTAGTAGTTGTTTTTTTTTTTTGACTTTTTAATTGAAAAATAGAAAAAAAAAATGTATATTTAAAATAATTTTTTGACTTTTTACGAAAAGATATATAATAAAATATTATAATAAAATTAAAATGACAATTTTACCATTTTGACTTTTTAGATAATTGAATTCACATGGCAAAATAATAATTTTATTCCAGTGACTTTCCCACAAATTACCCTTAAACAGTATAAACTTTTTAAATTTTTAATAATTTTTTAATTTTTTGACTTTTTTTAGTTTATCCCAAACAAAATCAGTTTACTTTTTAAGGAGTTATGTTTGTGGTTGAGGATTATCTGTCACATTTTCTCTTGTTAAATTCGTTTTCTAACGTACCAATTTGGTTAAAGAGAATTAATTGTGAAATAACGGGGATTTGAGATAAGAATAAGATATGGGACCAAAAAATCCGTACATACTCTGTTTGATTGAGTTTGTAAGATCTATGTTCTAAAAAAATTTCAAAAAACTGTTGTTGAAAAAAATTGAAAAATAACTCATTATTTTCTATGATTTTCTCTTTTTTAAGGTAAAAATAATTTTAAAAATTTAGAAAATATTTTTTTGATATTTAATTTTATCAAACTAATTTTTATTTTTATTTTTAAAAATAATATTTAAAATCTCAACCAAACAGAATTGCTCAAATAATGAAGGTTTAGAATCCTCAAACCAAAGTCGATGTGGACCAATTTTGTTCCTCAAGTTCAAAGCTAAATGGTAGTTCTTTTTGGTGTGGGTTGCCTTGAGAACTTTAAGTTCAGCCAAGCACAGATATGAATAAAGGATAAGCTCTCTTTTATATCTCTTTCTACTTTTTTTCTCAATTTTAATTCGAACTCATATCGATAATTTAAATCGTCTATCCCTTAAGCTCCACAATAAAGATTACCCATGCAAAAAATCTAGTTCATTAAAAAATTATAAATATAAAAAAAAATCACATTTTATTTTATAAAATAAATAGGAAATATAATTAAATTTAAACCTACTACCCCACAAACCTTCTCTCTCTCCTTCTCCACTTTCTCTCTCTACAAGCCCACAAACATTCTCTCTCTCTCTCTCTAAACCCACAAACATTCTCTCACTTTAATATGTGATTGTAATGGATTCTCTTAATTAGAAATTTCAACAAAAATTGATAAATATATTAATGAATCAAACCTAAAATAAGATTGAAAATAACAATAATTAACACAGTTTCAAAAGATGGGTAGATAAACAAACATTGTGTAGAAGAAACGGGACCGAAGAAAGGTTTTTTCCTGAGAGGCTCGAATGAAAATCTACCGAGAAACTTGGCAACACAACTCTCGTTAAAACCTAAATTATTTTTAACGAACATGATTGCAACTACGGGTGCTCGCGAATCAAGTTGGGTCGGATGGCCTCTCATCCTCCATCCTTCTGAATGTAGGCAGATTAGGAAAAATCAATCCGCATCCATCTATTTAGTTAGTGGATACAGATTAAGCAGGCAGTGCGAGTTGACATGTGGATGCAAATTGGTTTAGCGGTTTGATTTTACTTTTTTGGGCCTTTTTTCAAGTTATTTTTTAGTAATTCTTTGCTATTTTGTGCTCAAGATTTTGGATTGTCCATTTTTTATAATAAAAATAAAAATCCAGCTTTCATATTTCATAAATAGCAAATATAATTACTAAATGAAAGGCTCTTTTTTTAACATACAAAGTATAAAAGTATAATTTCATTTTCTTAAGAGCTTTAGCAGATCAAGTTGGATTTGGTGGCCTCTCATCCGCTATTCGTTCGAACTTAGGTGGATTGGAACAAATACATCTGCATCTATCCACTTGAACCATTGAAATTAGGGCTGCAAATGAACCGAGGTGTTCATGAACAAGCTCGGCTCGGTTCATTTAGTAAACAAGCCAAACTTGAGCTCGAATATTAGGCTCGTTTAGTAATGAGTCGAGCTCGAGCTTGCATAATCTTGGCTTGTCAAGTTCGGCTTGTTTATCTTTATTTAAATTATATAATAAATATTAAAAAAATCTTATCGAGTCGAGCTAAGCCGAGCTGAGCCGAGCTTGAGCTCAATAAACGAGCTCGATAAGTAAACAAGCTGAGCTCGAACTTAGCAAAGCTCGACTTGGCTCAGCTCGGTTCGGTATGATTCGTTTGCAGCCCTAGTTAAAACCGCCCATGTTGTGGCGAATTGATTCTAGCCATTCGGTTTTGGCGGATCGGGTGGATACTTGCCCACCCCTAATGGCAACGAACATATACCTACGTTAGCCACCACAAACCTCGAAACCAACCACAAAGTCCACAGCGTCTCTGTTGAATCTAGGAAGTATGAAGGCGAATAATAGCTTGGTGGATTTGTATTGCCTCTGTTCTTTATACCTACTTATGGTTCTTCTTCTTCTTTAGTATTTGCCAATGACGAGAGCGAGGAAATACCATGGTTGAGAAGAGAGAAAGAGATGAAGGGAGTCTTTTTCGAATTGATTTGTTTATTATTTCAGTGTACTACAAATTATGATTTTATCTTGAAAGGTAATTTGTGAAAAAACGTAGGGTGTATTGAGAGTAAATTATAACCTTAAATAATTTCATAAAGGGTAATGAGAAATTGACGTACTAAATAATTTTTTTGGTACAAAGAGAATGGGGGATTCTATTTGCACCAAAAAAATCATTCAATGTGCCTAATTTCTCAGTATTCTCTATTAAATTATTTAGATTATAATTTACTCTCAATACACCCTATTTTTTTTTTTTCACAAATTACCCTTTCAAGATAAAATCATAATTTGTAATACATCAAAATAATAAACAAATCAAAATTCCAAATTACACCCCTTTGAAAAATCTTTTCAAAAACCCTTACCTGTTATTTAGTGTTTTGAAACTTCTTAACCCTAAAATCCGATTCTTCCATGCACTCTAAAACCCGCCATAGACTTGAAAGTGCCATATTTAACACGTTTTGGATTTAAAGATACCTTATCCAGCCATCCACAAGATTAAACTTTCAAAGAGTTTTCTTTTACGGACATCCTTGATGATGCTTTAAGATTTGCTAGAATCCTTACTCCATTTCCTTTTGGATGAAGTCTAACCCTCAAGAAACCAAATGACCTTTTTCTTATAATATTTCTAACTGATGCATCATCTAATGGACTTGATAAAAAAAAACCCTAAAGCCTTTAGAAAAAATATTTTTGATTATTATTCTTATTTATTATTTGATTTTGATCAAACTTTTTTTTTCTATTTACAAATAACACATAATAAGAAATAATGAAACTGATGATAATGGTGAGTTTTAGTGGAATGGATTGGAGTTTTGGAGTGAAGAAGAAGATGGAGAGAAAATAATTGAAATTTGGAGAAGAAGATGAAGAGACTTGAATATAAAGAATACGTATAAGTGATTAGGGTGTATCATGATAAAAAAAATAATATTTCATTTTAGGGTTTAATGTATATTGTCCTTATTAGTAAATTTACATTAGGGTATAATAAGAAATAAAATTTCAAAATATTAGTTGGGCATGCTGAATTATTTTTGGGGTGCAAATAGAATCACCCAAACTGGACCACATTAGAATAACTATGGGCTTGACCCAACTAGACTGACATAATGAGCCCAATCCAATCAAGAAGTCCACTAAATAAATTAATTAACAACCACTCTAAATAGAAAGAAAGGGTATGCCTAAACTCTGCACATAACAACACCCTCTTGGTTCTTTGTTTCTTTCTTTGAATACTCACTAACTTCATCATTCATTAGAGTGCCTTCTGGCTGGAAACCACCGGTTGAATCGCATGAATGATGTTTTGCTTTGCAAATACGTGGGGTGGAACGTATCTCTTTGTAGAATCTCTCCATCAATCTACCTGAGTTAAAGTTTAGGTTTACCAAAATCTAATATCCAAACACAACATTAGTCATTTTTTAAAAAAGACTTCACTATTTCTCTCTCTTTTCCACAAAATGGTGCAGTTAATAAGTTGTCACAAAATCTGCAGTTACAGAAGCTCTAGCTCCACCAAACAACATATTGCTATTCTGCTAATACCACTTTAAGAAAGTTAGATGGTGGAAGCAAAATTAGGAATGGACTTTGTAGAATATGAGAATGAGAACCCCAAGGGTTTGGCCTGGTGGATGGATGACGCTTAGGACTTGGGGCTTTGCTTGCTCTAAGGTCTCAGGTTTGAGTCCCCTTGCCAGCAAAACTCTTGGGCCACGGATTGCAGGGAATAAACCTGTTTCGAAAAGTTTATTTGGATTATAGAGACTTAGTCTGGTGTACGCAAACTTACCTAGGATAGCTTACATATAAAATATATATATATATATGAAAATGAGATGCAATATAAGGTCAAATGACACTACATTTTGAAAATATTTCAATAGGTGTTTGGTTGAGGATTATTCAGTAAAAGCAAGTACCAAAAGTTATTAGTAAATGGCTTCACATAAGTATGCCGCCAAGAGAATTTTCAAAGTATTGTGCATGTCTGGGTGGTCTTTCAACTCCTTTCTCCACCCCTGGATCAATCTTTCTTGCTTCTTGATAAGCTCGGACTTGGTCTTCAACTCTTCTTCCTTGTTAAAAATACTTACAACATGTAAGTGCAAAGAAAACAACTGAATTCATGTTAGAAGTATGTATGTTAAGAGAAGTAAAAAGATTCTAAGTTCAACTCAGACTTGTTTGCTCAAGCATTTTTGCAATGTGATTACAAGTCCACCTGCTTGAACAGGCGATGAATGATAGAGAAAAGAAAAGGACAAAATCAGAGGATATTTGGATACATAGTGGAAAATAATGAGGAAAGAAAATACAATCAAAGTATGTGAGATATTTTTGGTTCCATATACGGTTTCTCCTTCTGTTTCTCATGATTTCTCATGATTTCATATTTTTTTTTGTTAATAATGTCTTTTCTAGCAAATAACAATCAGAAATCCTAAAGCTGCAATGAATTGAAATTTACATTGGTTGTTAAAGAAACATGCGGAGCTCCTTAGCATTTAATCGTCAAAATTAATCTCTACCCTATCTAAGAATGTTTGGACGTGCTTTCATTTCCTTCATTTTCATTTTTCTACTTTCATGTTTTCTAAAACAGTTTTTAGAAACAGTTCACCAAACAAGAAAGAAAACACAACTGAACAGGGTAACAATGACGCATACTTAATATGGGCAAGAGAGAAAAGCAAGCATTAGATAATTTGGTTGAATTGTTCTAATGACACAAACGTCCTGCCCATCATATGAGATTCTCTTAACAATCTTCATGATTTTCAGGTGATATATTTTTCGAACCACAGTGAATTGGGGGAACCTCAGCAATCCTAGTGATTCACACGTACAACGAGCCCTTGTGAGAGAGAGAGAGCAACAGTACCAAGCTTCAAGAACCCATTATGATAAAACAAAATATGGACCAGAGGCAGCCCAACTTTTCTTTTCATAACTAATAGGTGGTGGTGGTGGTGTTGGCATATTTTGACATGATTACAGCTGAACCGAAAGAAACAAAGGCTAGTCATCAAGCTTTGAGCTGTGTTGCGACCGAAGGAAAAACCTGAAGCAATTGCCCAGCCCAACATCACCACCATGCTAATCATGAGAGTGATCCCATAACAAACCTTCTTCCTCCCAAGTTCAGCTCGGGTTTGGTAGGCCATATGCCGGAATAGTGAGAGTGAGATAAGAGGAGATTTATGGATCAAAGAGGTTTGATAATACTTGATGTGTAATAAAGGTTGATTATGAGCAGCTTGTATTGGTTTTTGGTTCGGTATTTTTTTGTTTTGAAAGGAAACTTGTAACAGCTTTTGCTTCGTTACACAAGAAATTCCCTTTGTAACCAACGACCTATTTGGTACCAAGGCCGTTGGAAATTAATGGGATATATATAGGTATGATTTATATAGGCGCTCAGCTCAGAGTGCCACGGCCTCATTTGACAACATCAAATTTTAGTCAAAAAGTCAAAAAATAATTAAAAAGTAAAAAAGTCAACAAATTATATAAAAAAAATCAAAGATTCTCTTTTTTCTTTACGTTTTGCACATCTTTTTTTTAAAAAACTAAAAAATCATTCCAAATATACCAATTTTTTTTTTTTTAAACCTCATATATTAGCTAAAAAATCAAAAAATTATTAAAATAGTATGTTCCCAAACGAGGTCACGTGATGGTATAGTCAACAAATGAGAAATTTCATAACTCAGGTTGAAAAACTTAAAAATATATATAACTGATAACTAGACTCAAATTGCTAAAATAGATAGATTAATAATCATTAATTTCTTGAAATGCCATTCCACATCAAGTGAAATCTTTAGAGTTTGACACGGGGTCCTTTGAGAAAAAGAAAAAAAAAAAAAAAAAAAAAGGAAGAAAGAAAGGAAAAGAAAATGATCAAATAATTTGAAAACTGAAGACCTAACAAAAAGCCACAAATTGGACATAATTTTTAGATAAACAGCAATGCAGCGCATACGCGCGCAACATTATGGACACCTTACAATGGATGTACAACAATCAACCAAACTTAGTTCCATAGAGCAAGAACATGGTGATCACGGGGTATTCACACTAGATTTGTAGTCCTCAGAGGACAGTCGGTTGTCCAATTCAGATTGTCGAATGTCCTCAATCATTCTAACAACTTCACTCATATTGGGCCGCATATCTGGCACCTTTGCAACGCACGCGAGTGCAATTTGAAGCATTTGCACCATCTCTTCCTCGACATTTTGGTGACTCATTAGCTCTGGGTCAAAAACCTCAGCTGTCCATTCCTCCCTAACTACAGACCGGACCCACCTCGGGAGATCAACCGGATCATCATGCCCTGTGGACTTGAGTGGGAACTTGCCTGTCAACATCTCTAGGAGTAGGACACCAAAGCTGTAGACATCGGATTTTTGTGTGACTTTTCGGGTCTCACTCACTTCTGGGGCACGGTATCCAGGGCCTCGAGATGGGGTTGCTAGGAAGTTAGTTAGAGGAGTCAAGCCATAATCAGATACACAAGCATTGTGATCTTGGGTGAGGAGGACATTGGAGGACTTGACGTTTCCATGGGTGAACTTAACGCCGCCCTCAGAATGGATGTGGGCGATTCCCCTGGCAGTTCCAAGTGAGATCTTCAACCGCGACTCCCAGTCCAGTGGATTTCTTCCTATGCCCCTGTTACCTGTTTTTTGTGTGTAAATGAGATGAGGAATTAGAAGTAGAGAATTGGTATGAGTGATATACGTTCAATAAACCATTATAAAGTGCATGTTTCATGTTCTTCAAAATGCCATTGCTGATTTACAGATATCAATTCATATAGCAGCTTATTTTTCAACATACAAGTCTTTAAAAGATGAGACCGGCATTTTTGAAGGATATTAGAATAGCTATGTTCTTTTCTTTACCACATATGCACCGGGCTGCCACTGTTTGATTGCTTCATCACCAGATATCAACCTATTTTTGCATAAACCACATACTACAAGAAAAATTCAATATTGCAGCATTTATAAGAAGGCATTTACGTGAACATTGAATATTAGTGGTGGTTTTCAAAAAACGCTATCATTAGTCCTCCTATTACAACATTTAAAAAGCTGTCTCAAGATTCAATTGAGCCTTGTACAATGGATACGACCTTTGACTGATTTCATACAAATATAGCTTCCATTATTTCCTAATTAGCCACAGTTGGGTTAGGCGATCATATCGCAGTCTGAAAGTCATTCTAGAAACTATCCCAATAAATAAGTCTGCTTTCTGCTTTGAAAATCATCAAATTGATTCCATCCAGTACTAGTACTCACAAAAGTGAGAGATTTGAACAAAATTTTAGCTTAATTTCTGCAGCCTTTGGCTGCTTATTTTAATTGGAGGCCCTATGGATAAACATGGTATAGAAAATGAAATTTTTAATGCTTCCACTTTCAAAGAAACCTTTCATCTTTCCACAATTTCACATTACACATTTCTTAGTGAACTCTTTCTTCCATGCTCTGATATGCTTTTTATTGAACTATTTTTATGCTATCATCAGAGCAGAAAAGGATTTCCTTCTTCTTCTCCGTCTTCTTCTTCCTCTTTATTTATTTATTTTTTATATAGAGAATACATTGTAGTAAGTAGCTTCCTCTGAGAGCTTTTATGCATAGATTTAGTACAAATGTTTTTTTTAAGATTTTGATTATGTGAAGTTTTCAAGCATTTTGTTCATGTGTGAAGTTATCCTGCTGCTTAAATTGATCATAAATAGGTACTTATTCTTCGCACTAGAGTAAAAATAATGAATAAATCAACGAATTTTTTGAAACCAAAATAGAGCATTACTGAATATGTTACTGCAAATGAAGGAAGAAAAGGAGTTTAAATACCATGCAAGAGAGCAGACAAGCTGCCTGTTGGGATGTAATCGCAGACTAGAAGTTTCTCATCCTTGGAATAGTAATAAGCACGGAGTGGCAGGACATTGGGATGCTGCCCCACCCTCCCTGCATCCTCCATTTGCTGTTCAAATTCCCGCTTTCCAACCACAACTTCCCTCAACCTTTTCACCACAACCATTACGCCCTCATCCAAAACAGCTTTATAGGCCGTTCCATAACTTCCCTTCCCAAGAACTTCAGCTGAAGCCCTCAATAAATCTTCAAGATCAAAGTTATAAGAACATTTTCCGAAAAAGACCAACTTGTTCTTCTCAGCTTCCTGCACCCCACTTCCAAAGTCCTCAGGCTTCTTGCTTCTCCCACCATTAGCAGCCTTTCCTTTCAATAAACTACCACCGCCACCATTTTTCTTTTTCAAGCAGCAGAAGAAGAACACTAAAACTAGAAGAAGCAGAATTGAAGAGACCCCAATTGCAATGGCAATGATGGCACTTGTCCCGAACTTTTTATTGTCGCCAGAATTTTGTTTTCCAGGGATTGTTGGTGAGGATGGAGAATAAAAAGGAGCTGGAGAAGGGGAGCTCAAAGAGCAATCAGTCAAAGGTGGCCCACATAAAATAGAGTTCCCTGTGAATGAAGAAATTGGGAATTTCCCGAGTGAATACGGAATTGACCCATTCAGCATGTTATTGCTCAGATTCAGTAGCTTGAGCCTTGGGAGGTTGAGGTCGGGGATAGCACCAGTGAATAAATTGAACTGGAGCCTCAACACAGTGAGTCGAAGCAAGTTCTTAATTGTTGGTGGAATGTTACCGCTGAAGGCATTGAAGGACAAATCTAATACGTTGAGTTGGGCGGAAAGAGAAGTGGGTATTTCACCAGAGAAGTTATTATGCTGAAGATAAAGGGATCGGAGGGATGGGATGGAGGTGATATCAGAAGGCAGATTTCCATAGAGGTAGTTGGATCGGAGGCTCAGTATTCTGAGAGCATCGAGATTTCCAATACTATTGGCTGGGATGGGGCCTGATAGTCCAACACCGGGTAGACGGATGGCAATCACTCTTGTTTTATCATCATTGCAGGTGATACCGACCCAAGAGCTGCAGACAGAGATGTTAGAATTCCAGTTGAGTTTTCGGATATGTGGAACAGCAGAAGCAAAGTCCAGAAGGGACTGTCTATCGGAGTTCAGGTCACCAATAATCAGGGGAATGATAGGCAGTAGGATAAAGATGGAAGTAACCACTTGAAAGGATTGGAGCTTCATGAGGAGCTTCAGTGTGGGGTATTTGCTAATCATATCAATGATTCGAATATGACCTCAGCAACTCTTGTTACTCTCCTGGTTCAACAATGGATACCTTGCAATGAATTAGCTCATCATGCATGTATCTGGAGGAAGCAACAATATTAGTAAAAATAAGAACATAGTTATTCTGTTTTTTATTACAAGCATAGGAAAAGAAAGGCAAAACAATTTCTTAGCATTGATAGAAATTGAATAAATGAGGTCCAACTGCAAATAAAAATAGATTGAATATCTTCCAATGAAGCAGAAACGATATTGCAAAGATAAAGATTAAAAAAGAAAAAGAAAAAAAAGCACCTCACATAAACACCACCACAAATTTGAACATAATGGGCATGCCAGGTGATATAAATAAAAGAAGATATTGCTTCTGTGAACATCCTGCAGAAAACGAGGACACACAATTCTGTCCATGATTGATTAAAAGCATAGCTTCCAAGAAATATTCCGAGTTCTACCCTTATCACCGACAGAATTTAAAATTAAATCATACAACTAGCACCAATATTCTCTCTAACTCTTGCTTTATAGTACCTTTAAATCTGAAAGTCGATTGTTTATACTTCTTCCCCTTCTGCACATTTTTAAGCATGGTTTCAGTTGATTGTAGTCTTGAAGCCGAGAACAGTCAAATGAAGTGAAGCATTGAAGAAGTTAAGGGTTGAGATGTTAACAAAATGATCATTTATTTACATTTCAGTTTGAATATTCTTCATAATGGAAAGTAAAGCTGATTTTATCTTTTTCTTTCCACTATTGAAAATCTTTTTGAAAATAAATTGAAAACTTAAAAGTTTGGGAACAAAGGGAAACAGAACTCCACCACTCTTAAAAAGGAGAACCATTATTTTAAAGAGAAACATAACTCCACTACTCTTTAGTTTATAACTAGTACAAAAGTAACATCAAGTGTAGAAAGAACTGGAACATAGACCCTCCTTATAGAAAATGAGCCAACCCTCAATTTTAATTTTTTAAGTCCAGTGCTTCATGTGGAGAAATAATATGGTATTAGCATATTTTATTTTACTCCTTTTTGACATTGTAATTGTAACTCTAATTAAGACCCTTCAGATTTCAATATAATAATCTTCTCCCTTACATACAAGGACACCTAGCTTTATTATCTAAAGAAGAAGAAGAATGTCAGGGCAGTATAACACATGATCCCTGTGAAAGAAACTCCTATTTTCTACAAAAATAGGGCGCATCAATGAACAGAGTTAAAAATTATCAATGTGCACTTTAGGTTGAAGATTTGGGGAAAAAATAAGAAAGCAAGAGGCAAAAATGTTCTTGGTTGACTTTAAAATAGAGGGAAATAAAAATAAAGGTCACTTTTTTATATAGATTAAGATGTATCTAGCAGAAATGTTGCACTTAGAAGAGTAAAAAACAATTAGAAAAAGTAATCCACAAAGAAAAGCTAAGTCATTATAGACGATCCAAACCAAAAAGAAAAAGAAAAAGATTCATCATAAAGAAAAAGCAAAAGCCCAGTTGTTCATTTGTTCTGCAAAAGGAAGGTATTCGAGGCTAGAAAGTGGTCTGTTAGCATTCTCAAGAACTCTCTGTCACTAACTTGCACCAAACCTCACACCAATCATCATGTTTATAGCCTAGACTGTGGATCATGTGCCAAGAATTATGCCCCGGGAATAAATAAAGATAAGATTAGACAACTAAATACTGGGAATATCAACCAAAAATTGGGTTAGATTAGATGCTCATGGCAAACAGCCTATAACACTTGTGTTGTGAGGGGTTGTGTATTTTTTTATGCTCAGATTTACTGCAAGGATGTTTTACGGAGGCTGGAGGACCAAGGCATTAGGCCGAATCACGTATTTCTGTGTTCTCTGTGTTTGATCTATTTTATTTACTGTTTTGTGGATTTGGAACGTTTAATTATCACATAACAACTCAAAAGACACACAAATGGCGTGATATTTGCAGACGGGTGGCACCACACATGTGAGAAGGTATTCAGTCAACTTTTTTCTTTTTCATACATTTAATGGATGTATTTTCGATATTGGTCATCCTTAAAAGAAATTTTTGAATACCTTGAGTTGCCTGGATTATCAATTGTCATCTTTGAAAAAGAAAAAAATTCAACATCTTGAACTGATTAGATTGCCATTTTTATCCCTCCAAAAAATAATTGAACACCTTAGTTGTCGATGTGAGCTCATAACCCAAATATTGAATTCCCTCTTTATTTTTATGTCCAGTCAACCCTACTCAAAGTTTAGAATTAATTAGAGTGGGTACTTAAAAAATTGGCGAAGCAATGATGATAGTATCATCTCAAATACAAATCCCTTTTAACAGATTGCTCATTTTGAGATTTTGGATAATCTGATTTAGGATTTTTGAACTAAAAGATCCTATAAAATAAAAAATTTGAAGGAAAGATTAAAAAAAAAAAAATGTCTACCAAAAAACAAAGAAGCTAAGCTTACAAAGTTATTTTGTCAATTAAATCAGTTTTACTGAATTTCTGAATTTTTCTTCACTGATAATTGAAGAAAATTAATAAAAAATATTAAAGAAGAAAATGGCCGATTAAAAAATGGTTTCAAACAATAATAAATGAATACCTTAAGTCTGTGTTTAGATCATGAATTTGAGTAAGGATTTGGAAGGAAAAAGAAAAAAGTTGATAAAATATTAATGAAATATACTTACATTTCATTTTTTTTTTCCTTTTTAGTTTCCAAACCCCTATCAAAATCCATGATCAAACAGACCTCATGAATTTGGGTAGGAATTTGGAAAGAGAAAGGAAAAGAAAAAGGTGAGTAAAACTGAGTAGAGATTTGGAAAGTGTAAGAGAAAAGCATATTTCTTTTGTCAAATCTCTACTCAAATCATAATCCAAATACAGTCTAAATTTTTTTTTTAGAGTCGTCACTGTTTGTTGACAAGACAGAGCATCCATTTTAGTTCCGTTAACAGAAGATATCACAATTTATATAACTCAAAAATTGCAAAAAAACTAAAGTAGAGAGAGAGAGAGAGAGAGAGGCTCACAAGAAAGGAAACTAGCAGAAAGTCTCCAACTCAAAGGCATTCAGGACTTGTACTCTGTAAACACACAATTCATCATTAGATTTACAAATTATCCAGCAAAATCAAAACCCTTGTAACTAGCTCCCATTAACACATAATTCATCATTAGATTACAGATTCTCAGCCACAAAATTGAAAAAGAAAAGTCAGAAAAATCAAAACCCTTGTAACTAGCTTACTTTTCATCAATTGAGATGAAGAGTGAAGCTGCGAAAATTTTACATATTTGAAATGAAAAAACACAAAAACAAGGCAAACTGATTGTCGACTACAATGTCGGCAACGCCATTAAATTAAAAAAAAAAAGAAAAAAAAAGAAGCTTTTAGGACAAACTTACCAAAGTTGTGAAGAGGGCTCACAAACTTTACAGGTATGAAACCTTTGCCTGACCAATTTTAATGATTGAATTGACATGAATGAAAAAGAAGAAATGAAAGCTCCTACACATACGCGTGTATAGATATATATATATATATATATAGAGAGAGAGAGAGAGAGAGAGAGAGAGAGAGAAGAATTGAGGACTAGCAAAGTTCAAATCAAACTACGCATATATCCGTTGTTTTTATTTTTGGTAATAAATACATTTGGGCTTTAAAGCCGAGCCGTTTCGCTCCAGCTCATCCTTTTATGTAGGTCGAGTCATTAAGTCTCCGTTTGGTAGAGCTTTGTAACTATGATTTGAGAATATGAGTTATATTTTGAGTTTGTGTGTTTTAGAATTATGATTTGAGTGTAAAAAATTTGTTTGGTTATGATTTTTAAATGAAGTGTTGAATTGAGTGTAGAATTGATTTTTGAATTGAGTATAGAATTGAGTATTGAAAATTTGATTTGACATGTGAAGTAAGAAAATTTGTTTTGTTATGAGTTTTGAAAAGAGTTTTCAAAACTTAATTCAAATTGTTATAACTCATAACAAAACACATTACTTTCACATTATTGAAAATTTTGATCAACACTCATAACCAAACTCTTTTTAAAATTTAATTAAAAAAATTTATTATTAACAAAAAATAATATTAATCAATTTTTTAATTGAAAATACTACAAAGGAAATAATTTTTTTTCAAAATAAATATTCAAAAAATTTAAATCATAAATATTTAAATAATTTAAATAATCTAAAAAATTTAATAAGTAAAAAATTTAATAAGTAAAAAATTAAAGTAAATATTCAAAAATTTTAAATTGTAAAAAATTAACCAAACACATAACCAAACACATAACTCAATTAAAAAATTATTTTTAAAACTCATAACCAAACACATAACTCGAAATTCCATACTACTTTCACAACTCTACACTCAAATCGTAACCAAATACATAACAAAAAAATTAAAATATTTAAAAATATTTTTATAAAATAGAGTTTGAATTTATTTTTATAAAATATTTTAAAATTTAAAAAATTAAAATCGTAATATTTAAATATTTAAATATTTAAAAATATTCAAAAAATTAAAAAAATTTAAAAATTAAAAAAATCGTAACATATTTAAATATTAAAATATTTAAAATCTTAACAAAATTAAAATATTTTTAAAACATTGATTTGAATGGAGTTTTGAAAAGAGTTTTGAATTATGTGTTTGGTTATGAGTTTTGAAAAGTAATGATTATGTTTTGAATTGAGTTTTGAGAAATGAGTGTAGAATTATGATTTGAAAACCCTAAACAAACATCACACTCAAAAGTGAGTGTGGAACTAGATTTTGAAAACTCCACCAAACGGAGCCTAATGTTTTTTTTTTTTTTTTTTTTTTTTTTTTTTTGTGCAAATTACACTCACATCTCTTGAAATTTATGTTTATTATAGTTTTCTTTCTCACTTTTTGAAAATTACATCTTACTCACTGAAAAGTTTCATTACAGATTATCCCTCTGCAATTTAATTTTTTTAAATACCAATTTTATCCTCACTAGGTAAATTACATTGACACCCCTCACATTTTAAAAATTACAATTCCCTCCCTAAAGTTTAAAGTAGTATTACTAATTGCCCCCTCGGTTAGTATTAGTTGGAAAAAAAATTCATTAAAAAAAAATTAATTGGAAAAAAAATTAATTAAAAAAAAATTGTTAGTAAAATTTTTAAATTTTTGTTTAAAAATCAATGTGAACTTATTTTTTGAATTTACGTTTTTTCCTCAAATTTACAAACTGAGACAACTATTTATAAATCAAAAAAATTATCAAACAAATTTTTATGACAATTTTAAAAATTTTTGTAAATATAAATGAAAAACTGAAAACGAAATGGTTACCAAACAGGCTTTAAATGGTAAAAATGTCGTAAAATTAACAAATAATTAAATAAGTTACCAGCGTAAGAAATGATTTATCAAAAAATTCTTAGGCTATGTATGGTTTGACTTTTAGATTTTTTATTTAAAAAAAAATTAAAATTAATTTGGTTGAGAAATAAAAAATAAAAAAATAATTATCATTTTTATATAATTTTTATCTTTCGAGTGGCTAGAAATAATTTTTTACAAATTATATTGAAACTGTCATATGTATGTATATAACCTGTCCAAAAGTTAAAATGATAATTATTTTTTACCCTTAAATGATAATTATTTTTTATTTCTTAACCAAATTAATTTTTAATTTTTTTTTTCTAAAAATCAAACCATACATAACTTAAGAATCTTTTGATAAATCATTTTTTACGTTGGTAACTTATTTAATTATTTGTTAATTTTACGACCTTTTCACCCTCTGAGACCTATTTAGTAACTATTTCGTTTTCAGTTTTCAATTTATATTTACAAAAATTTTAAAAATTATCATAAAATCTTGTTTGATAATTTTTTTGATTTATAAATGATTTTCTCTTTTTTTTTTGGGTAAGTAATAAATGATTGTCTCAGTTTATAAATTTGAGAAAAAAACGTAAATTCAAAAATGAGGTTACATTGGTTTTTAAATAGAAATTTAAAAATTTTACTAATAAATTTTTTTTTCAAATAATTTTTTTTTCAAATAATTTTTTTTTTCAATGAATTTTTTTTCCAACTAATACTAACCGAGACGGCAATTGGTAATGCTACATTAAACCTTAAAGAGGAGATTACAATTTTTAAAATGTGAGGGGTGTCAATGTAATTTACCCAGTGAGGAAAAAATTGGTATTTAAAAAAATTAAATTGTTGAGGGGAGAATTATTAATGAAACTTTAAACCTCAGTGAGGGAGATATAATTTTTAAAAGGTGAGGAGGAAAACTGTAATAAACATAAGAGCATTGATTGAGGCCTCGAATTCGAGGCTCGAAATTGCCTCGAATTCATTTTTTTTTTTTTCTTTTTTTTCCTGGGCTAATACATTGCAAAAAAAAATAATAAAAATAATAATAATAATAACAAGCAAAGCATCAACCCAGCAAAAAAAAAAAAAAAAAAAAGAAGCAAATTCGAGCCAAATTTGAGGCCTCAATCATTTTTGTAAACATAAACCCCAGGGGTATTAGTGGAATTTGCCCTTTTTTTTTTTTTTAAACCAAGGATTTGATTGGTGGATGAAAACTGGGACCAAGGGGTTTACACCTTCTAAATTTAAACCCCTTCCAAATTTTAGAATTGACGTTCCTCGTCAGCAAAATTTTTGAAGTCACCAATCATAGGAAATTAATCTGTTTCAGAAGGTTTGTTAGACGAAAAATGATTTGGCGCCCGAATTTGAATGCCCCGAATGTCCCTAATGCCCAAAACGACGTCATTTTGGGCATTAGGTTTTTTTTTTTTTTTTTTTTTCTTTTTTTCTGCCATTTTCGACGCAGAGGAAGAGGGAGAGGGAGAGGGAGAGGGAGAGGGAGAGGGGTCGCCGTCGTCTCCGATCTGTCACCGATCGCCGATCGCTGCGCCTCCGCCTCCGTCGCCGATCGCCATGCCTCTGCTCGCCATGTCTCAGCTCGTCGCTTCTGCCATCGCCGATCGCCGCGCCCCCCCGCCTCCGCCTCCAGCCCATTTTTTAAGCCCCTTCCAGTCCCCCTCCCCCTCCTCCTCCTCCTCCTCCTCCTCCTCCTCCTCACCCTCCCCCTCCTCCGTCTTCGTCTTCCTTCTTCTGCTGAAAAAAAATAAAATAAAATAAAATTAAAACCACGAAACGACGTCGTTTCGTCGTTTCGGGGCAATCGGGGCGGAGGAATTCGGGCTCTCAATCAGTTCTCTTGTTAGAATTTAGTGTAGAATGTGTAAGCTGACCTAAGAAACCTTACATATCAAAAAAAAATGTTGTTTTAGTTTAGGCTTTGTTTTGGCATTAGGACTAATCAGAAAAATTATAAATCGATCCGATTCAGAACAAATTATACGATTTGAAGGTTTGTTCGGACTGTAGAGATTTATGATTGGTTTGGAAATAGACTATTTTAGTTAGATTTTTAATTTTTAAGGAAATATTTGTAGAAAAGTAAAGAGAGTGATATGATAATTTATAATTATTTTTTGATTTTTTTAGACCTTGTTTGGGAAGATGGGTTTTTAGCTAAAAACTCAAAAAGTAATTACAAATTGTCATATCATTTTCTTTATTTGCACATCTTTTTATAAAAAATCAATTAAAATAGTCAATTTCCAAACAAGCCTTTAGTTGGTTGCCAAACCAACCCTTAGTTTGGTGTGCATAAGCCAACGTAAAATACCTTACATATTAGGAAGAAAAAAAAAAAAATGTTGTTTTAGTTTCGAGCTCATTGGCATTAGGACTGATGAGAAAAGTTTTAAAATTTGTAAATTGATTCAATTCAAATCAAATTGTATTGTTTAATTTGGTTTTCTCAATATTCGGTTCGGCCTTGGTTCTTAAAATAGGCAAAACGTACCTCATGGTTCGGTTTGTAATTTTATAATTACGAATCCAATTTCAAACCAAACTGGACCATTTAGATATATACATATATAATCGGGATAATTAAAAAAATAAAATGAAAAGGGAATAAATTATGGTAACACTTGCCGATCAGGCCTAACTTAATTGTCCACCATATCTTCCTTAGGGTTTAATTCCAAGAAGGTCATAAATTCAATTCCTCTTAGGAGAATTGAATTAAGAGAGTACAAGCACTTAGGTGTTTTGTCAAAGGTGAGAAAATTTTTTCCCATAAATGTTAATCTAACAACTAACATTTGTCTATTAAAAAAAAAAGAAAAGAACACTCCTATTTGTTTGAAATCACATTGTCACTCTTTATTTCTTGAAATCACACTACCACCCCTTATCACATGTCAAATCAATTTAGTTAAACTATCAAATGCCTTTCATACCCTCATATGTTCTAGTGTTCTAGTAAACATTTCACCTAATCTACCAACCAAGTACGACCAAGTGTGTTTTCTAACATAAAGTATTTTTTAAAATATAAAAACTAATTTAATAAAAATAAATAATCAAAAGAGATTTTCTATGTAGGAAGAATATGAGTCTCCACATAGAGAGAAAAATAAATATCTACGCAAGGAGAAGAAAATCTCCATAAAAGAAGGAAATCTCTACATAGAGAGGGGTGTTTTGGAAAGTTGGTAAAAAGCTGACTTTTGACTTTTTACTAAGCTTTGTGGCTTTGTTGGAAGTGATTTGGGAAATTGGTAAAAAGCTGACTTTTTTGATTTTTGGTTTAATATTTTTTAAAAGTGTCACATCACTCCAAAATGACCAAAATATCCTTACTTTTTTATTTTTGAATTAATTAATTACAATATTTCAGAGGGTAGTTTGGTAAATTTGGGTGTTGCTTTTTTGGGTCTTCCCAAATGGAATTTTCAGCGTTTTGCAGCTGGTTTGGCGTTTTTGAGCTCTTAACAAAACGCAACTTTTTGTTAAGTTGCCAAAACGGCACAGAGATATTATTGCCCAAAAAAAAAAGAAAAAAAAAAGAGCAAAATGATCACCACCAAATAAACAATACCAATTACTTTCATGATCAATTTATCGTTGCAATCGATAACTATGGTACCTTAATTCTCGCCTCTGCATTACAAAATAAAATATTCTAAATTTGAGGTAGTCACTTAACGTATAACAACGCATTTAATAGCATTGGATCTCAATCAAGAACCAAATCTAAGTCTAGATCTAAAAAAAATTTTTGTGACAAGTTGATGATGGAGACAAGAAAAGCGGTAATAGATAGTATAGTGATAGAAACAACATGAGAAAAAGTAAAATGGAAAGGGAGGTTAAAAGTACCGCCCCCTCTCTCCTTAAAGGGCAAAAAGTTAAATAGAACAGTTTGAATTTTTTAAAAAGAGAGAGAATAGGATTTTAGAATTTCATTTTCATCTCACTTAGCTTAAACTATGCAAAACAAACATCTCATCTCATCAAAATGAAATGCAAATTCATTGAAGTACAATTTTAGCATTTAATATGTATTTAATTGATGATATCATCTAATTTTATATGGTCAAAAAACGTTTGACCAATAGAATGATTAAAGTGGGGAGTAGCTTCCTCCGGTCTAATTGGAATGGAAGGTATTATTGAGCCCATGAGAGTTTATAAATGATCATGTTTTGATAATTTGAATCGTTAATGTGTAAAATTCATCGAATACTATATGTCAATGGAACATCATGTTGATCAGATATCGATAGTTATGTGATCAAATCAATTTTGTATAAAAAAATAGACGATAAACAAATAAACGGTTGACAGAAAACTGATCTGATGAGATAGTTATTGATATCCAATCAATATGATTTTTTACAGACGTATAGTACCCAACGAGTTCTACACATTGAATTGTTCGGATTATCGAAACGGGACCCGTGATGAACCCCCATAAGTCCAATAACACCCTCCACTTCGATCTAGAACTAGAAGGAAACTGCTCTCATTAAACTGTTATGTAAAATTCTAAAGCAAACGGTGGCAGTGTGATTTGAAAAAACAAAAGGGGTCAGTGTGGTTTCAAACAAATTGAGGAGTATAAGTGTAATTTATTTTGAATAATACTATATATACTAATTAGTGTACTAACTAATATATCAATAGATAATGTGGTATTATTTAAGAGATTTTTAGTATTTGTAAATTGTATAATGAGTGGAGTCAATAATAATGTCATAATTAATGTTAGTACACTAGTTAGTACACTAATTGATGCATGTAGCACCACCGATTTATTCTAAAATAAATCTTAAATTTTTAATTTTGTTAATTTGAACTCCAATATATTTGTTTGTTTTCAATCTAAATCATTTGTCTATTTTTATTAAGTAAAATTGACAGAAAAAAGTATTTTAGTCATTAAACTCAGTGCAGATATACATAAAATGTTTAAAATATTTTTTTGCATTGAGTTTAATGAAAATAAACAATTAGTTTAGATTAAAAATAAATAAATAAAATTTAGGATTTCAATTGATAAAATTAAAAACTCATAATTATCCCTATAAAATTATATACTTAAGATTAATTTGTTATTAGGGTCAAACTTTGAGGTTTTTTTTTTTTTTTTTGAATTTCTAAAAGATAAAATAAATTACATAATTGACCAACTTTTTAAATTATTTAGAAACTAACTCACTTTTGAAATCGCATTTTGAAATTACATATTCAAATTGCGATTTCAGGTTGACATGGATAACGATATGGCAAGTTGGAATCGCATGTTGAAAATGCGATTTCAAGTTGACATGGCCTCTGTTGTGATGATGTGGCAAGTTGAAATTGTATTTTCAACATGCGATTTCAATATAAACTTGCATTTTGAAAATGCGATTTTAAGTTGTGCAATTACAAAACCCATTCTGAAAATTACATTTGAAATTGAAATTTATATATACTAAAATAATATGAATAGTTTGGCTATATACGTCAAAGAATGTTGAAGCGAAAGGAATTTCAATTTGCCAAGGAATTGATGAATTTCAATTTTAAATGTAATTTTCAGAATGAGTTTTGTAATTGCGCAATTTAAAATTGCATATTAAAAATGCAATTTTAACTTGTCACGTTATCGCAACAGAAGTCATGTCAACTTGAAATCACATTTTTAACATGTGATTTCAACTTGTCACATCAGCGTATCGTTATCCATATCAACCTGAAATTGCATTTTGAACATGCGATTTTAAGTTGAAATGCAATTTCAATGTTAAAATTTTCCAAATAATTTGAAAGGTGGGTCAATTCTCTAATTTGTTTTTTTTTTTTAGAATATTCAAAAAAAAAAAAAAATTTCTCAAACTCTAAGTTTTTTCTTTTTTTGTAATTTTTCCTATATAATTTGATATCTATCGTAAATACTCAAATATCTTATTAATGTCAATTATATATATACGTGAGTTGTACTTTTTTACTTTTGTAACTTCGTTCCTGCATAGTAGTAAAATTAGTTGTAAACAATTTTGAGGTTGTAAATAATATTTTGTGGTCATGTTATAAATGATGATAATATTTCTAAAAACAATGGTTCTCAATCGAACCGAGCTGCAGTTCACTAGTTTGGTCAGATTTGGTTTTAAGATTGTTATGATTTGGTTTGGTTCTAGATTTTATCAAACCGTAAGTAATAGTTTGATCTTGATTTTCTCTTAAACTGAACCAATCCGAACCAAGCTTACCCTTAGTTGACATATAGTTAAAAAGGTTTTTTTTTTTTTTTGAAATATTTTAGTTTTAGTGATTTAAAAAAAATTGCGTCAAAATTGTTAACTTTTTCAAGAGTAAAAAAAAATTTTGAAAAAAAAAAGTTTACTAAAACTAAACAAGTATTTATGTGTTTTTTTTATTTTTTATTTTTTTTAAAAAAAAAAAATCATCTAACAAGGTAGCACTTAAACGTCTAAAGTTTTTTTTCTGTTATTTTTTAAAATGCTCATTGAAGACGAAATGAAGTCAATAAAAAAGTCAGTCCTAAACAACTTCTGAATCTTATTTGGTTTAAATTTTTTTTTAATTATACCAGTTAATTTATTGCATTTTGAATCAAGTTATAATAGAATCATTTTCTCTATTTCTCAATTATATATTCTCACTTATGCTGTGTTTGGTTGGGGGATTTAAAGAGGGATTTGGAAAGGGAAATGGAAAAGTTAGGTGAAATGTGAATAAAACATACATATATTTCACTTAGTTTCACACACATTTTCTCTTTCCTTTTCCAAATTCCTCCCCAAATTCCCCAACAAAACATAGTATTACTGTACTTTCGAAACCATCGACCACATCTCCTTTGGTTGTGGTGGAGGATTTAGAAAATATAATGGTGAGAGAAATAATAGTGAAAAAATATATGAGAAGAAAGATTTTATTTTTTTTTCAATTTTTGCTTTTAAAAAATGTAAGAGAACTTTCTTTTAAGTGGCCAATAAATCAATGTAATTGCATTTCCATAAGTAGGGAATAATTCAATGTAATTTCACTTTCACAAAGATGTAAATTAGAGTAAGTGAGAGTTGTGTCTTATGTCATATCTTTTACTTTATTGAACACAAGTTATTTTGAGTTGTTCTCATTTAAATTTATTTTTTTTCCAAAATATATCATGTGCCAGTCACATGACAATTTCTGTTGATAAATTTGACTTGATCAAATATATAAAAGGTTGATTGTTACAATAAAAAAATAAGACTCAATGTATAAAAATTGAGTGAAAATGATTTACAACACTCACTTCATCAAGATTGATTAATGAGAGTATTTAAAATTTTACTCAAAAAATTTAAATATTAGATATCAAAATGTAAGCACAGCGCATAATTTGGATACTGAAATAGGACAAGTGACATATAAAAGAAAAATGTGTGTATTTGGGTTTGTTTTTTCCTCAAGTCTTGATGTAAAATTACAAAAATATCCCAATTTTTGTTAATCAATTTAGATGGCTTGAAAGTTCAGGACTATTTAAATTCATATGCAATAATTTGAGAATTAAATTGATAGCATAAAAAATTCAGGACTAAATAAATGGCAAAAATTATTAGTGTAATTAACTTATGTTTGGGAAGCAAGTTTGGGGTAAAATAGCTATATAGGATAAAATTGGCTATTTTAGCCAAATAGGACAAATGTCACATCCAATTCATAATCATTTTATTTTTTCTCTCACAAAAGTTAAAAAAGCCAAAAAGCCTATTCCAAACGAGACTTTTTAGCCCTAGGCTAAAATAGCCAAAAAACCAATCTACATCCCAAATGAAGCCTTAGTCTCCTTTTTTGTATTTTTTATTTTTTGTTGTCAAATGCAAGTGATTTGGAAAACAAAATTTGACAAATAAATTGAGATCACTTGAGGTGAGTTTGGGAATTTAGTTTCCAAATCATTAGAGTTTGATGAAAATCTCTTCAATCTATTCAAATTGAGATCTCAAATTCTCTAATGTTGGTGCATAAATATGTCCCAGGGTACATTTAGAGCAATAACAAGTGCTAATTATTTTTTATGGTTTGAAGTTTGTTCTTAATTGATTTGGTGTACAACATAAGCGGTATTAATGCTCATTAATTTTGGATTACCGATTTTTTTAGATTGTGTTTGGTTGTAGAATTTGATGAGAGAAATATAAAGGAAAAAGAAAATGTGATCTTACTTTCTGTTTGGTTGTAATGGGAAATATAGGAGGAAAAAAAGTGAGGAAAATACAATCCTACTTTTGTCTTTTTGGTTCATTTATGCTATTTTCTTTCTCCATTTTCCAACTTAACCAAATATAATTTGGAATTCGAATCCTATAAATTATTTCTCATTTTCTTTCTATTTTCTTTTTTCTTTCCATTTCACTCGTCAAATCCTTCAACCAAATACAGTTTTACTGAAACTAAGATTGGCTATCCTCAACACATTTAAGAGGGGTGCTTGAGAACCTTTGAAACCTCATGTTTATAAGCTTATCTAAGAGATTGGCTAGCTACTATCTCTCTCAATCTCAACCTTTATGTATAAGCCCACACTCTACTAAAGTTACTGAAGAGTAAACATAAACATATAAAGTTACCAACTTGGGCATTTTAATAAAGCTAGCTAGTTAAGCATTTTCAGCAATCCTAGTCAAAATATCTTACTAAAATTCCACCTCATTACTTTAGATGTACACTTCAACAATAATTTTATATTTTAGCTATTTTTCTTTCAAATATTTATTTAATGGTTTTATGAAAGAGAAGATGAGAGAGAGAAAAGGAAATATTAAATGGTTTAAGAAAACAAAATTAAATGGCTAGTGAACAGTGATTCAGCAGAAATAACTAGCTTTTGTACACAAAATTATTTTAGCTAGTCTTTTGACTAATTTGCCGAAGAATTTGACTTGAATGTACCCTAAATATTTTAGCTAAATTGGAAGTTACAACAATATTCATTTTCTTATATCAAATTAAGTTGGTTTTAAATTTATAGACATTCTTCATCCTAAGAAATAGAAATAAAAACCAATTTTGGATTGGACAGGTTATACAACTGTCAATCAAACTGGTTTACAAAATTAAACTAAAAATAAATTGTATTGGTAGCCCTTATACTTTGGTCTTTATGTTATTTTAGCTTTTATAATTTCAATTGGTTCAATTTTGAATTTGAATATGTGATTTTGTCTCAACTTTATTACAAGTTTTAGTGTCTTTTGATAGAAAAATGTGCATATAAGTGATATGTGTTATGATTTTATAGGCAAAATTATAAATTTGCTTAACTTAGTGAATTAATTTCAATCAACTCAATGACCATTTTCCTTAAAAAATCCTAATCGGCATTATCAATTAAACTAAATTGACACAAAATCTAAAATTAAGAGTCAAAATCGAGCTAATCGAAATAATAGTAACCAAAATGACACACAAAACAAAATATAAGAACTACCGATATAACTTGCACTTAAAATACATTAATTTCTAGTAAACTTTTAACATTTAACTTTTAGGTGGTTGCCAGTTGTTAGAATGACTAAGGTAGAGTGAATTTGTGATTTATGTTGTCAACTTATTGTATTGCAATAATATATATATATATATATATTTTAAAAAAGGAGCAAAAATTAGGGATTCATTTGCAATCTTCAGCTAGCTTACAGGGAAAAAACAAGAAAAATTTATTGATCCAATATGCCAACATCCCAATATTTTTCAAGAAATGTTGGATGAGTTTTCAAAATCAAGTGATATAAAGCGTATCATCAATCACACAAAAGATTATGATATTCATGCTATTGGCTTAATTCAACAAAAATTAAGATCATTTATATCCATAATACAACTACATTGATATCTCCATGCATTAATTCCTATAGGACCACAATGTAACATATGGCTATTAATTTACGAAAAGTGATTTGTAAATACAAAATTCATATAAAAATACATTTAGAATGACATATTAATGGTATTTTGTGAAGCTATAAGGACAATATTTAGTGTTTTTATTAAAAATGAAGAGACCACATGATATCAACTCATTCTATATAGAATTTCTATACACAAATATTTTGTTTGTATATCATTATTCTTAATTTATTTTGTTGGTCTTTTTTTTTTTTTTTTTTTTTTTTTTTTTTTTTCTTAACATTTAATGGGTCTTGTAGGGTTGGTGCTATAAAAAGCCACTAACCTCAATAATTGTTGTGGATGGTACAGTGTATCAATGAAAAATTATGCCTGGCCACTTATATTTATCATTGGAATGTGATATATTCTAGTATTGATACAATAGGTTATACATACATATCACTAATATGTAAAGGTTATTGAGTGTGCATCATCAAATATGATAAATACAAATGGAAAAACAAATGATCCAACATATCTCCTGTACCTTTAATTTCATGCTGTTAATGAAATTTTTCTTTGCTGATCAAAAAAAAAATGATCCAACATATCATTTTTTGTTATTCACTAGTTTCAGGTCCTTGACCTAGCACTCAAGTTGTGAGACTGGTTTTTTTAAGTGTTAGGCGTTTGAATACTCTATTTTGATGGCTTACTCGACCATCTTTCTCATCTCCATAGGAGTGTATCAAGCCTCACTGTAACATTTATGTTTTTGGTAAATCTAACTCGCTTACCTAGCAAATATATATATATATATAAGTATCAAGTCAGCATGTGCACTGGAAGCTACCGTAAAATGAATGAATTAGGTTGACCTTATTTTCCATTCAACTGACTAAAGCGAGTTAGATCGACTCCACTTATTTTGTCATTATATTGCCCATTTTATTTGATAATCAATCTACTAAATTGATGCTATGAAACTACTCAATATATACTAATCCATTTTTAGCTATGTTGGCAAACAATTTCACTGACAAGCACCATCATCTGTTTGGTTAGTTTAAAAAGATTCCTAAACACCATCATCTACACACACAAAAACCAAAAAAACAAAAAAAAAATTTTTTGGATAAGACAAAGAAAAACACATAATGATGAGTTTGAATTCTTTGCTAAGAACAAATGATGAAATCAAATTAACTCAAACAACTCATTATTCATTGCTTTGACCACACACTCAATACGTCAAAATTTCATTGTGATTTTATGCAGAAAGGCCCATGAATGGTTCACATGGTAGGCCATTTAAGTTGGTTCATACCATCTTTTTCTGCAATTATTATGTGGAACATGTTTTTGCAAAAGGGCAAGGATGATGACCTAGCATATTTATAATTAATGTGCGTTGATATCACACATGTATATGTGTGGTGGGAGGGCATTTTGCATTAACTATTTGGTTAGTAGTTTTTTGTCATCTATATTTTTTAGGTTTCGTTTGTTAATTATATATTTTAGTCAAAAAGTCATTATAATTTGTTACATCACTTTTTCTATTTTTCTGTATATCTTTTCGTAAAAAGTTAAAAAATTACTAAAATAACCTGTTTCCAAACGAGACCTTAGTGGTGGAAAATACCAAAATAAAATGTTCAAAATTTAAATGTTTAATATAGATTTAAACTTCTTATGGTATACATTAGAATTAAAATGACTTTGATTCAAATATTTTAAATTTTGGGTATTTTACTAAATATTTTTTTCAAGTATGTGGTATTGTTGTTTTGTGAATGCCACGTTAGATTAATATTGTGTGTGATACAAATAAATAATCTAGATACATAAACAAAATATAAATCTAGCAAAAGTATGGGAAAATAATTAGAAAATCTGAACAAGAAAATAAGAAATACTGACAAACAGAATGTAAAATTTTGTACAATGATCAAGGCTTGTGTTCGACACAATTTCTTAAGAAAATTTGTCCCCCTACTACGATGCTCATGAGATTATCAGACATTCGTATCTTAGGATATAATAATCAAACCTTATAGAAGCAACACTATAATTTACAAGTCTAGCAAACCTTGCTACAGAACTCTTTTTTACAGAAAAAGAATAGTATGCCAAAAGAAAAGAAAATACAAACAAGATGAATTCAATGATTATGAATGGACAGAGAGCCTGTTTATATAGGCAAATTGGTGATTATTCAAAAGAGCCGCATCATTTTCATGGAAAAGGTACAATTAGAACAAATATGATTGTTCTCACAAATGAGTCCAAATTTTGTATTAAATCCTATCCAGTTTTGGCTCAAATAAATAAAATGATAACATATTTATTTACATAAAAAATTAATTTTACTTTAAATAACTTTTGTCTTGCAACTATATATCCAAATAATATATTTTAGAATCAATTTTTCATTTCCCTATTAATGATTTCAAACCATTTTTTCAACATGAGTCAAATAAAAGGACCACTCATTGAGTTTTTAATAATTAGGGTTTACAAATGTGTATGTGAGTGGGACAAGACCTTAGATTTCTAATTTATTTGTTGGAATCCTAAAAACAAACAAACAAATAAATAAATATGTTTTATTCAAAACTTTAATAATAATAATAAATTGTGAAAAGACACATTCGTGCATACACACAAAAACCTCTTCATCCACAGGCCTTAAAAAAAAAAAAAAAAAAAAAAAAAAAAAAAAAAAAAAAGAGGTTTACATAGAAAAAGTAGAAATTCATAGAAAAAGTTTACAAATTTAATTATTAATATTTAAAAAAAAAAAAAAATTATTGATTTATATATTTTTTTTGATACCCCACTGATGTGATATTTTTTTTTAAAAAATAAAAATTTTTCATTTTCAAGGGCCTCAACAGTAAGGTTGACAAAAAAAAAAAGAGTGCTGTCATTAGCACCCCATAAATTATTTTAGATTCCCAATTTTTAGTTTTTTTATTACAATAATAACCTCAAATAAAATTACTATAAAGGATATCATTAATTTTTGGACACCCTATCTTACAATTAAACCTACACACCTACTACATCATGAGTTAGGGTTTATGAGATCATCCACCTCTATCACCACCCCATCCATCTTTCCCAAATCCCACCTTCAAAACCTACCCACCCTCAAAACCTTGAAAATCCTTTGGCAGTAATATTCCGGCGATAACGGTGACAATCATTTGATTACCTACATTTTTTCGGCTATGACAATGAGTGAAAATTTTTCTAGCAATCACAATCCCATAAGACGAGAGAAGTACAACAATAAAAGCTTAGAGGATGTTCATAACTTTGATGTTGTTCTTAAATTAGAGGAGATTGGCCTTGTAAGGGTAAGTTTCTTGAAAAAAAAAGGGCAAAAATAATAAAATATGTTCGTCATTTTTTCGGGACTGAACTCCCGAACATATGACCGAAATTCGGGAACACAAGCCTGAACATTGTTTATTTGTTCGGGAACTGGTAATCGAACATTGATTTTGAATTTTTTGTGATTGGGGATGAGTCAAGAATGAAGAAAAGTCGAAACTGAACCGTTTTAAGAACTAAGAATCGAAGATTTTAATCTTTGAGAAGTGATTGTATGATAGGTTAAGATAAGTAAGGTTGGTGACAACCATAGAAAAGTTTTGTATTGGAACATCCCCTGAAAAATTATTGTGGCTCAAATCAAGAGTTTGGATTTGAGAATAATGAAAAATATCAGATGAGAAGTTGGTTAAATTGGCAGAGACAGTCTTCTTCTTCTTCTTTTTCTTCTTCGTGGGTTTTAAAAAGGATAAGACTCTTCATTTTCTTAGTGGATTTTGTTGGAAAATAATGGTTTTTTGACAACTTTAATTCGAAATTAAAGTGGGACCCAACCGCCAGTTGAGGTGGGTCGGAGTAGTTTTGTATTATCTTAAGTGAGAAGATTGCAATATAAAAATAATGAGCCGAAACCATTGAGTTGTGAATGAGAATTGTCTCATAAAGTGGGCATCAATAAAGTTGGGTTTAGATTTAGATTTAGTCTTGGTTTAGATTAGGCTTAGACTTGTACTTGTGTATGTACTGGGTTTGGTCTTAGACTTGGACTTAGACATAGTCTTGAGTTTTGGACTACGCTGTGCTGGGCTTAATTTGTGCATGTGTTTGAGATTGGGATTGGATCAGTTTGTGACCCAACACCCGTATCCATTTTGCAACCCATCTAGTTTAATTCTCAAAACTTATACATTATATACACATTATGATTTATATAATGGTTTTGGAGTTTTAAACCTTTATAACTCTAGCCCTAATGGTTAGAGTTGATGACATTTGATGACCCCATTGATATTAGCCTTCATAGCTAAGGCTCTCCCTACTAGTATAAATAGAGGCCTTTCCCCTCCAACTTGGTAGGATAATTTTGGAGAGATTTTTGATAGAAAATGAAAATGGTATTTTGAGATAAAAAGTTGGAGATAGTTTTTTATACCAAAGAAAAAAATTTCTATCTTCTTTTGCTAGCTCATTCTTTAGTTTTTGTTAGAGAGAGTGCATCCATTGTTAAGTTCACCAAAGCTATTCAGAAGGTGCTTCTGCATTAGCTGGTTTTGACTGTCGTATTTTGGGAACGCCGGCGTACCTCCAGCATCCATCGGGAGGCGGTAAATCTATTTTAAGGAAACTGTGGTATCACACAGGTTTTGGTTTGCATCTTTATCTTTTGTTCTTCAAAGTTTTAAATTTAAATAATTTTTCGTATATTATTTTATATGTCCATTTGAATCCATCTTGTAATATGTTCTATGGTGTCATCTAGTTTATTCTTGTGTTTTTTTAGTTCTATAGTTTATTGTATATTTCATTCTTTAAATAATAGTTGAAAATCCTAAGTGATTCGTGATTAGATCAATAATTAATTACACCAATCTCCAATTATTCAAAACACACAATCTAAATCATCAAGTACTTATGAAAGTGGTTTAGATTGTTGTTTTCGAAAAAACAATAAATCGACACAAACGATTTTTACGTGGAAAAATCACAATTGAAGCACCTTCAATTGTGATAAAAAAACCACAGACGAAACGCCACTAAACAATCCACTACAGAAGAAAGAAAGATTACAAAGATAACAAACAAATTACCAAATGCATCCAATTTGCCTTCAAACCTTCTGTAACTCTTTCACCACAGCCTTCGTCTCAGAATTGATTAATGAAGTTGAATCCACAACTTCTATTGTCGAATCAACGACCACGCACAATATCAAACTCCTTTGATGTTCCACGCTTGTATCTTCGGATTCCACCGAAGAAGAACACTCTTGAATATGAAGAAATAAACTCCTTGATGTATGTATCTCAAATCATAAGTTTAGGACTCACAAAAATATCAAGGAAAACTAACAAACAAACCCCAAAACAAAACCCTAGAGCTTTCAAAGTAGATATAGGAAAACTTAACCCTAAAAAAGACTTAAATAGATATATATAGAAAACAGGGGCTGCGCACTCCGTTCGAGCGCATGATGGTCCGCTCGAGCAGATCCACTAAAACACGCGTGTGAATAAACAAGTGTCCGCTCGAGCGCTGTAACTCACGCTCGAGCGCGAAATCACACTTCTCAGTGTTTTTGTAAACACACCTAACTACTGAGATAGTACACATTCCGCTCGAGCGCCAATGGTCCCGCTTGAGCGGGAAAGCCAAAAAACAAGGAAAAATTACAATTCTATAAAACAGAGTTTGTTCGTGGATTTGGCAATAAAGGGACCTAACAATAGTAATTGTTTTGTCATTTCTATTTAATTATTTTTATATATTTTTCTTGTGTTTTTGTGGAAAAATACCAACAATCTTAAAACAGATTTTTATAAATAGTTTTGATAAAACGATTTAGTTTTATTATAATTTTATTCTAGTGACTCTTGGAATTAAAATTAATTTAATTGCCTAGAGTTATTAAAATTTGAGTTATTTGTTTCAAGTAATTTATTCATGCAATTTATTTTATGTTAATTAGTTGTTATTGCATGAGTTATTTGGTTGTTAGTGCTTGAGTTGGTAAGAGTTTATAAAGTAAAATAAGAAATTTATTTCTTAAGGTTCTTACTAATTTATTTGATTTGTTTGTTATTTATTTTGTTTTATAGCTAACTTTCTCTATAGGTTTACCTAAATGCGAAAGGATGATACATATGAACAAAACAAATTGGAACAAATAAATTTGGACTACTAACTTTTTGAACAGGATTACCTTTGCATGGAACAAGGAATAAGATTGGACTTTCAATTTTTTTTAATATATCTGCGAATTGAAAGATTCGCTTTAATGTTGATTTTTATTTCGGATTTATTCCGTATGTTGTTTTGAAAGACTAGTAACAATTTTGATTTAATTTGATTAATTAAATTCTGGGAAAATCAAAGTATTGGAATTCATGTTTTGCGAATTTCAAGAGATTCGTCTAGTCGAGAGGTTTTTGACGGTATCAAATATCTCCAAACAAGTTTGTTTTAGGAGAAAATTTAGTAAAATAATGGTCTTATTTCTGAGTTTGCTTATGAGTATGTTGTATTATAAGGTGGATGGATCTTAAGAGAGAATTAGTGCATGGTGGAATAATTTTGCATTGTAATTCTATTAATTAATAGTTATTTCGGTTGTGAGTTTTTCCATGTCTTGATGTGTATAATCAATTGAATTACTCCAAATATTATTATGTATTGTTGGAGTTTAACTCTATTGTTTATAAGATTATTTGCTCATAGTTAAATGGTTGAATGCCAATGTTACAACCATAATATTTCTTTATGAATAATTGATTTATAGTCATGCAACTCATGACATTCTTGTAACTGCAATGCATCTATAGCTTTTGAATTACACATTACAGGTCATAACTGAAATTACTTGTGTAATATTCACTTTATTGGTTCATTAACTTATCTTGTATCCAAGTGTGTATATGAACAGTGAATATGGAGATTTAGCGGCAACGATGATAGAGTTTTGTAATGTATTTATATAAAGATAAGCATTACAAGTGGAGAAGTGTGTTTTTGGCTAAACAGACGATTTTGGATACAACTATAAACTCCATTTTGCAAAGTTAGACAATTTGTAATTGTAACAATTGTATTTCCATTTTCATTTGTAGTGTTTTTAATTTCTAATTTGTAATAGTTTCACCATAGTGAAAGGAAAGGAGGAATGAGAGAAATTATAAACCTTCGGGTTTAGAGAAAGTCTTTGGGATTAATTTTATTATTCCCAAAGTATTTTGATTTTCTGTAATAGAAACCAAAGTTTAGCCGTGGCTAAAGAGTATTTCTGATTTGTTCAAAAATGGAAATTAAGATGGATTTTGTTTCAACCCTGTGTGGTTAGAGAAAGTCTTTGGGTTTAATCTTTTTATACCCAAAGTGGTAGGAAATTAAGTTTTGAGAAAGTCTTTGGTTATAATTTGATTATTTCCAAAGTGTTTTGTTTTGGGAAAAAAAAAAAAACTTTTAGCATTAGCTAAACTATTTCTGATTTTATTCAGAAATAATGGGCTCAGTTCCGGGAGTATTGGTTAACTTTTATGAGTGATGTAATTCTGATAACAATTTTTAATTGTTTATTAGTTTTGTAAACTTGGTTTGTTTTAACCTAGTTTATCCCTTGAAAAACTTAATTCTAAATTTGTTTCTCATGGATTAGGAGTCAACATGCTCTTGAAAGTTTTGTCTAAGGTTAACTGGATCTTAAGTGGGACCAGTGTGACCCCTCCAGTCTTCTTGGAAATTTTCTTGACCATGTTCGATTCTAGAGTAAGTGGTGAGATCAGTTTTGAATTAAATTTCAGACTTTGGGATTTTCTAGTGTTAAGTTTAGTTTATGGAAAAACAGAATAGTAAAATTCTGTTGTGATTTTTCAGAAATGACTTCAAGATGTGACAACAGAAAATGTTGTTCCACTTGACAACCTTAAGCTTTGCAAGGTTCTTAAAAGAAGATCTAAAGAGATCAAGTATGATTAAAGGAAATCACAAGATTGCATAATGATATCTCTGAATTTATCAGAGGCAATTAGTATGTTATCCTTGTGTTAAATATAGCACGTATGATTACTATGTGGCTTTGCTTAAAAGCAAAGATGAGACAACCCATTAGGGTGGGTGAATATATTTTTTGAATTTTTATAATTCTGAATATATTCTTGAATTGGTAGCTCTTAGTGAGTGCAAATCACTGATCACAGATATAGAAAACTGGTGGTTTCTAAGAGGTGTTAGACCACTGGCTACACAGTTATGAGATTGTGGTTCCTAGTAGTAAATAGATTACTGATCATATGTTAAAACATGATGGTTCTTAGTAGTAAAAGAGTCTACTGATCATATGTCAAGGCATAAATATTCCTAGTAATGAAATGGTCTACTGATCCTATGTCAAGACGTTGTGATTCCTAATAGTAGAGTGACTACTGATCACATGTCAAAACATTGTGATTCCTAGTAGTAGAGTGACTACTGATCACATGTCAAAACATTGTGATTTCCAATAGTGGAAAGTCTATTGACCACATGCAAAGAAATTAGTAATTCCTAGTGATAAGACTACTGGCCATATTATGAAGTTCCAAATGCTAGACTATTGATCACTACGTTTGTGATTCCAAATAGAAAGGCTATTGACTTCATAGTGACATGTTGGAACAAACTTGTTTGGTGCCTTGAATTTGGAAAAGACCTAATTCGGTTGATAACGGTCTAGGAATGTGTTTTCTGCGATGTGATTATGAGAGTCTCATAATCATTGTGACACAAGGAATTGTTTAAAACTGTATAAATTTTTGGAGAGGCTAGGAGCCTTCGTATAAATTCTACAAATGTGGGAGTGTCATGCAAAATGTGGCAAATGTGGGGGTGTTATGCAGAATATGGCAATACCTAAACCCAAACCCAAGTGGATAGGATAGGCCTGAAAATCCGTTGGCTTTATGTTCAACGGTTATGCACAATAAAGTAGTGCATATCGGTTTTCTTGTGGACGAATCTGATATTCAAATTTATACAAGATTACAATCATGGAATTGATAAAGCAATTTTCATGAGGAAAGAGATAAACCTAGAAGATGTAAATAGACTAGGACTTTACAGTTCTTTTGTCTAAACTTCTTAAACCTATATGGTGGCTAGTAAGGCTAAAAGCTTCTTTGAAGTTGCGATTTTTCTAGACATAAATTATTAATTTAACTTTATCTTGCATAGGTAGTAAGTCTTGGGATGCAAGTGAAATGAAAACCGATGAGATAGGCTTATTATTAGAGGATATCGACAAAGAGAAGGTCTGGATTACTTTGATACGTGATCACCAGTTATAGTAAGTGTGATCACAGTTGTGCGACATCTGGAAATACATCAAGATGGATGTTCAAATAGCTTTCCTATATGAAGATTTAGTTGAATAAATCTTTAAGGTTTGAATACTTGAGAAGATATTTATTACTACCAAATTGATGTTGTATTCTAAGTTTGATATGAAAGATATGGGCCTTGTAGATGTGATTTTGGGTATTAAGATTACTAGAACATCTGATAGTATTGTACTCTCTCAGTCTCATTATGTTGATAAAATACTTGAGAAATTTAGTAAATCAGATACAAGTGTGTCGAGGACACTGGCAGACTTATGACTACACTTGGTCGAGAATAATGGTGAAAGTGTATTTCAACTAGTATATTCTCGGGTCATTTGAAGTTTAAAGTATCTGATGAGTTGTACAAGGCCAGGTATAGCCTACTCAAGTAACAGGCTTAGTAGATACACGACTAATCCTAATGTTACTTATTATAAGGGCATTATGCGGGTGTTGGATTATTTACACTACACCCGATATTATGGGTTGCATAACACTTGATATCTAGTTGTACAGAAGGGTACGGAGGCACCCACTGGATATCTGATACAATGACCACCAATTTATTAGTGGATATGTTTTCTCTAACTAGAGCTGCAACCGTGTCTTGGCGATTTTCCAAACAAATGTGTATCATGAGATCAATGATGGAATCAGAATTCAGTACTTTAGATAAAACTACTAAAGTAACTGAATGGCTTTGCCGTTTTCTTGAGGATATTCCATGTTGATCAAAACTTGTGCTAGCAAGTTTTTATATTTTGCGACAACCAATCAAGTATTGGTAGGGCACAGATGAAAAGGTCTAGACGTTTTTGTCAAAGATATAGTTCCATATAACGACTACTCTCGTGTGTTGTCACTATAGACTACATACAGTCTAAGGATGATATTACGGATCTGTTAACCTAAGGGTTAAATCGAGAGTTAGTAAGAAGTCGTCAAGAGGAATGGGGTTAAGGTCTTTAGCGAATGTTACTGGAATGGAAAACCCAACCTAGTTGACTGGAGATCCCAAGATCTAGGTTCAAAGGGACAACCTAATTGCGTGTAACGGATGAGTCACTGTGGAGGTAAATCCTCATGTCCATTTCTTTATACAGTGATACCCTGTGGGGTGGGAGGTTAAGCTGATACTTTTAATGACCTAAGTATTGTGAATAATTAATTGTGGTATAGAGAGATACCTTTTGTAGGTCACTTATGTATGCAAAGTGGGGCTGCTTCTTTAAGAATTGACAAGGCTGAATTCTTTAAAAACACTCACTGAACCAGGCTAGTGTTCCCAGGCCAAACCGGACACACCAGTGAGAACAAGAATAATGGTTGGAGTAACTCCTATGTGAGGTCTGTTGTCTTGGTTTACACAAACGGCAGAATAGTTCAAGACATCACGTTCATTGGTCAACCAGTAAATCCGATAGGCTTTCACTACAAAAGGTTCAAGGCCAACAATTACCTTTTCTGATGCGGGGTTATTCTGTGTGCTCTCTCTCAGAGTCTTTGTTGTTAAGCGTTGTCCATTTTTCTTTATTCGGCCAATTTTATTCATGTGGGGGATTGTTAGAAAATAATGGTTTTTCGACAATTTTAATTCGAAATTAAAGTGGGACCCAACCGCCGGTTGAGGTGGGTCTAAGTGGTTTTGTATTTTCTTAAGTGAGAAGATTGAAACCCAAAAATAATGAGCCAAAACCATTGAGTTGTGAATGTGAATTATCTCATAAAGTGGATATCAATAAAGTTGGGTTTAGATTTAGATTTAGATTTAGTCTTGGTTTGGACTGGGCCTAGACTTGTACTTGTACATGTACTGGGTTTGGTCTTAGACTTGGAGTTGGAAATAGTCTTGAGTTTTGGGCTAAGCTATGCTGGGCTTAGTTTGTGCATGTGTTTGAGATTGGACTTGGATCGGGTTGTGACCCAACACTCGTATCCATTTTGCAACCCATCTAGTTTAATTCTCAAAACTTATACATTATATACACATTATGATTTATATAATGGTTTTGGAGTTTTGAACCTTTGTAACTCTAGCCCTAATGGCTAGAGTTGATGACATTTGGTGACTCCATTGATGTTAGCCTTCATGGTTAAGGCTCTCCCTATTAGTATAAATAGAGGCCTTTCCCCTCCAACTTAGTAAGATAATTTTGAAGAGATTTTTGATGGAAAATGGAGATGGTATTTTGAGATAAAAAGTTAGAGATGATTTTTTACACCAAAGAAATTTTTTTCTATCTTCTTTTACTAGCCATTTCTTTGGTTCTTGTTAGAGAGAGTGCATCCATTGTCAAGTTCACCGAAGTTATTCAGAAGGTGCTTCTACATTAGCTGGTTTTGACCGTTGTATCTTGGGAGACAGACCCTGGCATACCTTCAGTATCGATCGGGAGAAGGTAAATCAGTTTTATGGAACCTGTGGTATCAAACAGGTTTCGGTTTGCATCTTTATCTTTTGTTCTTCAAAGTTTTAAATTTAAATAATTTCTCGTATATTATTTTATATATCCATTTGAATCCATCTTGTAATATGTTCCATGGTGTAATCTAGTTCATTCTTGTGTTTTTTTAGTTCTATAGTTTATTGTATATTTCATTCTTTAAATAATAATAATAATTGTTTTGTCATTTCTATTTAATTCATTTTATATATTTTTCCTGTATTTTTATGGAAAAATACCAATAGGTTTTGTTAGGGTTTTTTGGAATAGAGGTTTTTTTGGAAGTGTGGGGGGTGTGCATTCAATGGGTGGAATGTTTAAGAATAATTTTGGTACTATTTGAGGGGAGAAAATAAATTTTAAGGGTTTCAAAATTTATAAGTGGGGGTCCAAAGAAATGGGGGGTCTAAAATAATTTATGGGGTGCTAATAGCATCATTCCAAAAAAAATTTCTTACCCTTAACAGTTTAGACTTGAGGAACTTGAGGATAGCTCAAGGAATTAATTGTACTATAACGTTCAATTGTGCTAATTTATGTTAGGGTATTTACACACAAGTTTTAATTTATGAATTCATATTTGTTGGCTGTATAAATTGTAAAAGCCAATCACAATTCAACACGTGGTATGAATGGGGCAATTTAGGAAGTTAATATAAGTTGCTAATCAAAGTTAGACACGTGTTAGCTCATATTGATAATAATAGATCTGCGTGGCACTGGAACAATCAAGGGATATAAGGTGATGTGGCCTAGTGGTTACTCACAAAGTTCAAATTCAAAATCATGAGGGAAGCCTTACTGCAATGTGGCATAGTGGGACTGACTGTGAGAGAGCATGTTCAACAATCATGGGATAACATTTCTATGGTTGGAAGCCCACTTCGACGGTTATCATTGAGAAGTATAAATAGCAGAGAAGGCCCCAGAATGAGAGATCCAGACTCAGATCAAAAAACCAGTTTTCTTTATTTTGTTTTCCCTTCCAGTTTTTACAGTTCTTTACATTTCTGTACTTCAAATTCCTATACTGCACTTCATTCATAGGAGTAGTTTCAAATAGCTTGTTGTTGTAAACCTTTACGAAGCTGGGTTAAATCATTGTAAGTTTTTCATTTTACTTAATGAAATTATGAAATTATTCTTCACTTAGTTGTTATTTACCTCCTCTTCATTGAGGCTGAAAGAACTAAAACACAATCGTCTGATAATTGGTTAGCAACTAATCTTCTGTAAGAACTAATTGATCCTTGCTGGCGCGCTTAAAATTACACTATTAACCTGCGAAAGCCAAAAAAGATAACATATATTTTTGGCACGCCCAGTGGGACAAATTGAAATGCCTAGACGTAGGAGACAAGGAGAAAATGAATGCCTGGAAGAAGGTGTGGAAGGACAGGTAGAGGTACCTGATCTAGAGGATAATGTGATAACACATCCTATGGAAACACCTATCTCATCAGAATCTATGGTTGAACAGACCAGTAATTCAGAATATACACCACATGTTCAAAATATTGGACGAGGCCATGGAATTGGACCATCCACTGTTCCATCTACTCAGCCAATGAATCCATGGGGAGGCCTAGTAGATGCTATGGGACAGCAGTTAATGAACACAATGGAAAGATGGGCAATATCCTTTATGGATCGGATGAATTCCCATCAATCAACAAACACAAGGCATATGGAGGAAAATTCAAATGTTCCTCAGCAAAGATTGGCTAAAGATAAACAGCCTATGCAAAGTAATGGACATACTAATGGTTAGACTAGTAATCAAAATTATGAAAGACCATCACCTATACCTCAGCCTTGGTATGAGCCTCTTTCGAGGCTTATGGTAAATCAAAATGCCTCATTACCTAACAGCGAAACCATACAAATTGGTGGATCTGGGCCAACACAAGAAAATAGCATTAGAATGTTTTCAAATCCCATGTTCGAAGTCATACTTGGCACAAGGGGGTTCACTAATCCCTTGTTCGAATTCACACCCAGGGGGTTGGAAGGGTTTCCTGCGACTTGGAAAGAAACAACACCTGTTTCTCCTATTACAACACATTTCATAGGTCATTTCGTAGGACAAGCTCAGATAGGTCAACCATACCCTCAACAGCAGCCAGTACCACAGGGACAACCAGTCCCAAATATACCTCCATATAGACCAAAAGGACCTCAGACACAAGGTTTTCTACTAAATCCTGTGTTTGTTCCTCCAGTGGTAGTCCAACAAGTACAAAACATGGTTTCTAGGGACCAAATTACTGATATTGTTAGAGAAATGTGTGGACTTATGGCTACAGGGATTCAAACTCCTGTGTATAGGTAACCATACCCAGAATGGGTGGATAGGGTGGATGGATACCCAAGGGGGTTTAGAATAACAGACTTTGCTCTTTTTATGGGAATGAAAACCAGTCAACAATAGAACATGTTGCTAGGTTCACTGCCCAATGTGGTGAATTTATTAATAATGATTACATGAAGTTAAGAATTTTTCCAAATTCTCTAACTAGGGTAGCTTTTGTATGGTATATTAACCTTACACCTGGCTCTATCCAAACTTGGCAGCAAATGGAGAAAGCATTTCATGCCCAATTCTTCCAAACGGAGCCAGAAGTTTCCATGGCAGACTTGGCAAGGTTGAGTCAAAGGCCTGATAAGAAGGCTGTTTAATTTGTGAGATTGGCTCAAAATGGTTTAGAGTTTAGGCTTTGAAAGAAGTTCGACTCAACTGAGTTTCGAGACTTAGTGGAATTAACCTATAAGGTGTCTAGATATGAATCATTACTTGAGGAAGAACAAGATCGAAGTAATGCATCATACAAGACTTATTATAGAGATCCTAATTATGAGATTGATGCAGCAGAGATCGTAGGGAAAGAGCCTGTGATCTGTGAGGCATTAATTCATAAAGACAATACAATAGACCAACAGTTTAAAAAGATAGACCTTCATAGGAAATACTCTTTCGATTTAATAAAGGCAGGTGACATTTTTGATCATTTGCTTGTAGGGAATTTCCTAAAGTTACCAAAATGAGTCAAAATTCCTTCTCCAGAAGAACTTAAGGGGAAAATGTATTGTCAATGGCACATTCTTAGTCTCACTCAACTAAAAACTGTATTGTTTTTCGAGACAAGATCCAAGAACAGATTCGAAATGGGAGTTTAAAATTCCCAGCTAAAATAGAGAAAGCTATGGGGATTGACACTAATCCATTTCCAAAGATTGGAGAAGTTACAGCCAATGTTGTTGTGCCAGACTTCTAGAACTTATCCTTGAAGGAATTGGAGGAGGTTAATGTGCAAATGCATGTTGCCAGCCAGACTACTGTCAAGAAAGATACCAGAAGTTCACCAGAGGATGGGCAAAGCTTTGCAGACCAAAGGAAGGACTCTAGTGAGGAGGCACTGGATGATGACTCCCTAGAGGCAACTGTCATGCAAATGATGTGTTCCAGATGTAGGTTAAGTTACAAATGGTTGAAAGGGCTCCCAATTGATGGGAAACAGTATTACAAGGATGTGCAGAGACGTCTTAAACCAACCAGTACCTACAACAAGAGGCCATACCCAACTGGTCCCAGACAGTAGCCATTCTTGGCTGGACCATCAGCCACTAGAGTGCATTCCAAGGGCAAGAGACCTCTACATGAGTTCAGACCACCCAACTACTACAGGATGGAGGGCAATCATCCTGAGAGGAGGCCTGAAGTGGGCTCAAGTTATGGCATCAGAGCCAGAGATTGGCCTTCTAGATTGGCCTCCTAGATCAGCCTCAAACAAGATGGAAGGTAACCACCCTGACAGAAGGCCTGAATTAGGCTAAAGATAGGGGATTAGGGCCAAGCAGTGGCCTTCACAGGTAGCTTCGAAGCTGGCTTCGAAGGCAGAAAGAGCTAGTTCAACAACTGAACTAGTAAGTTCATGGGTACCAGGGGTTCCAGATTAGTTTGTCATGCAGAACAAGCCTAAGGAAATGCCTATCCAGATAAGTGTTATTGGAGACCAGTGTAGAATGGTTAAACCTCCCTTTGTGGCTCCAAATAATTAGGTGTTACTAAAGCACTCAAAAACAAAGGAACCAATTATGGTTCCAGTAATTTCTAGGTCCCAAAGGAGGAAGATCCAGCGAAGGTATACTCAGTACCAAAAGGATCTGAAGGAAAGTGGAGAGAGTTCTTCATTGGCCCAGCCAAAAGGCCAGACAGAGGAAAGAAAAAGCCCAAAATTGGATTATAGTCCAAAATCGACTCCTCAGAACAAAAGAAGTTTTAGCAAAGAGCAGTTGGCTAAAGTTCACTCTCAACTGAAAGCCAAGGAAAGATCCAGCTTAGCAGGTCTTGAAAAGGCCTTGATGGAAAGCGACAGTGAGACAAAAGGAGAAGTTAACCTAGGCCAAAGGAAAAAATGGTTGAGGATGAGATGTTTGAAGCCTTCATAGCTGAACAGACATTTTTGGTTGAAAAACCAGCAGAAACAGACCATTCAAAGGAAGTCACTAGTACTGAAGTGCAGAATGCCGCATGGAAGATGCTTCTGAAATAACTGAACAAGTTAGCCTCGAAAAGAAGCAAGTACAGCCAGTAGTTCAGTTTGGCTCATTTCCTCCAGTGTCAGTGAATATGGTGCATATACTACCACAGGAGTTCCAGGCTGAAGATGGAAACCAAGGAGGTCAGGAGATTGACCCTATTCCAGTTTCTAATGAAAATTCACAAGTTAGTATGGTCCCAGATGAATCTGAAGTGGCCACACTAATGGAAACTGAGGACGAGAGTGAGGAAGAAGTGAGTATTAATCTCACATATCCTTTTGAGTATCCTACAACATCCATGACACAGTATGTCAAGCCCTTGTATATCAAGGCTTTTTTCGATAGGATATAGATGAATAGGGTATTGGTGGATAATGGGGCAGCAATGAACCTGCTTCCGAAATCCTCTCTGAAGAAACTAGAGAAAATGAACCCCAGATTAATCCCAACCAGCACAACCATTGCTGGTTTTGCTGGGGATAAACAGATGGCTCAAGGTATTTTGCCCATCAACCTGAGTGTGGGGACCAGAGATTGCATGATGGCATTCTTTGTTATTGATAGTAATGCTAAGTATAATGCTTCACTTGGTAGGGATTGGATTCACACTAACAAATGTGTGTCTTCCTCTCTACATCAGAAGATAATGATGGCCTTGTGCAACGAAGAGACAGAGGAGATCAATGCAGACCCCCAACCCTTTGTCGCTTGTGCTGACTTTGCAGAAGCCAAGTTGTACACTGAAGGAGTGACACTGCTTAGTATATTGAGAAAACCTAATGGTTCAGCCGAAGTGACGGCTGATGAGGAAGTGGCACACCTAAAGCACTTAGTACAAGAGAGTGCTGATGAAGAATTCGTCATCAAAGATGATAATGATACCTGGTTGTAGGCAAGGAGATGAAACCCAAGAAGCCAGACCCTTAGCTTTAGTCAAGTTTTCAGCATTGGACTTAAAATCAATAGTAAAAAAAGTTCAGGAACAAGAGAAAAAAGCCATAGTAGTTGGCTGTAAGCAAGGACAACAACAGGTTAGGCCTTTGACCTTTGATAAATACTGTGCATTGGACATCGAAACAAAAGTCTAGGAAATACAGGAAGAAGAAGCCTTATGGACAGACTTTGTCTATGAGGAAGAAGGCAAAGATGTTAAATCAAAGAAAGTGGGAGCAAAACAAAGCAAAGAAATTGCTTTGAGGGCAGAAGAAATCAAAAGAGAAGCATTAGTGAGTTCTCAAATACAAGACCCCTTGGAAGAAGTTAATTTAAGGGAAGGTTCTGCACAGCAACCTACTTACATCAGTGCTTAGTTAAGTGATCTTGACAGGGACTAATTATTGATGGTTCTAAAGAGATATAAAGACTGTTTTGCATGGTCTTATAATGAACTGCCAGGATTGGATAGGTCATTAGTGGAACATAAGCTTCATAATTATAATGAACTACCAGGATTGGATAGGTCATTAGTGGAACATAGGCTCTCTATGAAGCCTAATTTCAAGTCATACAAGCAGAAACCAAGAAGGATGAGTCCTGAAGTGATTCAGAAGGTCAAAGAGGAAATTCTTAGGCTCCTTAAGGCAGGCTTTACTAGAACAGCTAGATATGTTGAATGGCTGTCCAATATTGTGCCTATGATTAAAAAGAATGGCAAAATGAGGGTATGCATCGATTTTAGAAACTTGAATTTAGCAACTCCAAAAGATGAGTATCCCATGCCTTAGTAGACTTATTGGTGGATAGTTCAGTAGGGCATAAGATTTTATCCATGATGGATGGGCATTCTGGTTACAATGCATTGTAGAGGAGGATGTCCATAAGACAGCATTCAGATGTCTTGGGAACATTGGCACCTTCGAATGGGTTAAAATGCCATTTGGCTTAAAGAATGCTGGGGCTACATATCAAAGGGCAATGAACACTATCTTTCATGATCTCATTGGAGGGTATTTAGAGTGTTACATTGATGACATTGTAGTAAAATCCTAGTCCATGGAGGAACATTTGGGTCACTTGGAAGTAGCTTTCGAAAGAATGAGAAAATTCAAGTTGAAACTCAATCCTCTCAAATGTGTTTTTGGTGTATCTATGTAGACGTCCCCGAACGTCCCGGGAGGGAATCCCGTTTTGTTCATTTGGGCTCACTACAGTTCAGGACTCAAAGTCACGGTCCTGTATCTAATCTCACAGAGTGCAATGCAAGACCGATGAATCATCAAAGAGTCCAAATCCGACAAATCATTTTTGAAAAAGTTTTTTTGAAAGAAGTGCCAAACATAGACTGCTTTGCCAGATACAGAGTCGCCACCTAAATATTATATTTTGGGAAATTTAGGAAACCTTGACTCATTGCCTAAGGCCACGTGTCCGTCATCACCAAAGTTGCCTTGGCTCGGGAACTTGGGTACGATTGGGAAAGGTCACTTCGTGAGCACCCCTGCTCGCCCGATCGAAGATCGGCCTCTACTAACCATGATATCGAGTTTTGAAAACATTATGTGCTCTTATTCCGGTTATTAGCCTAGATTTACTACGTGATGCGCACAACATACAAATATAGACTGGATCGCCTGAATTGGAACAAAACATCTCATGTTTGTTTTTTAAAGCGGTTTGCTACTCGTAAGTAGGCTAAAATGTGGATTTGCCACCCTCAGGTGGGCTTTAGAAAACACGATGATTTGCCACTCTCAAGTGGGCTTAAAACTCGCAGTCGATGAATTGTTCCAATTTAGATAATCCAACCTTCACCCACAGGCATTCAGGCAGATATATCACATAAGCATATAGCCTCATGGTAAGCATGCTATCATGGTAGTCACTCACATGCATGCAAGGATGCTAAAGCATAAACACTTACCGAGTACTCCAAGACAAAACAGAAGCTATGTTAGAAATCCATGCATGAATCCTAACTATACAGAAATGCCTAATGCAACACATGCAGGTATGCAACTAAGATAGGCTCGGCTATTCTAAGATGGCATATGATGATGCTACAGCTAACACGTATTCAACTCGGAATTGAAATACAATGCAGTTAGTATGATGCGCCGAGCCCGGTGCATGCAAGACAGATGAATGGATGCAAACATGCGAGCATAAGTATGCTAATTGAAACATGCCCTAATCTAACCATCATAAGCTGGTAAATAAAAGGAAGAAAGACGTGGGGTTGGAAGACATACATCACACACACGCACACTTATTACACAATTGCCCTCGCTCGGAGGGTCCGAAAGAATAATACAGTCCGAATAAATACAAAACCCTAATTAATTAACAAATTAACTAGGAAAGCAAGTAAATTAGCATGCAAGCTATGGACCGCCTCAGCTCTGTTCCGAATGATGAATGATGCATGCTTGAGTTGCCTGGCGCGGAAATCCATTGCGATGCCCTAATTCGCCTCTGTTTGCAATTAATGCCAGAATGCTGTGCAAAGCTCTAGGAAGTTGCTGATTTCTGATTTGCTGCAACAAAGAGCAAGAAAGGGGCATGGCAAAGTATTTTCACATATGTATGCACACCTTGATCTTCGTGCCACCAATCACGCATCTCGATGCATGATGGCCGAGGAGTCGAATTGCACGACTCGATGTGAAATGAATGCACATATAAACACAACAAGGCCTGGACTCCATCATGGGTAATTCGGAGTGTCGGCGACCGGGAATTGAGACACATTCCGTCACTTTGAGTACGAAACGTCCCTCGTTTCCCGTGTTTGGACTAAACCCTACTCCAAACACAATGCAACAAGTAGGATGGTATGCACCAATGCAAATCTATCATGCAACCCTAATGCGATGCAACTAAGTGATGCAAATACGACTGACATGCACAATGCTATGAACTATATACACAATGCTCATGAATTATGGCATACTCAATGCGACTAACAACCTAGCATACACAATGTGAGAAATAAAATGGCATACACAATGCACGAAATAAAATGGCATACACAATGCATGATGGACTTACACCAATATGAATGGACCTCAGCCACACTCACATCAGTGGCCATATGATGGAAATGAGACGACTGAAACTCATGCAAACATGCACGGATGCAAAGGACCGAACCTAAGGAACAAAGTGCAACTCTACCAAAGCATGGCAAGGATGAAATATGGCATACAATGATACATGTTCCAACTCTGAAATGGCATAAAATATGGTCCCGAAAAATGCAAATATGGCACACAATGCAAGCTAGGGGGCCCGGGTACCGAAACTAGTGAAGTGCGTTACTCTAGAGGTACCCAAAGCAATGCACCAATGGCAAAACCAACCCCAAACAGACCCTAGGCAGGTCTGAAACATGGGGAAATGGCCTAAAATGATGGCTCGGAATGCAAAGAAATGGAGCTCATTCAATGGTCGGTAAATGAGGCATACAAGCCTGACTCTCAAACGCATTTAAAGAGTATAAAACATGACAATATGGCATTCAAACAAGCTCTGAAATATGATGTATAATGGCCCTAAAACAAAGAAATACCTCAGTATATGCATGTAATGGACCCCGAAACTCAAAGCTAAGCAAGTGTATTGAACCACAAGCATGCAAAACAAACACTATTTGACCACGAGACCCAAAAACAGAGCTAGGGCAGTCCAAAATATGCACAAAATCAGTTTAAGGCAAGGCCAAAATGTGCTAGAATCAAGGGTCAACAAAGCGTGCAAATAAAGCTAGTGAGCCATGATTTACACTACAACTATATGGAGCATATGAAGGCTCATCAAACCAGCCAAAAAAAGAAGTATGCCATGCCAAAATATGCCCAAATAACCACTGAAACTCAGTCAATGCATGCAAGAATGATGGGCTCCTTTGAAAGGCCAATAAGGGGATTGTTCTACACATGCATGATGGACACACACAATGGCAAAACCACCTCTAGAAAGAGGTTCTGAGGGTCCTAAAACCCACTAAAAAGAGCCTGAAATGGGTCTAGGAAGCATGCAAATAAAGGCCCCTTTGAAAGGCCTTGAAGAGGATTGCTCTACACATGCATCAAAGACACAAAATATGGCCAAAAGGGCTCTGCACAGAGTTAAGGTAGACCTTGAAACTCACAAAATAGGACCTGAAATGTGGCTTCACAACATGCAAGATGGAGCTCCTTTGGAAGGCCAACAAAGCTAGTAAAGAGAACAAGGGGTGAGAGGGTCAACCCTCTCTGATTTTAGGACTCAAAAACACATCTAAGCCACTGAAAATCCACTGGATTTCAGTGGCTAAAAGGCCAAACCAAGGCCAATGCAAATGCTCAAATGCATGGCTCAAAGCATGAGGAAATGAAGCATGAAAGGGGGTAGATGACCCCAAACAGAAAAAAGGCCTTAAACAAACATGTTTATAAGCTCAAAACAAGACTTTTTTCAATTTATGACAAAGCCCAAAAATGCTTGCAAATAGAGCTAAGACATGAAGCAAAACAATGCTTAAAAGAGGGAAAGAAGTGTTACCCTTGAAGCTCAAGAAGACAGCAGCAAAAGGGGTCCAAACTTTGAGCTAAAACCAGATTCTGGAGCTCAAAATGATCCTCAAAGAACCTCAGCCCAATGGTAGTTGAGTTTGATCAAGGGTGCCTAGGCAAAGGAGAGGTATATCTCCAAGTATAGCTCTTGCTATGCACACAAAGGCAAGAGAAGGAGAGAGAGAGACAGAGATTTGGCTCTGGAATTTCTAGAGAGAGAGGGGATTTTTTTAGAGTGAGAAGCTCCCAAAACTTGCTTAGGAAGATTGTCCTTGAAAAATGAGAGATATAACTCATATATATAAAAAATGAGAGTTTGCTCGAAAATATCTGATTATAGGACAGCTGGAGGTTGTGGAAGACAGCTGGAGGGAAAATATCTATCAATTCTGAGCTTTCTGGGCATAATTGGTCGGCCGACCACCTTTTCTGGTCGGCCTGCTACTTTTTCTAGTTTTTTTAGGACAAAAATTGGTCTGCCGGAAAGAAAGGTGGTCAGCCAGTGATTGGGAAGTCCAAAAGTGGTCGACCAGATGACCAAATTGAAGCCCCAGAAGTTATCTTTCCAATGGCACAAACCTTGCATTAAAATTCCTCCTGTGCAAAAAGTTATGCCTGTTTTGGTGAAGCCGCGCAAATTCGGTCCAACCGGATTGATGCCCTACTTCAACCAACCATATCTCCCGCGTCTGGAATTGCCTTTAGGAGATTCTTGAGTGCAAAATGAAGCCCCAGAAGTAATCTTTCCAACGGTGGTGGCCTCATAGCTGGATTCCAAGTATGCAAATGAATAGGCCCGATTCGGCAAAGGCTGCTCGACTCTCTCTTAGCGGTTCATACCCAACTTCTTCCTCAGCTAGGTTTTTTCTCTCTTCTCTTGTTTTCATCAACTCCAAACCCCGCCGAACAAGGTGTTTTGAAATATTTTTCAAAGATTTCATCTCTCTTTCATTCATTTCCACTTTGTCCTTGCTCGGTTTATCGAAAAGCGCATCATTTGACAAAATGTGAGCCTCGGAACATTATAGAAACTTTATTTCAAAAATATTTTGAAAGAGAGGGTTTTAAGGTCTAAAAACCATCCAAAATAGCTTTGGTCCAAAATGGGGTGTGAAGTTGAGATTTGTCTCTCTCCTTGCCGAAGAAACTGAGTCTTTGCGCTGCACACCTTTCTCCACCAAGTAAACCATCAGTCGCGTCCAAGTCTTAAGGACGGTCAAAAATGGGGTGTCTACAGTTGCCCCTCTTTGACAGAACTCGGAAGTCAAGAAGTGATGGGAGTTAATTTTAAAGCCCAGAGATGACCCATTTTTGACAAGGCCGAAGACTTGGACAAACAAACAAAGTACAGACAAATAAATGGTTGCGCCCGCAGGCTGCCTACGTATCCCTCTGCAAGGAATCAAACCAGCGTAGTTCAGGGACAAGATGCAAAATGTTATGCAGGAAGATTTTAATAATTGGACTTATACGCTACGCGAAGCCGATTTGAAAATTGGACTTATACGCTACGCGAAGCCAGTTTGAAAATTGGACTTACACGCTAAGCGAAACCGGTTTGAAGATTGGACTTATACGCTAAGCGAACCCGGTTTGAAGATTGGACTTATACACTAAGCGAAGCCGGTTTGAAAATTTGACTTATACACTAAGCGAAGCCAGTTTGAAGATTCAGGATTTATGTAATGCAATGGAATGAAATAGTGCAAATGATATGCAATGTAATGTAGTAGCTAAAATGCAATGTAATATCTAGGAAGGGAAGGTACCTTACAGGGGCAATTGGCAATGACTTACCTCGGCAATGTCCTACCTCATGCTGATGTGGGAATCTTCCGCTTCTTCTTGGTTGAACCACAGGTACTACTTTTCTCCCTGACTATAGTCGCAGCTTTCCCTATTCTCCAACAGGGTGACAGACTAGGTTGGTTCAATATCCAGAATTGAGGCGCATACACATGCTATCTCAACCTATGGGGCTGCCATACAGATTTCAAGCCGAGGATATACCCCTGGGTATTTAAACCAGACTTTAGTCTCGGAGATCCCGAACCTTTGCGTTCTAGGCACAAGCCATTCGAACTCTAGTTTCCACCGTCTCAGTTGGTTTCCTAGGAACTCACCGCAAGCACAGGCAGGTGGCTATACCAGACCACTGGAAGTCGTTCGGGCACGACAAACACCAAAGGAATTGCACCTTTAGAGGATTTAAGGTCTCCTAGACCAGGCGATAAAACAGATATGATACAATAGATAATAGATGCGATATAACAGATAGTACAGTAGATGCAAAGGGTGAACATGCTCCAACCACGCTGGAATTGTGAGAGGAGGAAAAACAAATCCCAAACACGCTGAAATCGTGTGAGGAAAGGAACACTCAAACCACGTTGAAATCGTGAGAAGAGGTCCGAAAACAACCCGCCCAGGTGTGCGCATGACGCAACCTGAGATAAATTCCAAACACGCTGAAAACGTGTGAGAAAAGGAACACTCTATCCACGCCGAAATCTTGAGAAGAGGTCCGAAACCACTGGGGCTCGCGCTTCACACATCCCGAGATACAAGAGAAAGGTATGAGACTGTACCACAATTGTAATGAAAGTGTGCGCTAGATGTACAAAGTGAATGAGTGCGATAGATACACAAAATGAATGAGGAAAGGTGGTGTAAACACCAGGCGCACCTGATGTTTTTAACCCAATGAATCAGCGACCTAACGCGTCTCACGCGAAAGGAGGAAAGATGGTGTAAACAACAGGCGCACCTGATGTTTTTAACCGAGTGAATCAACAACCTAACGCGTCTCACGCGAAAAGAAGGAAAGGGGGAACTTGAGATCCAAACGCGTTTCATGCGAGTGCAGGAAAATGAACACAAATCCTAACACGTTTCACGTGAAAGGTGCGAAGGTGGTGTAACCAACAGGCATACCTAACCGTATCTCATACAGAGAGAGAGAAGGTTTTAACCGGGGAGAATAACAATGGTGTAACCAACAGGCGTATCTCAACGTATTTCATACAGAGAGAGGGGAGGTTTTAACCGGGGGGAATAACAATGGTGTAACCAACAGGCGTATCTCAACGTATTTCATACGAAGAGAGGGAAGGTTTTAACCAGGGAGAAAAACAATGGTGTAACCAACAGGCGTATCTCAACGTATTTCATACGGAGAGAGGGAAGGTTTTAACCGGGGGGAATAACAATGGTGTAACCAACAGGCGTATCTCAACATATTTCATACGGAGAGAGGGAAGGTTTTAACCGGGGGGAATAACGATGGTGTAACCAACAGGCGTATCTCAACGTATTTCATACGAAGAGAGGGAAGGTTTTAACCGGGGAGAAAAACAATGGTGTAACCGACAGACGTATCTCAACGTATTTCATACGGAGAGAGGGAAGGTTTTAACCAGGTAAAAGACAATGGTGTAACCAACAGGCGGATCTCAACGTATTTCATACGGAGAGAGGGAAGGTTTTAACCAGGTAAAAGTCACATCCTAACACGTTTCACGTGAAAGGAGGAAAGGTGGATTCGAAATCCAAACGCGCCCCACACGAGTTGAAGAATGGTAGAATGATTTCTTGCTAACAAAGGGTAATCTCTACATGTAAAAGCCACGGATGTCGCCTTTTTTTTTTTCTGATCATATTCACAACTTTCCCTCATTGCAAACAAAAGCCAAGATAACTCTGACGGGGAATGGTACTCAGGGAGAGCACTTTTGATCGCCATTCTGGCTTGAGACAGTGAAACAGTCAACATAGTATTTTGTTCACTTTGAACACACAGCTCATATCAGTACACTGCTCATTCTGAACACGCAGCTCATAACACAGTATTCGGTTTATTCGGCACACAGCTCATTCTGAACAGACAGTCTGATCTGAAAAAACAGGATGCAAAACGGAACCTGTAGAAGTTGAAACAAACCTGGATGCTCCAAATTTTCCCTTTTTTCTTTGGCTTTGCAGTCTGGAACCCACATAGCTTCAGATAGGTCCTGGTTTTACTGTTCTCACATGACCTGGGTTGAACCCTGTAGTTTTATGAAAGAACAAATCTTGTTTTGCACAAATCTGGAGAATGGCACAGCACTCTGAGCACAAAATGATTCGTTTTTGAAATTGAGAGATGAGTTTTTGACCGGGTATTGAGCCTACAACTGACCGCAGCCAAAACGACTCAAAAACGGAAAACAAAGGTAGAACAACCTAAACTCAACTCAACAAAGGAAAAATAAGGTAAAACAACCTAAACACATCTATTGACACTCAAACGACTCAAAACAAGAATTGAGACAAACAAAAACACACAAATACAACACTCAGCTGTGTTACAAAGGTAAGAGACCTATCGGTGCACGAGGAGCCAGTTTCTCCAGGTATTGTTTCCCACCCTTTCTTATTTGTGATTCTCACATCACTCGGCCCTCAGGCTCTGTTTTTCTGAAAAAGCCCTTTTCCTCACTTTTTCTCTTAGCGCACATCTCTCTATTTTTTTAATCTCTCATTTTTTATCCCTCCCCTGGGTGGTTGATGAATGAACAAGAAATTGCGGGCTCATGCCCCTAGCATTCTGCTAGATTCTTTTTCTTCTGCTCACAACAGTGAACTTTTCCACAGAGGGATTGTACTACAACTGGGTGTGTAGCAAATCTGCAGTTGACATCGGTTGACGATGCTCCGCGGGGGAGTTTGGATGTAATCAGATGTGTCCAAACAAAGGAGTGGAATATCTCGATCCATTCCCGTTTGTGCTTCGCACTTAGCTTGATACCTCGTTGCTTGGAGGATGTAAGAGCTTTCTGCCCTTTTTGCGGTTAGCTTCCGTTGTGCCCTTTTTTGGCAAGTATGGTGCCCTTTCTGGCAAATGCGTTGATAAAGGGGAAAAGACAGAACACCTGACTCAACTGTGCCCCTAGTTCATCGTTTTGACCATTTTTTTTGGTTTTCTACTAAAACAATTTTAACCAAAATGAGAGTTAGATTAACGCGCTTATTCGATTTTTTGATTCAAAATCATGCAAGTTAGGTTATGAGCACTGAAAATTTTCCTTTTTTGGGTCCAAGAAAAAGGTCCAGTTTTGGAAAAATGGAATAGTTTTTGAGAGAAAATCAGTCAATCTCAGTAAAAATTCTCAAAAACTGTTTTTGTAAACGGCCACTGCTCAACGAGCATAGAACCCACTCTCGAGATGCACAACCTCAGATTCGAAGGAAAATTGCCCCTTGCTTGAGGGGAGCTGCATGGCAACGGAAAGTTGCCCCTTGTTTGAACGGCACCGCAGCGCATTGTAGGCAGTCCTCAGAGCGACGAACACAACCAGACTCTCGGATACAGAGAAGGCGAAGATGATCAAAACCATTACATGGGCACAATCAATTTGAAGTGTTTTACGGCTGGACTTCAGAATGAAGTTGCCTACGTATCCCAAAGATGGGAATCAAGCCTTACGTAGTTCGGGGTTAAGGTACACTCGGGTATTTAACCTCTCATTTTATGCTCTAACTTTTGCCAAGGCCGCCCTTCCGGGTTTTCAACCTTGCGAGCTCTGTTTTTCCTTTCTTTTCATTTCTTTTTTTGATTTTCTTTTTTGTTCTTTTCTTTGCATTTTTCTTTTTTTTGTTCATTTTGTTCTTTTTCTTGCTCTAACTTTTGCCTGGGCCGCCCTTCCGGGTTTTCGGCCCGGCGAGCCTCTCAAGGGTAAAAGTGTAGCTTTGTCCACGTTGATCGGTTTGAGATCTCGAAGCCATCTGAATCTAGGAGAACGGCTGTTGTTCGCTGACGATGCAAGAGTCCATCCAATAGAGGGTGAATTTGCCCCTAGTGTTGTGGATAGGAACTAGGTTGTCCTTCAGCGATGCTTTCTTCTTTCCTCCATTCTGGGATTTGGCATTCTTGCCGATCTTCATTGATTTGTGGAATGATCCATCTTCGGCTTTTCGAGCACAATTTGGCATCTTTTGCCCCTAGTTCGAGTGGTGCTTTTGATCTAGCTTTGCAAGCTTCTTTTGACGACATCTGATCTTCTTGATCTGACTTCCCTGCCCCTAGTTCGAGGGCTGCTTCTGATCCGGCCACACAGGCCTCACATTGTGGTTGACCATTGAACATTCTGAATCTAAGTTCAAGGTTCAAAAGCAAGGGGTCGAGTCTCGAGGCTGAGAGCGATCCTAGGCTGCACAATCTCAAGAGCGATTCCACACAGGTCTTCGCAGGACGGCGCAAAACATTTTTGAAACCTTTTAAGAAAGCGACTAATCGCTCGCGCTGAAGACAGTGTAGAACCAATCTGGATCAAGCCAGGATCCTTCTCAGTACTTACATTAACAAGCATGATTTTATTCATTAAGGGCTTAGCACGCCTCTCTTTCTCTCAGATTGTTCAAATTTTCATAAATCCCGAGGAATTCCTTCCTCTTCGTTTTTCACCGCAGTGTTCCAAAAAGTTTTGAAAAACTTAGGTCGATGCAATGACTTAAAGGCACAAAAGAGCAGGTGAAATGCACTACCGTTTCATTCAAACTTCCGACACAACTGGCACAAGGCAGAAGCAAACACAAGAGTGCGAAAATCACTGCTGTTCATTCAAATCTGTTGGCATTATTGGATCCAAGGCAGAAATAGACTCAAAAGAAAGCAAAAAGACAAACACAAAACAAGATAGTGATGTCCGAGGTAACACCCTCGGAATCACCCGGCTCCAACACAACAGGACTGACTCGATACAACAAGACAGACCTAACTGACTCAGTATGAAAAGACTGACTCTGTACAAAAAGACTGACTCAATACAACACAACAAGACTGACTCAATACCCAATCCAGAACGTACAAAAACCAGTATTCGCAAATGCTCAAAACAGTGCGTGCCATACGCCACAGCTGAAGTGAACTGAGTGCCGCCCGCAGGTGGTTCATCCCCTCGATCACATGGTCACATTATCCCCCACATTCATCAATCCAGTGCCGATAGACCTTACGAGACTGGCGCGGCGATGACGTTGTTGTCAATCAAATTTTGTATCTCGTGGCGAAGACGGATGTAACTGTCAGTGCCATGGCCGACTTGCTGATGAAAGGCACAGTACTTGGCCGGATCATGCGTAGCCGGAAGAGGATTCGGGAGAGGCCGAGGCTCAAGGGGTTTGAGATGGCCTTGTCCAACAAGGATTTGGAGAGCTTTGGACAAAGGCATATAGAGGGCATGGAAGACCCTCTGACCTCGAGGTAGATACTTCGAGGATTGCGGATTTTTGCTGGGCGCACCAGCAAAGAGATTGACAGGTGCTGACTGGGTTTGATGATCTCTTCCGAGCACGAGATTAGAGCTGAAAGGAACATTCCTGGTACAACGGCCCTTCTCCCGGCTTACCCCTTGATTCAAACTGCCCCTAACTTGAGTGGCGAAAGTGCCATCCACAGTTTTTGCAACAACTGCGAGGACTTGCTCTTTGTTCAGTCCTTCGGTTTTCAAAGCCTCAACAGCCAACAGAAGATGTTCATGGGGACCAATGCTTGTCCCTACCTTGTTCTTACCACCTGCTTCCCCTTTGCCAAGGGTTTGGCTTTCTTCAAATGTAGCCAGTCCCAAGATTGGGGAGCCTTTTGTCATGAAATTCCTGGTATGTGATGTGGTCGATGAGGGAGCCAATGTCTCGGAGGCCAGATTTGTCATAGTTCTCTGAAGATCTTCGATCATTCTCTTCAGCTCAGAAGTAGTGGGCTCACGGGTTTGAGATGATTGGGGTCCAGGTGCATCCATCATGCATAAGTCCATGCTTTCTGGAATGAACACCTCAGGCTTGGGTAGATGGGCTGGGGTGATGTATATGCTAGGGTCGAAGGTGGATGGCATTGTATGGATCAAATTGAGATGTGGGGGTCACAGGTTTGTGGTGGCCTGAGGTCCCTTTGGTGGAGCTATGATCTCTTCATCAATAAGATCCTGAATCTTATGACGGAGGCGGATGCAACGGTTCGTATCATAACCGTGTTGTTGATGGTAGGTACAGTGTTTAGCTGGGTCATATCTTGGTGGAAGAGGAGTCGGAAGGGGTTGAGGTTCTAGGAGCTCTAGGTATCCTTTTTCTCGCAGCATTTGCAAAGCTTGAGAAAGACTCATGTATAGAGGATGGAAATTTCGAGCTCGGTGTCGAGTTGAAGTGGTTGGTCTTTGGCTATTGAGGGAAGTGGTGATAGTGTCTACTTCTGAGCATTTCACAGCTGTGCTACCATCAGTAGTAGCATTGGAACTGTGAACAACATCCTTCTTCGAAGGCTCATTATCTTCCACAAAGATCCCCTGTCGGATGTCCTCCTTGATTTGAACCCCAATGTCATGGAGGTCCTTAAATTTGAATATCATATTCTGCAATGTTTCGGCTTGCCTAACCATGTCTTGTTACAGCGAATCCACTGAGTGCTGGAAATGGATCAGCAAACCCTCCAAATTTGCCGAAGGCTGCGCCATGATAGAGGTAGATGCTAGCGTTCTGACCAAGGTGATATGACTGGTGACTGGCAGATCAAATGAACTGGTGAACCCTGACTGGCCTCTCTTTGCCTTGCCTCAGCGAAAGAACACTGGTTGCCCTTGAATTGAATCTCTGACCTAACAAAGTCTATCAGCACTAGTCCAATGTACCCGAAGGATATCGGAGCCTTCTAAAGCTATGGTTCTAGGACTACCTAGCAAAAGAGAAAACAGACAGCACCTCAGCTCAACTTCACCAAAACAGATACAAGCATAGCAGGATGACTGTGCCCTCTACTGAATTCTGCCCTCAAAATTCGGCCTCAAATCTGATACCCTTGGGTAAAACTGATTTTTCACATTCTGATGCCCACAGGCCTGATACCCCGACTTGCAAACTGATACATGCATTCCTATAGAGATGCACTCTAAAAGCACATAGCAAACAAGTGAGAGCCGAAACACCCCTATGGAGGGATAGGGTTTCCCTGTCCTATTTTGTCAGGAGCTACGGTTTCACTACGCACGCAGCGGTTTCAAACAACCTATAATCGGGTGAGCAACCTGTCCTAGCTTGGGATAGTCACTATGGATTCCGATATGCACTAGGTCGAATGGTCAAAAAGGGTGCCCTGGTGACAACCGGGGTTTGTGTTCCCGTCGTGGCAGAGCCCACAACCGGTCAGCCTTATGGCACGCTTCGCAAAGCGAGCCTCCGGCAAACTATTCAGGAATAGCATACGGCAAACACGGTGTTCTAGGCGCACCAATGCAAATGCAATGCAAAGAAACACATAAGTGTAGTCAAAACAAGATATCATGAGTTCGAGTCAAGTTCTCTAACTCCCCAGCAGAGTCGCCAGAAACTGTAGACGTCCCCGAACGTCCCGGGAGGGAATCCCGTTTTGTTCATTTGGGCTCACTACAGTTCAGGACTCAAAGTCACGGTCCTGTATCTAATCTCACAGAGTGCAATGCAAGACCGATGAATCATCAAAGAGTCCAAATCCGGCAAATCATTTTTGAAAAAAGATTTTTTGAAAGAAGTGCCAAACATGGACTGCTTTGCTAGATACAGAGTCGCCACCTAAATATTTTATTTTGGGAAATTTAGAAAACCCTGACTTGTTGCCTAAGGCCACGTGTCCGTCATCACCAAAGTTGCCTTGGCTCGGGAACTTGGGTACGATTGGGGAAGGTCACTTCGTGAGCACCCCCGCTCGCCCGATCAAAGATCGGCCTCTACTAACCATGATATCGAGTTTTGAAAACATTATGTGCTCTTATTCCGGTTATTAGCCTAGATTTACTACGTGATGCGCACAACGTACAAATATAGACTGGATCGCCTGAATTGGAACAAAACATCTCATGTTTGTTTTTGAAAACGGTTTGCTACTCGTAAGTAGGCTAAAATGTGGATTTGCCACCCTTAGGTGGGCTTTAGAAAACACAATGATTTGACACTCTCAAGTGGGCTTAAAACTCGCAATCGATGAATTGTTCCAATTTAGATAATCCAACCTTCACCCACAGGCATTCAGGCAGATATATCACATAAGCACATAGCCTCATGGTAAGCATGCTATCATGGTAGTCACTCACACGCATGCAAGGATGCTAAAGCATAAACACTTACCGAGTACTCTAAGCCAAAACAGAAGCTATGTTAGAAATCCATGCATTAATCCTAACTATACAAAAATGCCTAATGCAACACATGCAGATATGCAACTAAGATAGGCTCGGCTATTCTAAGATGGCATATGATGACGCTACAGCTAACACGTATTCAACTCGGAATTGAAATACAATGCAGTTAGTATGATACGCCGAGCTCGGTGCATGCAAGACAGATGAATGGATGCAAACATGCGAGCATAAGTATGCTAATTGAAACATGCCCTAATCTAACCATCATAAGCTGGTAAATAAAAGGGAGAAAGACGTGGGGTTGAAAGACATACATCACACACACGCACACTTATTACACAATTGCCCTCGCTCGGAGGGTCCGAAAGAATAATACAGTCCGAATAAATACAAAACCCTAATTAATTAACAAATTAACTAGGAAAGCAAGTAAATTAGCATGCAAGCTATGGACCGCCTCAGCTCTGTTCCGAATGATGAATGATGCATGCTTGAGTTGCCTGGCGCGGAAATCCATTGCGATGCCCTAATTCGCCTCTGTTTGCAATTAATGCCAGAATGCTGTGCAAAGCTCTAGGAAGTTACTGATTTCTGATTTGCTGCAACAAAGAGCAAGAAAGGGGCATGGCAAAGTATTTTCACATATGTATGCACACCTTGATCCTCGTGCCACCAATCACGCATCTCGATGCATGATGGCCGAGGAGTCGAATTGCACGACTCGATGTGAAATGAATGCACATATAAACACAACAAGGCCTGGACTCCATCATGGGTAATTCGGAGTGTCGGCGACCGGGAATTGAGACACATTCCGTCACTTTGAGTACGAAACGTCCCTCGTTTCCCGTGTTTGGACTAAACCCTACTCCAAACACAATGCAACAAGTAGGATGGTATGCACCAATGCAAATCTATCATGCAACCCTAATGCGATGCAACTAAGTGATGCAAATACGACTGACATGCACAATGCTCTGAACTATATACACAATGCTCATGAATTATGGCATACTCAATGCGACTAACAACCTAGCATACACAATACGAGAAATAAAATGGCATACACAATGCACGAAATAAAATGGCATACACAATGCACGATGGACTTACACCAATATGAATGGACCTCAGCCACACTCACATCAGTGGCCATATGATGGAAATGAGACGACCGAAACTCATGCAAACATGCACGGATGCAAAGGACCGAACCTAAGGAACAAAGTGCAACTCTACCAAAGCATGACAAGGATGAAATATGGCATACAATGATACATGTTCCAGCTCTGAAATGGCATAAAATATGGTTCCGAAACATGCAAATATGGCACACAATGCAAGCTAGGGGGCCCGGGTACCGAAACTAGTGAAGTGCATTACTCTAGAGGTACCCAAAGCAATGCACCAATGGCAAAACCAACCCCAAACAGACCCTAGGCAGGTCTGAAACATGGGGAAATGGCCTAAAATGATGGCTCGGAATGCAAAGAAATGGAGCTCATTCAATGGTCGGTAAATGAGGCATACAAGCCCGACTCTCAAACCCATTTAAAGAGTATAAAACATGACAATATGGCATTCAAACAAGCTCTGAAATATGATGTATAATGGCCCTAAAACAAAGAAATACCTCAGTATATGCATGTAATGGACCCCGAAACTCAAAGCTAAGCAAGTGTATTGAACCACAAGCATGCAAAACAAACACTATTCGACCACGAGACCCAAAAACAGAGCTAGGGCAGTCCAAAATATGCACAAAATCAGTTTAAGACAAGGCCAAAATGTGCTAGAATCAAGGGTCAACAAAGCGTGCAAAGAAAGCTAGTGAGCCATGATTTACACTACAACTATATGGAGCATATGAAGGCTCATCAAACCAGCCAAAAAAAGAAGTATGCCATGCCAAAATATACCCAAATAACCACTGAAACTCAGTCAATGCATGCAAGAATGATGGGCTCCTTTGAAAGGCCAATAAGGGGATTGTTCTACACATGCATGATGGACACACACAATGGCAAAACCACCTCTAGAAAGAGGTTCTGAGGGTCCTAAAACCCACTAAAAAGAGCCTAAAATGGGTCTAGGAAACATGCAAATAAAGGCCCCTTTGAAAGGCCTTGAAGAGGATTGCTCTACACATGCATCAAAGACACAAAATATGGCTAAAAGGGCTCTAGACTGAGTCAAGGTAGACCTTGAAACTCACAAAATAGGACCTAAAATGTGGCTTCACAACATGCAAGATGGAGCTCCTTTGGAAGGCCAACAAAGCTAGTAAAGAGAACAAGGGGTGAGAGGGTCAACCCTCTCTGATTTTAGGACTCAAAAACACATCTAAGCCACTGAAAATCCACTGGATTTCAGTGGCTAAAAGGCCAAACCAAGGCCAATGCAAATGCTCAAATGCATGGCTCAAAGCATGAGGAAATGAAGCATGAAAGGGGGTAGATGGCCCCAAACAGAAAAAAGGCCTTAAACAAACATGTTTATAAGCTCAAAACAAGACTTTTTTCAGTTTATGACAAAGCCCAAAAATGCTTGCAAATAGAGCTAAGACATGAAGCAAAACAATGCTTAAAAGAGGGAAAGCAGTGTTACCCTTGAAGCTCAAGAAGACAGCAGCAAAAGGGGTCCAAACTCTGAGCTAAAACCAGATTCTGGAGCTCAAAATGATCCTCAAAGAACCTCAGCCCAATGGTAGTTGAGTTTGATCAAGGGTGCCTAGGCAAAGGAGAGGTATATCTCCAAGTATAGCTCTTGCTATGCACACAAAGGCAAGAGAAGGAGAGAGAGACAGAGATTTGGCTCTGGAATTTCTAGAGAGAGAGGATTTTTTTTTAGAGTGAGAAGCTCCCAAAACTTGCTTAGGAAGATTGTCCTTGAAAAATGAGAGATATAACTCATATATATAAAAAATGAGAGTTTGCTCGAAAATATCTGATTATAGGACAGCTGGAGGTTGTGAAAGACAGCTGGAGGGAAAATATCTATCAATTCTGAGCTTTCTGGGCATAATTGGTCGGCCGACCACCTTTTCTGGTCGGCCTGCTACTTTTTCTGGTTTTTTCAGGACAAAAATTGGTCTGCCGGAAAGAAAGGTGATCGGCCAGTGATTGGGAAGTCCAAAAGTGGTCGACCAAGTGTCCAAATTGAAGCCCCAGAAGTTAACTTTCCAATGGTGCAAACCTTGTATTAAAATTCCTCCTGTGCAAAAAGTTATGCCTGTTTTGGTGAAGCCGCGCAGATTCGGTCCAACCGAATTGATGCCCTACTTCAACCAACCATATCTCCCGTGTCCGGAATTGGCTTTAGGAGATTCTTGAGTGCAAAATGAAGCCCCGGAAGTAATCTTTCCAACGGTGGTGGCCTCATAGCTGGATTCCAAGTATGCAAATGAATAGTCCCGATTCGGCGAAGGCTGCTCGACTCTCTTTTAACGGTTCATACCCAACTTCTTCCTCAGCTAGGTTTCTTCTCTCTTCTCCTGTTTTCTTCAACTCCAAACCCCTCCGAACAAGGTGTTTTGAAATATTTTTCAAAGATTTCATCTCTCTTTCATTCATTTCCACTTTGTCCTTGCTCGGTTTATCGAAAAGCGCATCATTTGACAAAATGTGAGCCTCGGAACATTGTAGAAACTTTATTTCAAAAATGTTTTGAAAGAGAGGGTTTTAAGGTCTAAAAACCATCCAAAATAGCTTTGGTCCAAAATGGGGTGTGAAGTTGAGATTTGTCTCTCTCCTTGCCGAAGAAACTGAGTCTTTGCCCTACACACCTTTCTCCACCAAGTAAACCATCAGTCGCATCCAAGTCTTAAGGGCGGTCAAAAATGGGGTGTCTACAATCTGCTGGAAACTTCTTGGGCTATGTAGTACATAAGAAGGGAATACAAATTGATCAAAATAAAACCAAAGCTATCATTAAGGCCAAGCCTCTATCAAGTAAGAAAGAAGTACAAAAATTCCTTGGACAGGTTAATTTTCTTCGAAGATTTATTTCTAACACTGCAGGGAAAACTAAAGTATTTTCTTCCTTATTAAGGTTGAAAGATGAAGAGGAGTTTGTATGGACAGCAGAGCATCAAACTACTTTCGAAGGAATTAAAGCCTACTTAGCCAGGCCTCTAGTGCTGATGCTACCAAAGAGTGATAAGCCCTTGAAGTTATACATTGCTACAGCAAAAGATTCATTGGGAGCTTTCCTAACCCAGGACAATGAAGAAGGCAAAGAGCAAGCATCTTATTACCTTAGTAGGTTTTAAATTCTTGTAAATGTAAATATTCAGTTGTAGAAAAGTTGTGCCTTACATTGTACTTTGTAACAATGAAATTAAGATATTATCTTTTGCCTAATGTTGTTTTGGTAATTGCAACCACAGACTTGGTTAAGTATATGTTATCTAGACCAATGTTAAGAGGAAGAATTGGCAAATGGATATTGGCCTTGTCAAAGTTTCATCTAGAATATGTCCCCCAAAAGGCAGTAAAAGGACAAGTTTTGGCTAACTTTTTGACAGATCATCCATGTTAAACGGAAAGCCAGGAAATAATGGATCTTGGTATGATTAATGTTGAGCCGTGGCAGATGTGGTTCGACGGGTCAAAGGCCAATGGTCTGATTGGAATTAATGTTGTAATTAAGTCACCACATGGGGTAGAAACCACACATGGTTTCAGAATTGATGAAATTACTTGTTCCAATAATCAAGATGAATATGAAGCTTTAATAATGGGACTGGAAATGCTTATTGGCTTACAAGCTCATGCAGTTGATATATTTGGGGATTCTCAATTACTGGTTAACCAAGTGAAAGGAATTTTCAAATGTCAAAGTACAAGCATGTTGCCATACTACGTTGTTGCATTACATTTGCTTTCTCAGTTTCAGATAGCAAATGTGACTTATATCCCAAGATTCATGAATAACAAAGCCAATGATGTAGTTTAGAAAGTTTCGAATTTCAGGAGAATGAATGACATTCAAATGAACATAACTCAAGCAACATATCAAAAATTAATACCACCTTTAACTAAAAGGAATGTGGTGTTAGAAGTCAATCATAATGACTTACAAGATCAAGATTGGAGGCATCCAATAATGCAGTACCTAACTGGCCCATCTTCGAAAGCCAGCAGAAAGATCAAATTACAATCTATGCAATACATAGTGTATGGTAATGCTCTTTACAAAAGGGGAGCAGATGGGTTGTTATTGGAATGTCTAGGGCCAAAGGAGGCATTGACAGCCATGGCTGAAGTTCATAAAGGCATCTGTGGTGCTCATCAGCCTGGTGTGAAGATGAGATGTCTGTTTCGAAGGCATTCATACTATTAGCCCACCATCCTTAAAGATTGTATAGAATATGCTAGAGGTTGCTAGGCATGCCAAAAGCCTGGCATGATAAGACATGTACCAATAACTAATTTACATGCAGTTGTGAAGCTTTGGCCATTTAGAGGTTGGGCTATGGATATGATAGGGAAAATACATCCACCATCTTCGAAGTACCATTGTTTCATCTTAGTGGCCACAAACTACTTCACTAAGTGGGTCAAAGCTAAACCATATAAGGCTGTAGACCAAATTAAAGTTATTGGATTTATTAAAGATCTGATTCACAAGTTTGGCATTCCACAGACCATAACTGTGGATAATGTGACTGTATTTGATGGAAAGATGGTAAAGTCTTTCACGGTAGAGTTTGGAATTAGTCTTGTTAATTCTACCCCTTATATGCATAAGCAAATGGTCAGCCTGAATCATCCAATAAGTCTTTGAAAAAAGGAATACAGAAAGTTGTGGAAGACAATCCAAGGGATTGGCATAACTTGTTGGATGTATTGTGGGCTTATAGCAATTCTCCAAGGTTAAGTACATGAGTTACTCCTTATACTTTAGTATATGGGCATGACGCAGTGTTACCTGTAGAGATTAACATTAAGTCCTTAAAGGTGAGATGCCAAGACCAGTTAGCTCCTGAGCAGTATCATCAAAGCATGTTCTTAGAATTAGAAAATGTGGATGAAGCTAGAATTTTGGCATTAAATAGCATTTTCTTTCAAAAGAAGGAAGCAGCCAAAAATTATAATAAGAAAGTCAATCACATTAGCTTTGATGAAGGTGATTTGGTATGGAAGACAATTCTCCCAATAGGAATTAAAAGCCATAAATTTGGCAAATGGTCACCTAATTGGGAAGGACCATATCAAGTTCATAGAGTCTTGCCTGGGGGAGCATACCGTTTGAGGAATTTGAATGGGTATGTACATCCTAAGAAAATTAATGGCAAGTACTGGAAATCTTATTATCCAACTGCATGGGAAACACAAGGAGTGTAGAAAATGCTGAAATAGAGAAACAAGAAAACATTCAAACAGTAAATAAAAATTTCATTTCATAAGGAATTAAGTACATGTAGCCATAGATTGGCCCAAAAGTCAGTAAAATGTTTTAGTTGTTCCCTTACAATTGATTCTCTACTCTTAAGGGATGTGAACAACTGAATGGCTATAGTCATCTCCTGCCTTCTATCATCCAGCCCTTGGTTGGTAATTTGCAGCTTTGTAGTAGTTCAATCCAAAGCCAGGTTAACTGCTGATAACTCTTCCTCTAATTGAGCTTTTTTCTCCAAAAGTTGGACTCAAAATTGAGAGACAGAGGAATGTTGTTCTTTCAATTCAGATACCTCAACATGTATATGGGAAACAAATTCCTGGTCTCTCAGTAATTTCTCCTCTGTAACTTTGGCAACATGACAGATGTTGACATAAAAGTCTATGGTAGCTGCTGCCTGAGACAAGTGACTCAAAATAGCCATGTTAGATTGCTCAATGACCTTGCAGCACTGGAGGAAACCATTCTTGATAATAAGTCTTTGCAAGGCTTCGAATGGGATCCTCGAGAACAATGTCAGCAATACCAAACAGCTGCTCAAGTCTAGTGAAGGTAAGGAAGCCCTGCTGATGGTTGTAGAGCTCTCAAAAATTTCCAAAAGAGAATCAGCCAAAACCAATGGCTCAGTTTCATTACTAGCTACTAGAATGGTAGAAGGCATGTCAAAAAGACTAGTCAGTCTAGCTTCGAAAATGTCCATCTCTTCTATTGACATTGGTGGTGCAAAAAAGGGCTCTAGTAGAAGGAAGAGATGGCTGCATAGAGATAGCAGAGGAGGATGAAGTATCTCTAGCAGTTTCCATAGTCCTGGCCACCAGTAGGTCAAGAGAAGAAGGGCTGGAGCTGGATAGTGATGGTTGACAAAGAATTGGTGAGTTACCAGTATCTTCTCTGGGAGAATCAGCTATCACTGGAGATGAAGTAATAACTGGGATCTCCTCAGGAGAAGAAGGAGCAGCAAGGATTGTGGGGAGAGTAAATTGGGCTGAGTTAAAGGTTAGGTGAGGAAGGTATGGGGTTAAGCCAAAGGATAAAGATATAGGAATGCTTTGCCTCAAAAAAGGTGTGAAAAGTGTGGAAACAGGAAGTGGGAGTATTGCTTAAATGGACTCTACACTTAAAGGCACTTTAGTGTCGATTTTCTTCCTCCTTTTTGAGGGTGTTTCTAATGATCTTTCAACTTCAAATAAGACTGGAGAAACCCTTATCGAAAGAGGAGGTAGAGTAACTGTTGCTGCAGAATAAGAAATATGAAGTAATGTTAAGTTTCAGTACTGAAAACTTGAGAAAGGAAACTAGAGACACAAAAGGAAATTACCAGTTTCAGAAGTGATAGCAATGGTTCTAGAATTGTGAAGGGTATAATGTTCATCAGTTTGTTGCGTCCTTGCAGTTTCTCTTTGGAGTGCATTAGCAGCAGCAGCTTCATCCCTTAATTCTTGCTGCTGTCTCTTTTTCTCAGCCCTCTGGAAAACAATGATCTCTTTAGAGTGTTCCACTTCTACTGCTTTAGCAGACGCTTCATGAGTAAAGTCCCCAATAAAATCAGAGAGAGAGACCGTCATTTTCTTCTTTCTTTTTAATGGTGTCTCCTGCTCTTTCTCTGCTTTCTCTTCTTCCACGTGAGCCTCAGGTACCTCCTCTTCAGGATCAAGCAAGAGTTTTCTTTTCCTTTATTGTTGTTGTTTGTTCTTGAGGAGATTTAAAGCTTGAACTCTTTGAGGAGAGTCTCCCTGTGAGGCATCTACACCAAAAAAGGAATTATAAACAAAAGCATCATAAATGAAAAGAAAAGAAAGGAAGCAGCAGTGCGTACCTTTCTTCAAAGCAGCTTTAGTGACTCTAGGAACAGGTGAGGCAACAGGAACAGACTTTGTGGTAGCAGGGGTAAGAGCTGGGGTAGCGTGAGCAGTGGAGGAAGTAATAACTCCAGTCTCCTTGGACTTAACTTAAGGCACATCTAGTACCACTAATAGATCTTGAGGAGAAATGGCCAAGTGCACCTCCATATTGGCCATCCACCAATTCTGGTACCTCTTCAGTATATTGCTTTGGGGAGTGAAGGGTAGGTATTCAAAATCAATTAAGTCTTGGATAAACTTGGAGGTTGCCTCTTCTAATCTGGATCTTGGAACATTTAGTTCTTCAAGGTTTGAGTTGGACTGATTGCAGAGAGTGATAGGGAGTCCAAATTGCCTAGCAAATTGGGCAGGGTAATAGGACTCAGAGATACACTTTTAAGCTCTAGAGTTCATAGTGCCAATGAATTGCTCCCTCGGGATCAAAATAGAAGCCCACATATTTTTGTGCTAAGGCCTAGAGCAGGACCTATCGCTCAAAAGGGTCCTCAACCAGGCTGGGCCAATATTGGCTTCAAAAGGACAAAAAAATGTGTGAAAAGAAAGGGAAGTTGGGAGTTGGTGAAAAAAGAAAAGTAGAAGGCAAAGTTGGAAGAATAAAGAGAGACATTGGCTAACTTCATGCCATAAGTGGTAGGGTTTGGTATTAAAATTTTAGACACTTAAAACGCAAATCAGTGAAGTATGCAAAAAGCCAGAGTTGGAGTATCTAAAATGGGCCTCCTTGATTGGCATCCATGGGTTTTTCACAAAAGATGAAACAAGCTCTGTAGACATGACCCAAAACATAAGGAGCTAAAACCACATTCTTATGCAAAACAAAGGCTTTGGCAAAAGGGGTAAATTCATGCATAATTCTCTGAAAAGAAGTACAGAAAAGGAATTTGCAAAGCCAATACAATAAAAAAGAAAAGAATTCTCTATCAGTCATAGGGTCTTCCCTTCTGTTCTCAGCCTTAACAAAGTCACTATAGGATGAGTTCAGATGGGGAAGAGAAAAATGGATGTTGAGATCAGGATAGTCTGGACCAAAGAGAGTACCAATAGGGGATAACTCTAACAGATGGCAGGTGTCAAGGACAGTAGGGGCCATCATACCACATCTAAATTGGAAGAAATTGAAAGCAGAATTCCAAAAACAAAGAGCAACAGGTATTAAAAATGGGTCCTCCGAAATAATGAACCTGGATAATTGGAGGGCGTCGAAGAGACAAAGTTCCTGGAGATCTAGTGTTCTAGCAGGGACGACCCGATCATACCATTCTTCCCATTCTGGTCTTATTGTGGGCCAGCAGCGATGGGGCCGATTCACTCTCTAGCTTCCCTAATCAAGACCGCCTCATAAAAGAGGCAGTGGTCCTCCAAACGCGGGTACAGAGCTGGAAGCTGAGTAGGGACCTTTTTAAAAATAGGCCCAAGCACATATTCCTGTTACTCATGGTGACGGGAAATGAAAATGCGCCCATCGATAGCACTTTTCACGCCAGCTTTGTATTTCTCACACTCTTCAGCAATGATCCTCTTTAAAGCAACGGATAGGCTCACGCACTTCTCGAATGGTATCTTTAAGAAGGAAGAAGCCATTGACAGAAGTTTTCAGAGGACGAAGTTGAGAAAAAGGGTAAAGAATAGGAGAGGTTAATAGAAATGAAGGGTTTGTGTGTTGGGCGAGTAAGTGAATTAAAAGCACGAAAGGAAAGGGTTTTTAAAACTTTATGTCCGAAAGATGCCCGATCAGTTTAAATGGGTAGAATTCATAAAAAGTATTGAAGGTATGGATATGAAAAGTTTCTCTCAAGAGTGATCGTTTGGGAGGGAAACGTATCTCAAACACTCATATTGGCTTCGAAATCAAATATTTGGCTTCGAAGCCAAGCTTTGGCTCCAAAGCCAGATGACAAACATCCAGCTAGCGCTTCAAAAGCAGGAAGTTGACTTCAAGGCACGTTCACTTAAGAATACAAGAATGCTCGAGTGTTTGCTTGCTTCAAGGGGATTAAAGACTTGATTTCAGGTTTCTTGTTGAAAGTAAAATCCTTCGAAGTAAAATTTGAAATACTCTGCAGCTAGAATTTGTTTCTTTTAGACTTTGAAGTTGCAAAAAACCAATATTTGGTTAAGCAGTGAAAGAACATAAAATGACTCACTTTTTAAGAATAAAACAGTGCAATCCCTAAGAGAAGTTTCCATACTTTGAAACACGTAGACTGTTTTTTCCAAGCAAAGATAGTTAATTCAAAGCTGTGGATGGTGTTAACCTAAGACAAGGATTGTCAATTATACTCCATATGTTGGATAAATTCAAATTTGGTTTCTAGTATTCCATTGGAAATGTTCAAATCAAGTTTCGAAGGACAAAATTGGTAAATTCGAAGCTCTAATTTTGTTTGCTTTGGGCAAATAGAATGGTTACAAGTATGCAATTGGAATACAAAACCAGACCATGTTGACTAAAGAAAGAAAAGCCTAGCTTTATTGATATAAAATATTTACATTGGGAAGACTTATTTGGCTATATTCTCAATTTTGTAAAAATAAGGAATGGACAAAGTTACAAGGTCATGAAACTTAGTCCAGCAAAAATCAATAAACATATACTCTTTTATTAATCTATCTTCTATCTTATCCAAATTTGGTTTATCTAATTGATGAGCCCTTAATTGGAAGAAGAGTTATTGGGCTTTCATTTCAAATTCTATGTGCTTAAGAGCCTTCTATGTCTCATCCATCTTCTCTTCCTCATGTGCTTCGTCCATAATGGCATCTTCTCTATACTCTAAGTCTGGGTTTTTGAAGTTCTCATATTCTTTGAGGAGATTCTCTGCCTCGTACTGAATTTGAATTCAAGCAGCAACGGTTTCATTCAATACTTCATTTGTAATTGAAGCATTGATGTGCCAATTGAGTAAAAGGGGAAGTTGGTCTAGAAAAGCATGGAGCTCTGCATGGGTTACAGGGTTGAGAAGATGGCTGCGAGAAATGATGTCACAAGCCCATAACAGGTTCTTATGAGGAATATCATCTCGCAAGACTTCGAAGGACAAATGGGAAAAAGCGGCAAGTAGGGTCTGAGCCCTATATTGCTGATAAGTAGTTGGGGGAACTGGAGCTTGATAAGGAGTGAAGTGTTGACTCTCGAAGATGGTGAGCCTCAATTCCTTAATCCAATTTGGGTTGGGGGGCAGAGCAGTGGGAGCCTCTCTGAAAGAAGATGGGAATTTAGGTTTGTTTACACACTCAAGCCAGTCAGAGGAGCAAAGTTTTGCTCTTTTGGCTAGGAGTGCAGGACTGATTCCTAAGGCTTCGTTAGGGTGTGGAGCCCTTCGCACCATTCAGGATGGCAGAGTAGAAGTGTACCATGCTAAAAACAAGTTGTGATCAAGGCTGCGTAGATGGTTAAAAGGAATATACAGGTACACTAGAGAGCTACGCTTGGAAGGATGGACTGCAAGAGGGTCATTGAATTCAGGAAATCGATGATGGATGCGTTCCCTCGTTTGAGGTTGAGTAGGAGTAGGCCAAACTCCCTAGCCAAAAGCTTTAGAAAAAGAAGAAGAGGAAGCAGCAGCCTCATCCCACGCAGAAGGTTTTGTGGCAGAAGAAGAGCTTCCAATATCTATTATTGCAAAGTCTTGGACTAAAGAATTATGAACAATAGGTTCTTGATCCAAAGGTCGATGAATTACAAAAGCTTCCATGACTTGAATAAATAGAGATGGATAGGTGTGGCTAATAAATGCATGAAAATTCTTTCGAGGGCAAACATCATTATCTAACAACTCTTCGTATGCTTGATCTATGTAAGAAAATGTTTGTTTGGCCATGCAAACTGTATCAGCCTTTTCGAATGCTCAGATAGTGGGAAATGTTTAAGGCATAGAAGAGAATTTAATGCAGTACAAACATTGTGATGAGGGATGTTGGTTGCATTTCTAAGAAGGTAGAAAGCCCATGCACGTCCTAGGACGTGGGTAAAGTGCTTTGATCCACTAATATCACCAAGTAATGGGTATATTAGTGCGGGGGGTAATGTTGGCTGTATAAATTGTAAAAGCCAATCACAATTCAACACGTGGCATGAAGGGGACAATTTAGGAAGTTAATACAATTTGTCAATCAAAGTCAGACACATGTCAGCTCGTATTGATAATAATAGATCTGCGTGGCACTGGAACAATTAAGGGATATAAGGTGATGTGGCCTGACGGTTACTCACAAAGTTCAAATTCAAAATCAAGAGAGAAGTCTAACTGCAATGTGGCGTAGTAGAACTGATTGTGAGAGAGTATGTTCAGCAATCATGGGAGGACATTTCGACGGGTGGAAGCCCATTTCGACGGTTATCATTGAGAAGTATAAATAGCAGAGAAGGTCCCAGAATGAGAGATCCAGACTCAGATAAAAAAACCAATTTTCTTTACTTTGTTTTCTCTTCTAGTATTTACATTTCTGTACTTCAAATTCCTGTACTGCACTTCATTCATAGGAGTAGTTTCAAATAACTTGTTACTGTAAACCTCTATGAGGCTAGGTCAGATCATTGTAAGCTTTTCATTTTACTTAATGAAATTCTGAAATTATTCTTCACTTAGTTGTTATTTACTAAATTTTCCTAAACAAGCCACTAATAGAAGTCCTCTTCATTGAGGCTGAAAGGATTAAAACACAATCATCTGATAATTGGTTGACAATTAATCTTCTGTAAGGACTGATTGATCCTTACTGGCACGCTTAAAATTACACTATTAACCTTCGAAAGCCAAAAAAGCCAACAATATTTCATTACGTCTTAACTAAGAGTTTTTGGACTTTCAAGTCCCATTAAAGTTTTGATAGTCAAAATTGCCCTTCAAATAATAATTATTCATCATTTATGATTATATATAAAGGAACATGATGATTTGACATTTATTTTGATTTTCAAAATTTTAAAATATCAACTTTCAAATTGAAAAAACTAAAAGAAAAATTATGTGCCCAAAAAACAAAACAAAAAAAACTGTTTTTTTTTTTTTTTGAAAAAATTGAATTATTTTTTTGTGCAAAATCAGAAATTTTGTATCTATAAAGGAGCACGATGATGGAACTTTGATGTGCAAAATTGAAAAAAAAAATTAAAAATGAAAAAACTGATAATGTTCTCCTTTTAAACTGGAAAAAGTAATAATTTTCTTGATTTTATTAGATAGTTGAATCAAATCAATAAGAAGAATGACAAAAATATTTAATCTCGTACTCTATTTTTTTATTGATTAGTGAAACAATTATTTGGAACATTACTATACAAAATTGATAATGTTCCTAATTTTAAAAATTAGAAAAAATTAATAATATTCTTAATTTTACTAAATAAGACTTATTAATTCAAAAAAATTTAAATAAGACCGGAGTTACCATAATATTTATAAATAAGACTTTTAAATAGTTAACTCTTTATTGTACTAAGGCCTTGTTTGGGAAGACTAAATAAGTGCACTTTTTGTCTTTTTAGACAAAAAAATTGAGGTTGAAAATATGGATGTTTGGGTTAACTTTTTGACTTTTTATGGAAAAATGTGTAATAAAAAATTATGAAAATTGGATTTTAGAGGAAAATTTGAATTAGGAGTTGTGCAACCGTAATTGTGGACTTTTAGTGAATAGTGTTAACTTTTTAACTTTTTGAGTAACTTTTTGACTTTTTAGATTATTTGGGAGTACCCAAACTTAGCCTAACTCATTAGCATCGAGCCTGGTGTCCCAAAAAAAATAAAAATAATAAAATAAAAGCTTACGAAAATCTTCTTGCCCGGAGGCCAAAAAAAAAAAAACAAAAACAAAAAATATCTATCAAGAAAGACCCAAAGATGCATAGAAATGATGAACAACGTCTAAACTTTAGTTAGCTGAGTAGAAGTGCAAAAACAAAGTTTACATTAAAAAAATTAATAGAAAAAATATATATATTATTTAAATATAAAGGAGATCACCATTCACCATGTTTGTTCTAATTTTTTGAAAACACTTTTTAAAAATTCTATTTTAATGTTTTTCGTATTTTTTTTCACAGAATTTTTTTAATATTTTAAACAATTTTTTTAAAGTTTTAGCCACACCTAACATAAATATACTTAAAAGTATAATTTTCGTAAAAAAAAATCTTTAAAAAATTTACTAAATACCAAAAATATAAAAAAATACAAAAAATCAATATATTTTTTTTACAAAATACCAAAATATGAAAAATACAAAATATTTTTTTTACAAATATTTTAGGAAAAATTACTCATAAATCCCATTTTAGTAAATTTTACTCTAATTAGTCCTAAGTGTTTTTTCTTAAACCATTTAGTCCTGATGTAGTTGATGTTTGATAATGTCAACATTACCAACATTGTGAACATCATCAAATATCAAACATCATCAACATCATCAAGCATGAACCATATCATCAAATATCACCAACATCATAAAACATCAACTACATCATCAAACATCATCAATTAATATAATAATTAATAAAATTAAGCAAGGATTAGATGCCGAGAAAGTGTCGTGATTACCAATGTGGTTCAGAGACTAAACAATGGGCCATCACTGCTATATAATACTAGGGTTGCCAAAATCCATTTGCAGAGATAAAATCAAATTGTGAGGTTGAGAGAGAAAATCTTCTACTTTCCCCATAAAATTATTGCTCAGAAATTTTTTTTGGCTCTTGATTCTTTCATCTTCTTTTTCTTTCCCCCCTTTGTAACATCCCCGCTTGGAGCAACATCAACTATGAGATCTGAGAATTGGAGTGTATGAGATCTGATGTTTGTTGAGGTTGAAGATGCAGTTGATGTCGATGATGTTCAATGTTAGAACAAACCACGAAGGCGGAGAGGTCACCAATTCTCAGATCTCATATCTCAAATAAATCCCAATTCTCAGATGATGAACTACAACATTGGTCACCAATTCTCGGTTCGGAAAGGAGGCATAGAACGAATCACAGAATGATTCCCAAAAAATGAAGCAACATCAACTATGAGATCTGAGAATTGGAGTGTATGAGATCTGATATTTGATAAGGTTGAAGTTGTAGTTGATGTCGATGATGTTCAATGTTGGTGATGTTGATGATGTATGATGATGTTTGATGATTTTTTATGATGTTGGTGATGTTGATGATGTTTGATAATGTAGTTGATGATATTTGGTGATGTTGATGATGTTTTGATGATGTTGGTGTAGTTAATGTTGCTAATGTAGTTAATGTTTTAATGATGTAGTTGATGTTGCTGGGTTATGTTGATGATGTTTTGATGATGTTGGTATAGTTAATGTTTTGATAATGTTGATGATGTAGTTGATGTTGCTGATGTAGGTAGTGTTGCTGATGTTGGAAATGAGGGAAATCTGAAAAATGCCTATAGTGAGTTTTTAACATTTAAATAGGACTTATTAGTCTATAAAATAAAAGACAGGACCAAATGGTTTAACAAATTAAGATTTGGGATTTATTGGTGTTTTGCTCAATATTTTACTTTTTAGATACATCTAAGTAAGGTGCATCTAAAAAAGTTAAAAAAATGCTTAAAATTTTAAAAATATTCACTAAAAATAAAAAAACAAGAAAAATAAAATACTCAGTTTTCAAAAAATTAAATTCAAAAAATTAAAACTAAATACATTGAAAATTTCGCCGCCATTGCTTTTGATTACAATTTATGACAAAAAAATGACGTATATTAAGTTGATTAGTAAGAAATTAACGAAAGTATATTTTTAGTTTTTGCATTATCAACGAAGAAAAGAAAAATGGGGAAATTACCTTTCAGTGTTAGTTTTATAAATTTATTATAAATTTATAAAAAAAAATTATGATTTTAATTATCAATATTTATAAAGTTGACTACCTATTTGTAATTATTTTTTAAAACATAGCCCAAACTGAAATTTTTCCACAAAAAAAATCCTATTCCAAGAGCACATAACTGGTGCAATATTGTGACTAACCCACTTAGGCCCCTTTTGGGAATCTAGTTATAGTCAAAGGGCAGTTTTTACTCTATTTTGAATCACATCATTCTTTTGTATATTTTTAAAAAATTAAAAAATCAACTTTTAACAATCTTTTCAAAATAGGCCTTATTCTGTGTGGATTTGGGGTGGCTGCTGTGTGGGGTGCACAACAGTTACTGTTGTACAGCCAAATGGGCCCATTTCGGGACCCATTGCGATAATCCCAACTATTCACATTTTATAATACATCAAGTAGAACATATCTGTAAAAAATTAAGTTAATCGGATATCGTTTACACTTTCATCTACTCACATTTATATTCATTCACAATTGTTATTTATTTTTGTAGATACAAATGTGAGTAGATGAAAGTATAAACGATATCCAATTAACTTAATTTTTTATAAGTATGTTCTACTTATGTATTTTAAAATGTGAACAGTTCGAATTATCGAAATAGATTCCAAAATGGACCCATTTAATTGTACAATAATAATTACTGTGCATCCCGCACAGCAATATGCGACAATGTGAGTGAGACAATACCATTACTAGGTGTAATGCTTGTAAATTTGAGTAGGGTGGCTGGTTATTGGCAGCCAAATGGAGTACAGAGGTTGCTATCTTCTTAAGTGAAACTTTTTTAAAAAAAATTACGTGTATGTATGGCAGTTATAAAATAATTATTTGACTGAGAGATTTATTAAAATGATGAATGACTAGGATATTGTGAGTTTTGATTTATTTTTAATTCATTTATGTTAATTTGTATGGAAATATGATATAAAAAATATAAATAGTTGAATTCATATTTTTTTTAAAAATATTTTTATATCAATAAATTTATCATTGAAAGTTGAAGTATGATTTATTAATAAATAAATTCAATCCATAAAACCCGCTCATAATGCTCAAGTATTTATGCTAATAGATTATTGCATAATGGGGTATATTTGGATTGGACAAGTCAACCCAAATAATTCTAGTTTAAGTTATAAAGTTTTAGAGTGTGGACAATATAATTCTAAATTTGGCTTGTTGTACTTGGGCTAAAATTTTTCAATTCTAAGATATTTAGTCTAGATTTGAGCAAAGGCTCTGACAATCCGAACAATTAAAATTTTATTGTTAATATATTTAATTATATATAGTAAACATCAAATATACATATAAAAAAATCTTTTTTTTTTTTATGTGGAATTAAATCAAACTCCATTTCAATATATAAAAATATAAAAAAGTTGTGCTGCAATAATGACAAACAACCATAACGAAACCATAACGAAACATAAAATGTGTTTGGTAATATGATTCAACATTTAAAATTGGATTAATTAAATAACAATCAATTAAGTCCGTCTTGATAACTACAATTGATACCTAAAAATTTTAGCACCTCTTAAAATGTAGATTGAAAACTGAAGAAAATTTTAAATCACATGAAATTTACTTAATTTAACTGAATTTATAAATATTAAATATAAGTATCGATATACACTATGATTAGGGGTGTAAAAATGGCTTGACCCGGCTCACCTGGGCTCGGTCTGGCCCGTTGTCAGGCCTAGCGGGCTCCCATAAAAAATCGGGTTGGTCCAGGCTGAACCACTCGTGCAAAATCGCGGCCCAGGCCCAGAGGTACTCGGGCCTCGGCCTGAGCTAGAGGACCAAGCCATGGAGCTTGGGCTTGAGGCAGGCCTGACCATTTATTTATTTATTTTTGTTCTTTTCCCACCAAAATAGTTTGGAAATGAGAGTGGGCCTCGGGCGGGCCGGGCCTTGGAGTGGGCCTTGAACGAGCTAGTGGGCCGGGCTAGGACTGGACCGAGCCTCAAAATAGACAGCCCTAGCCCAAAGTCTTGGCTGGGCTCGAGCCTGGCCTGGCCTGACCTGGCCGCACCGGGCAGAGTGCGAGCTTCGGGTGGGTCGCGGGCCGGTGGGCCAATTTTACTCTATAATAAACTTACTACCACCACCGTTGCTGCTACTACCACCACCACCGTTACCATGACCATCACCACCATTGTATCACCACCACAAAGCCACTGCTATCGTCATGCCACCGCCATTACTACCACCACTACCATTACTATTGTCACAGTTACCACCACCATCATCACTACTGCTACTACCTACTCCCACCACCGTGCCATTGCCACCATCACCACTACCACCACCACCACCACCACCACCATCATGCCGCCACCACCACCAACAACAACATGCCACCACCATCAATGCTACCGCTAGCACCACCACCACCACTACTATGCCACCGCCATCACTATCACTACCACTACCATAACTACCACTATCACCATCATATCATCACCACCTCCACCATCACAATATAAAAATTAAAATATACAATTTGAAAATAATAAATTTTAAATTTAATAACTTGTACATATCGAACAATTTATTTTTAATTCAGTACTTAAATTTTTATTAAATAGCTTTTCAGCTTAAAAATTTCAATATTTTGTTTTCAGTTTTCAGTTTTATCAAACACCACCATAGGGTGGCTCTAAATACACCCCAAAAATTAGGTTGAACACCCCGCCCACTACTTTGTACACCCTAATCTTAAATTTGTATTCTTGTATTTTTCGTTGAACACCACAAATAATTCCACTTTTACCTCTTTCATCCTCTTGTAAGAAGAAGGAAAAGAATGAGAAGGAAGAAGAAGAAGGCAACGATGATGAGGAGTGGCGAGGAGAAAGAAAAGAAGAAGAAGGGGGATGGCGATAAGAAGTAAAGGAGATATGACGATGACAACAGAGAATGAAGTAGAAGGGGGTGGCGTCGACGTGGAAAGGGGACTACAAACCACTGGCCAAAGTTGAGAAGAGATGGTCAGAGGCTATCGGAGTTGGAAGGACATGATCGGAGGGGAGCCGATGCTGGATAAGGTTTAGCGCTGTTTTGGTAATTTGATTAATGGGTAAAATGACATTAAAAAAAAATTGGAATTGAAATGTCCAACCTAATTTTTGAGGTGCATTTAGAGCTATGCCAAAACATATCTAGACCTCTACAATTCAAGCGAAAAATAGGATAAATCCTTTGCCTAACCAAACTTACTCAAATTGCTATACGATTACTCTAGCCATACTATGTGCACTTTTAAATATTTTAAAAAATATATTTAATAAGCTTTGTTCGTTTGTCGGATTACTACTGCGGTGACATTAAGTTGGAAATGTGACATACATTGTGTTTATTTATATAGTAATATGGTAGTATTAGTTGATTGAGATTAAATATATGAAATTACGTAAAGATTTTCATTAGATAAAAGATGACTTCGTTATTTTTGTAAAATGAGGACAAAACAATCATTTCACCTCTAATCCCATAGGATTGGACTTGAATACCACCTCCCATATGAGATTGTTTGTACCCTCACTAGAGGGTATTTCTAATCCCCATTACCATACCTATTTTTTCAAACAAACATGATTTTTGTGAGACCCACAAAATTGATAACCCAATTTCATAAGCTATGGACTAAAGCAACCAGGGACATAATTCTCATTTTATGAAGTTGATTTGGGCCATGGCACTCATGTCATTGCCATGAACACTAGATTAAAGAGTTTAATGTCTGGGACCCAAAATGACCCCCCCAATTGATTGGGTCATTTTCTTCGATATCAAACTGTTGGCCAATCAGGGAAATTTTGTTTTTTCGTGGACCCGTAGGTCAGCAAACAGGGTTGTTCATTGGGTTGCCCAGGCACATCTCAGAGGTCATCTTCCGCTTGATTGGGTCTCTGTTTCCCCTCCTTCTCTAGCAGTTCTTTTGGAGGATTGTTAGTTTTTTCTGTTTCTTGCTGTCTTCCTATTTCACATGTTCAAAAAAAAAAAAATGACCCCCCAATTTAAATGGTCAGTTTCCTTTTAGGTGGCTTCAAACAAAGAGAGGTGGCATTCCATTTTCACTGGGGAGATCCAAGTCCCATGTAATTCAATCTCTACCAAAGAAATAATTTTAAGAAAAATACTTAACAAGTTATTATCTCAATTATTATATTTAAATCATGGATTAAAGTAGGAGTTTGGAATGAAAAAAGAAAAGGAAAAGACAATTGAGCAAAAATTCTACTTATATTTCATTCACATCTCTCTCACATTTCTTTTTTTTCTTTTTAAATCTCTATCTAAATTTATAATCCAAACGTTCAAATCCCTACCCAAATCTGGGGATAAATACCAACAGGTTTTATTTGTCAGATTTATTCACTCATACGTCCTAAATGACTTTTTTTATTATATATATATATACCTATTTGCCTCCTGTTTTGATAATAAGAAAAATTTCAGATTTTTTTTATGTATATTTTGTGTTGGAAAATTAGTGAAATATCCCTCTCCAACTTTGGATAGTAGGAGAGATCCAATATATTTTTTTTATTAGCTAAGGGCACTCGATGAAGTTTCTCTGTGATCGTACTAAAGAAATTTTGAAATTTTTCTATGAAATCAAAAAAAAAAAAAAATTGTGAAAATTGAAATTTCTTTGTGTCGAATTTTTTACGTGAAATGGTTGAGTGACCCCAACTACTAAGAAAATATGATATGTCTTTTATCTTATAAAATATTAATATCAGGGATTTTAAAAAAAAAAAATTTGTTTTGTGTTTATGGAATTATCATTTGTTACTGATAATAATAATGATAAATTTATCAAAAGTGCTAAAAAAAAATTAAGACATTTTGACTTTTGTTTGTGAGTTAAATTTTTTTTCTTATAGTTTATTTGTGTTAATTTGTATTGAAATATCATATGAGAAGTGTAAGCAGTTAAATTATATATATATATATTTTACAATGATAAATTTGTCATTAAGGGCTTGTTTGATGTGCAAATTATAACATAGGATTAAAAAAATTAATCCATAATGGGACTCACATTCCATTATTTGATTGCAAATTTTGTTATTTAGATTAAATTTCAATGGTCATTCTAGCCAACAAAATTGATGAATTTTTTAATTCTAAAACTAATGACACAAAACATACGTATAATTAGGATTATATATTTCCACATCTATTGCAAAACAAACATGGATAAGAGAAAATTTTGTATCTCATTATTTCAGTTGGATAATCAATTCTGCACTAATCTCATGAATTGTTAATCCATTCACTATTAATCCTGTCAATCAAACAGACCCTGATTGGTTGGAGTAATAATGATAAAATTAATAATTCATGGGATTAACCATTGCATTGCATTGACTGTCCAACTCAATTAGTAGGATAAATATATGTGTGCTTTTAGCATCTATCTCCATATGGTATTGAATATTTCACAGAATTGTGGGATAAGAAGTTTTACGTATGAAATGTGCATATCACTGAATTAACAATTCAATATTAGACAAAACATTATCAATTCAATTTTAGATTGCAATATTTGTCAAGTAACATCTGTGATATCTTGGCTATCGATGGTGACGAGACATCGTTTAGTAGCACCAGTAATTTTGAATTCATCTGAAACCTTTGTTGTGATCATTATGCTTTAATTTGTGATAGTGCTTACTTCAAGGAATGAGGCATTTCATGCAAATTAATGGGTATTGAGAATCTAGGTAGTGTTTGGTTAGAATGAACTGAACTGAACTTATAATAGTGAATGAAGATTAATTTTGCAATGCATTTTCCATTATTGTTTAGGGGGAAAAAATCATTTTGTCCGCTCAAAACTATCATATTTGTGTCACTTTAACTCCTAAACTATTAATTTGAACAATTATCCTCTTAAACCATCGACTTTAGTTCATTTTATCCCAAACAGTTAATGAGGTTAATATTTTTTATGGAATATAACATCGGGGTCAGCACACATGTAGGGTGTTTATTAGAGAAAAAATGCAACAAAACACAATCAATTGTTCTGAAATTTTCTAATAAAATATAAGACAACCAATTATAGCAAATTACTGCCTTATTAGATACAACCAAAAGTTAAGCAAATCATGTGCACAAATATTTTTGTGTGACGACAGGAATGATATTTCATCAAAAATATTAACTTTATTGACAGTTTGAGATAAAGTGAACTAATATCAATACTTTAAGGATGTAATTTTTTAAAATGATAATTTAGGACAAGCTGACAAGTGTGATATTTTGAGGGAGCAAAGGGAATTTTTTCCTTTCTTTAGTGCATCGAATGTAGGAATATACATTATAATATAATGATCATTACATTCCACTTTATCTTAATGAACATCAAATACGATATTTTTTTATGTCTGTATAATTGACATCGTCTATAAAAAATGACTGAACCAACTACTAAAAGATCACACCACCCGTTACTCAGAGGATAAGAGTTTCAGTTCTCAAACTCCTTACAAGCCATTAATTTGTCCGTGACAACTCTCACCAGAACATGGCTTTTGTGCAATAATGGCTAGGTCATGCTTATGTCATATCTAAGCTTAGCATTATTTTTAAAGATTTGTTACGAAAACTACTATTCAGAAGACACCATGAACTTTTGGATTGGAATATTACTTTATCTTGGAAAGTGCTTAAGGATAAATTACAAAGCTAAGAGCTCGCCCTGAAATTCTCTTGGTCTCGCTCCGTATTAGCTCGTTATTATTATTTGCGGAGGATGAATTTTATAAATTATTATTCTAACTATGGAGGTATTATTATCAGTTATTATGTCAGATTTTTATTGTTTGCGGAGGACAAAGTTTATGCACTATTATTCCGACCATGAAGATTTAGAATATCAGTTATTATATCAGATTTTTATTATTTGAAGAACTTGAATTTTTATACCGAACGTGGATGGAGACTGTTATTTTGGTCAAATATACTACCGAACATGGATGGAGACCCTTATTTTGGTCACATATGCTAAGATGGAGTCTACGTTTTATGGATCATGGGGCAAGGTGAATTATGCTACCCCTTGGTTAAAATTTTTATCACCTTGCCGAGTTGATTTGGGGCAAGAAGTAAGTTGAAGGGTTTGTCCAACTTCGAAAATCTTTGTCGAGCAACATTTTGCTCGACGAAGTAGGTTGAGAGGTTTGTCCAACTTTGAAAATCTTTGTCGAGCGGTATTTTGCTCAGTGAAGTAGGTTGGGAGGTTTATCCAACTTTGAGGTTTGTCCAACTTTAAAAATCTTTGCAGACCGACATTTTGCTTGGCGAAGTAGGTTGGAGGGATTTTCCAACTATAGGATTCCTTACCGAGTGGATTTTACTAGCTAACAAAGAAGTTAGTGGTTTGTCCAACTCTAAGATTCCTTACCGAACGAATTTTGCTCGCTAAGAAGCAAGTTGGTATTTTGATAAGTCCTAACGAGGCTAGGCATTCTCGGAATAAGTCCTGACAAGGCTAGGCATTTTCGAAATAAGTCCTAACGAGATTAGGCATTTTCAAGATAAGTCCTAATGAGATTAGGCATTTTTCGAATAAGTCCTAACAAGGTTAGGCATTCTTGGAATAAGTCCTAGCAAGGAATAAGTCTTAGTAAAGCTAGGCATTTTTGGAATAAGTCCTAACAATCTTAGGCATTTTTTAAATAAGTCCTTGCAAGGCTAGGCATTTTCGAAATAAGTCCTAACAAGTCTAGCCATATAACGATTCTGGTTTAGACTCGTCTCGTTTATTGTTTTGGATCTGGATTCCTTGCTTTACCTGGTTGTTTATATCCTTGCTCATCTTATTCCTTGTTGAATTGGGTTATTCGAGTATTGCGGTTGCATTTGAAACAGGTTATAGGTTAGTTTTTCAAAGAAGTCTTTGCCCAAGTTTTGGTCAGTTCGCTCGAGCAGTGCTTCTTGCACTCAAGCGATTTTTAAGAACTCTCAGTATTTTTGCAGGCCTACAAAAGTACTGGGAGGGTGTTTTTCTCGCTCAAGCAATGTTTCTTGCACTCGAGCGGTCTTTAGGAACTCCCACTACTTTTGCAAACCTGCAAAAGTACTGGGAGGTTATTTTTCTCGCTCGAGCAGTCCTTCTTGTACTTGAGCGGTTAGCCTTTGTCTGCAAAACTTCCGAGAGTTTGTCATTGTGCGCTCGAGTGGTACTTTATTCGCTCGAGCAGTCTCACTTATTGTGTTTGGTCGCTTGAACGGTGTTTTGGTCGCTCAAATGGTTTGCGCATATATTAGTTCGTAACGGCCACTTTTTAGTCACTTTTTCATACCTCTCTCTCTCTAAACTTTTTCAAAACCCTAAATCTAGGCCCTCTCTCTCTCTAAAACTCATTTTCAACCTCAAAATACTCTCAATATAGTGATCTATAAACCCTAGTTCTTTTGTTAAAAAAGTAGAGCTCACCTAAAGCTTCCATTTGATCGGCGCAAAATCCATTTTCGACTCCATTGAGGTTTCAACCTTGCTCTTGCTTGTCTTCTAACTTGAGGTACGGATTTCTCCACACTTTTAATAGTTTTTAAATTGGCTATTTGTCTTTCTAAACAAATCATGGAATTTGGAGATTTTTGAACAAATCTAGAGTTTTGGTTTAAAAATTAAAAGAGGGGTTTTCAAATGGTTTTTTTTGTAAATGATTGCGGGGGTGTATTTGTGGTTGAGTTGTGATAAAATAGTAGATTTCATCCTTGGATTTTATTTTTAAAAGAAATGGGATTTTTGCCCCAAATTGCGAATATTTGATTTGGTAAAAGGGGGAAATGGAAATGATGTGAGATTATGAAATTGGAATAATGAGGATGATGATGGTGGAGTTGGATATGTATTATCACTTCCATCTTGAAATTTTAGAAAGCTTATCTTTACTGAAAATTATCTATTTGTTTAGAGATATCTGTTTTGGGCTATCGGTGGAAGATAGCTATGATTGTTGTAGAAATTGCATGAGAATTAGGAGAATTGAAACTAATTTCTCATCCATTTGCATTGAGCATTGTTGCATATTTAATGTATTCAAAATGTATATTGTTTTAAGAAAAATTGGTGAATATATTGGTGAATCTGGGTAGGGGGTGTGGTTGTAATATTATTGTTGGCTTGTGTGTCCTTAGTGAAAGTTTAGAAACCCGTGCGGTTAGGTGTCGAGCCTTTCGGTTACTACCGGTAAAAATGGCAATTGGTAATGCTTGTATAGCCTACTTGTAGACACGTACCTAGAGATTCTCAGTGTTGTATTCATTGCCCTGTTGTCTATTGTAAATGAAATGTTTTATGAATTTTGATATAATCTGGCATTGCGTTGTTTTGGAAAGAGATATAAAACATTTTGACATGAGCATTGTATATGCATTTACTTTATAACTTTTGTTAATATTCATACACTATGTTAGAGTATCTCTACTGAGCTTTGGCTTACCCTATATGGAAAGCCATTTTCAGGTGCTGATAATATGCCTCTGCCAAAGCCGTAACTTGGGAGGACTTTGAGCCAAGAACTTCTTTTTGTTATTTTGTAATTATTTTGTACAAGCCTAAGACTTTATTTGTATTGAGTTTCAAACTCACTTTTGTTGTAACCAAGTATTGTCTTGGAAAGTTGTAGCCAATAGGGCATTACTTTATTTGTTTAACTCTTATTTCATATTGCTCACTTGTGGCACATGCTATAGATTAAGGGTTGGAACTTATGAATGTATAACTGCATGTGTTACCCTTTTGTAAAATGGAATCATATGAATAAAAGAATTTTATGTTTGGAAATGTGTTGTTATTTAATAATTGTCATGCGATGAATAATGGTTATTATCTCAAGGCATTACAAGGCATTCTTAGAATATGTTTTAATAGAGCTAGGCATATTTGGAATAAGTCCTAGCAAAATTAGCCATTACTGGAATAAGCCCTAGCACTTGTATATCGTTCTACCTAAGCAATATTACAAAGTTATTTTTATCGGATTAATAACATAAAACTTTCACTCTTTCACTGGGCTCAAAGAGAATGAAAGCTTAGGCCAAATTGAGAGGGAATAAAAATAACCACAAGATTTATGTGGGTCTAGGCATTGCCATGTGGCATGATTATGGATTATCACATGTATGACAATTGTCAAATCCTTATCAAACACTGCATTAGTGTTTTATGTTATGCAAAACTCATTAGGAGATGAAATCTTACCAGTATATAAGTCTTAAACAACCAGAGATTGTTTGGGATAAGACTTCTGAAACATTCAAACTATTTGCTAGGCAAGTCACTGGATATTATAAATAGGTGACATCGCCATAGATTAAGGCATGCGATTTCTCTCTAGCAATTTGTCCATTAAATATTTTGATAATATTGGAGGACTGACTTGAGTGTCGGAGGACCCCCAACTACAGTTAGGGGTGTTTTGTCTTGCGAATGGCAATCGCGTGGTGGTGCTGATTATTTTCTTTGTTAGATTTTTTTATTATCAAAGATGGTATTTTTTTTTATATATGTACACCCTAGACTTTTATTTCTATTTTATAACTTGTAATGTGGCACAAGTTCATCTTGATTAGATGGTGGTAAGATAATGTTAAATTCATGCTCTACTTCAAAATTTATGGACTGGCTGAAATGGCTCAAGTAGAATTTCTTTTGCTGATGTAACCTAGTTAGGATTAGGCAGTATCTAGTGTCTAATTGATACATTGAAGCTGCAGATTTTGAATTCGAATTGACGAAAGGGAATTCAAAGAGAGTCTTTTTTCTTATTATTTTTTAACGATCTATATGGAAAAATGCATACTTGCTCAATTTTACTTATATTTTTTTCAAACAATTTATTTTGTTCTAATAGCATAATTCTTCTAAGTTCTACTCAACACCACTTAAGGAGAGCCGGGTCAAGTACACATAACCATAATGTTTCCATAGCGTAATTAGGGTTCGTTTGGGAAGTGGGTTGGCTTTTTGGGTTTTTTGGTTATTTTAACCTGGAGTTAAAAAGTTTGGTTTGGGATAGGCTTTTTGATTTTTTTGACTTTTTGGCTTTTTGGTGAGGTTTCCACCTGTTAATTTACCCAACTGCCCTTGGGGTAAATGTTGAGCACTGTGGGCGGCTGAGCACACTACGCCAAAACAGGGCATTAACGGCGTTTTTTTTAACGGCGATTTTTTTTACCGCCGTTAAAGATACTATTAACAGCGGTAACGAAACCGCCGTTAATACCGCTGTTAATGTATCTTTAACGGCGGCTTCGTTACCGCCGTTTAAAAAACCGCCGCTAAAGTATCTTTAACGGCAGCAATGAAACCATCGTTAAAAAAACTGTCACTAAAGCCCTCTTTTAACGGCGGTAACGAAACCGCCGCTAAAACCCTCTCATTACTGCCGTTAATGACGGCGATCTTTGCCGGCGGAACTACGGCGTTCGGTGACCACGCGCGGTCAGAGGTTGAACATGACCATCTACAATAAAGCAAAAGTAATGTTTAAATATTTATTTAGGGAATATATTTCATATAGAGTGGCTATGGTGTAGTGGTTGGTGTGCGTGGATTAAAGATCAAGGGTTCGAGGCTTGGGGGGTGCAAGAAGAGAGAATTATTTTTAAAAAAATTTGAACCTATTTACGGCGGTAAAGATCCGCCGTTTTTGATCGACTTTTAATAACGGTAATTTACTCTTTTACGACGGTTGTACCTTTTCCGACACGAGTATAAACGGCAGTCCTAAATTACCGCCGTTAAAAGCTTTAACGGCGGTTTTACATCCTTTAACGGCGGTAAAAAACCGCCGCTAAAGCCCAATTTTGGTGTAGTGGCAGTACACGTTAGTCTTCCTTTTTCTTCTTTTCTTTTTTTTTTTTTAATTTGTTTTTTTTTTTTGGATAAGCTTTTTTTATGATTTTTTTTAATGATGTGGAAAAGTAACATTTAGGTGTTATTTGTTTGTCATTTTTTTGTTTATTTTTTTATATTAATTTATTTATTTGTTTTCCAAAAGGTTGATTCATGTGTTTTTTTTTTATAAAAAAAAAAATTACGTGGAAAATGCTATTTTTGATTTTATTGGCTTTTTTTATGTTATTTTTTTTAAATGACGTGGAACAAATGATAATTTCAGTTTTTTTTGTTTTGTTTTTTTTTTGGTATTTGGAAAAGGCTTTTTTATGTTCTTTTTTTTTGCATGACTTGGCAAATGATAATTTCAGTTTTTTTTGTTTTCTTTGTTTTTTTATTTGGCAAAAGGCTTTTTATGTTACTTTTTTTTAAATGACGTGGCAATTGATAATTTCGGTTTTTTTTTGTTTTTTTTTATTTTTATTTTTATTTGGAAAAGGCTTTTTCTATGTTTTTTTTTTTTTAAATGACGTGGCAAATGATAATTTCGGTTTTTTTTTTTGTTTTTTGTTTTTTGTTTTGTTTTTTTTTTTTTTTAATTTGGAAAAGGCTTTTTTATGTTATTTTTTTTTAAAATGACATGGAATCCATGATAATTTCGGTTTAATTTTTATGTCTTTTTGTTAAATGACGTGGAAAAGTATATGACTCGGTTTTATTTGTGTTTTTAAGAAAAAGCCAAACATCTGAAATCATTCCTTGCCATCGATTGTAACCGTTTGTTTTCAATTTTTTTCAATTTTTTATCCTACAAATTTTCGTACACAATAATTTGGCAGGGATTATTTCCCGTATAAACACATACATATTGTACATGATAATATACTTACATACAGCCTCTTTCGCGTGGGTTTCCAATGCTACAAGCCTACGAATATTAGGTGGACTATTATATATTTCCTAACATTCCGTTATTACGCAAGTACACTAACTTGTCCCGTATGCAAAGTCACACCAATGCCATATGCAGGTCCTCATCCCCAACCATTAAACCATCCTCATCATGTTCAACCTCTAGTATGGCATTTACTATTGCCATAGCCTCTTCCTCGTTCACGATGGGGTTAACAGTTGTTGGATTGCTTGTATTTCGACATATATAATTATATAATGCCATTGACGTACCTACTAACTGAACTTACACATTTGCAAAATCATACCAAGGCATGTCTCTAATAAACCCCCTATCGATTTTTCCAGACACTAAAAGTGCGTTCCACCACACTACGTAACGATGAGTGAACTTTGTTAAATAATTCCTTGGGGTTGTTTGCTATCCTATGCTCGACAGTAGCATGAAATTGTTGTTGGTGGTAACGGTTGCCTTTGAAAGGTGCTAGGTAACCTACTCGATTTGGATAGTCAGCATTGACAAGATAATATTTGCCTGCAAACAGTACCAGAATGTGAAACAAACCACCCAATTGTGTTTATTTTTTAAGTAACAATGTTTTCCCAAATATTATGGACCCAAATATTTTCAATGCACTGTATTACCTTCTTTAGGATGTGGAAATAGGACATTGTCATTTGTTAGTATCTCATTGAAGATGCGACTATCGTGCATACTTCCTTCCCATCCGAGCGAAACAAAGATAAAACACATGTCAAAATCGCACGCGACCATGATATTTTGCGTATAACAGTATTTGTTACCAAAATATGTTGCGGCATCTGGCCCCGTAACCCGTGCACTAACATGTGTTCCGTTTATGGCTTCAATACAATCCTACCAACAACCCAATTGTATTATTACTCCTACGGGTACATGTAATGGTTATTTTTATTACATCATGTCCAATAAAATGTAATAAAAATAAGACAAACAAACATAACTGAAGTGAGGTTTTAAAATAATACCTTGAACAATAGGTATTTCCGTTTAGACCGCACGTATGGATGTATATGATGCTGACTACATGTGGGCCTGCAATGTACAACAATGAACTCCTTCATCACCGTTAATACATTATGCACGTGCCAGGACACAGTCTCTCCCGAATGTTGGAACCGTTCTTGGATTGCCCGATTTTGAAACCTTCTCAATACGTGGATAAACATTGCAACATTTTCCTCAATAGCTAAGCCATGTGGATGTTGCGGTACTTGTAACCCAAAATCAGTTACTATTATGTGACACAAAACCGCAAAACTTCCTTCGGCATGCACACATTTTCCTCAAATCGACCCACATGGCTCGCATGTAGTTCGGTTATCCATGCTTGCCCGGTCAAAATTGAAATGCGGCATGGCGTTTTAAACATGTGTTTTTTGTACCACTCTAGCATGTACCGGCATGCTTCTACAAATGTCCAGTTGTTTTGTTGTTGCAGTTGTATGGCCATTTAGTTAAGCATTTCCATTAAATCCTGATTGTTGCTTCCATTCCCAGGATTCATCACGTCGATTGAAGCGAAATCTATAACAGTGGGACGGTTTCAATCAGTTTACACGTGACGTAGTGGCTTAAAGGTAAAAATAGGTGCCAATTATAGATTGCCAACATCTTTGGAAATATTTATATTGCGTAACCATCCTGGTGAGCATGTCTAACAATGAGGTACAATTGCATGTAAAATGATATCAAATAAACAAACAGTGAGCCTGGTGGTAATTGATAATACACAAACTAATAAAACATAAAGTGCATTACCAACACAACCAATAGCAGCTGGACAATAACATAACACTAAACACAGAAATAAATAAATAAATAAGCAAGACACGGCACCCCGCTGTTGCGCATCTAATTACCATTAAAGAAAACAAACACAACCATCCTGTTCCATAAGAAAAAAAACACACAACCATCCTATTTAATCATACCCAAACATACACAAACATGCAAATATTTCTTGAAAAAACCCGACAAAATATAAAAAAATAGCAAAAAAGGAAAAAACATGCACAACCATATTGTTTATTATAAGTCCAACATGAATGTAAGTAAATGTTTTTTAAAGCAAGCGAAAGGAAAGCATTTTTAGCACGACACCGCTATCAAACCCGCCAAGCCCCGAACTGGTTCGCAAACGGCACTGCCGCACTCGACTGCAGCTGCTTCTATGTGAGCCAGCCAAAAATGTGGTCGTCATCAGGCTGGCACATCATCACCTCTTAGTAATTTGCGTTATCCATTAGTGTCAATGCATAATGGAATAGCGGCGTACCGAGAAATGAATGAATGTTCCTAAGCCTTTGCATGCACTCTGAATTTGTGTACAGTGATTCATTGCCTGTTATGTGCCTCACCGTAACTTGCTGATTCTGGGTATGAACCACATTTGTAAGATTGTTCATGCTTTCCGCTATAATTGATGCTCTACTTGTTGCCTTCTTTGACTTTTCACAACTTGTTGACCGAGTCCGTTTCCCTTTCATGTTAGGCTGAACTGGTTTGAGTGAAAAATCTGAATCCACGTCCTCTGCTCGTGCAGGTATTGGATCAACAAATGGCTGGGCACCGATACTATCCATAGAATCGGATGACACATCGGCAACTTCAACAACTTTCTCTCCCGGGGTCCAATGGTGCTTACCCGTAGCTGATGCTACTATAAAGACCGTCTCTATCAGCTTGCTATGTTCCAAAGTTTTTTTCCTGAACTTTGCACAAGCCTTGTTTGTCTGCAAAATTGGACATTGACAAAAAAAAGAATACGTTACAAGCAATAGGTGAATTTTGTTGTAACAACAAAAACGAAAAATTTAAATGACGAAGGGCAAATATGAAACGAAACAAACATACAGAAATTACATTGTACTTACCGATTCTATCTTGCCCCACCACTCATCAGACGCCTGAAACATACCAGTGTCGATGTCAAAGCCAATCCCTGATACGCCTCTGCTGGAATCCATCAACTTCCTCCAAGCATTCCAATATTTTTTCAGACTCATGTATTTATTCTTCAACTGTTTGAAGCCATGTTTCCTTCCAGTTTTTTTCTCAAATTTCCTTGCCAACGACTTGTACCCAGCTTGGCTTAGGACTAGGAATGGTCAATTTCCTTTTGTAATCTCATTGACAATCAACTGCAGGAAAATTCAGATTGGCTCACTATCCCAGGAGGCCTTATGGTTTAATTGTTTGTGTGTCTCTTCTACACTGCTTGACTTCTATGGAGCAATGCCTTTGTTTTTCGATTGGGTATGAGGAGAAGTATGTGTGAAAGCCATTTGGACTAAACACGCAGCTAAGGCAACTAATTTATGGGTCAAAATTATCACCACAACAAATTTGCTTGTTATATACATACATATAAGACCATAGCACAATAATTTAAATAGGTTCTCACATAAATAATATATAGCCATTGCACAGTAAGTAGAATAATTGGATGCTAAATATGACAGTATATAACAATTGCACAGTAACTAACATAGCAATACAAGCACATAACATTCATGCAGAATAATATAAACATTGGAATATAAACAATACATAAAAGTAGTCATTAATGTCTCCCCAAAACTAGTCATGGAATGCAAGGCAAACTAAAGGCATAATAGTCAACATTCTAACAACCTCCTAAGTTTCTTTACATACGCAACAACAAAATTACAACGACAATGCATAGCACATAGACAATGGTTTTAAAGAGACGCAATGACTGTTGGATGTATATGACATCATCCCGTAATTGCATGACAATGTCGTTGCTAGATGAGGCATAGTCCGTGCTCTGTCGTCCTGGTTCTTCGCACCAACCAATCCAACTGACACAGGGCTAATGAATGAAAATGATGAAGCTATTAGTGAATTGGTTCGTAATGAAATGCAGTTATGACCGTTAATGAATTAGGCACTCACCACAGGGCGTGGACATGCAAAGTACAGATACCCTAGACTTTTGGTCGACCTGGATATCTTGACAACACATTGGCCATAGCCACAGGCACACATGCAATGTGGCCATATACTAGAAGTTGCAGTAGAGGTAAACGAAGCCATGACTTGTTTTTTGAGTGTGTGAAAGAATAATGTTAACATTTAGGTGCCACATTATTGTCACAGTTAAGGAAACAGTTACATGTACAACATGAGGAACGTAATTTAAACGCGGTTTTCCAACAAGATGATAATGTAAGTGTTGAATTTATATTTTTTGCATCCTATAATTATGTAAATTTGAGCATTTTCCTATAAAGCACAAATTGTCAATGATGATGTGTCTATTCGACTCTTCCACACCCAAATAAAAAAATAAAGTGTAGGATTAATATGACTTCACAAAAGTTTTCATATCCAAATAATTACAACACATGTGTTTCATTCTCATGGATGCAAGGACGTTGCAAATGTTGTTGAATTTTTGCACTATCCATCCAGATTGTTCAGGTAGATACACCCAAACAGCAAAAAAAAAAAAATTATACCCACTAGACAAGTCAACCACAAAATAGTAGTAAGAAAGTTGCCAATTAGTTTCACCATGCTGACAACCGAAGTGTCTAACCAGGGAAAAAAAGCCAAACAAAAGTGTGTTTCTCATATATTTCTTTTTAGTGTCAATTCTGTTAACAGATAGATATGTGTATATAACTATATATATCTATGTAAAATAAAGTTGAAAAAGATAACTGTAACAGAACATGAAAGCCACAATCAAGGTTTGTCTTCCAACATTTTCGACAAAGTGTTAAGCACATGAGATAACTGTCACAGAAAATTAGAATAATGCACAAACTAATTGTAATAGAAACTAACATTAAGGTTTGTCTAAGAACATTATTTACAACAAAATTAGACCCACCACACACACAAACCAGTAGCAAGAAAGTTGCCACGTAATAGGGTTCCATAATGCGGAAAATAACAATTGTCCAAACAATTACTAGGACAAATAGAAATGAGTTTCATATGTTTTTTTTAGTGTGAATGCAGTTAACAAATACATATATATATATATATCTATGTAAATGAAAATTGAAATAGATAACAGTAACAAAAAATGAATGCAAAAATTAAGGGTTGTCGCCAGGCTTTTTGTAAAAAAATTTAAGAACATGACATAATTGTAACATAAAATTAGAATAAAGCAAAAACTAGTAACAAAAAATGAAATCAAGGTTCGGTTAAGAACATTGTTTACAAAAAGCAAAAATTAATTGCAAACAAAATTGTTTACAAAACATGTGCCTTCAATTGTCTCACAAAATTTTTGGGCAATTGTTCAAAAAAATTTCCGATTGTTCTGAAAAATTTCATATTTGTCAAAATTGTGCCAGAAATTTCAGATTTTTCCCAAAAATTTCAGCTTCGTCCGAAAAATTTGTAATTTCAGATTTGCCAAAAGAAATGAGCAAAAATCGGTAATTGGTCCAAAAAATTCCAAATTTTTGTTCGATTTTGAAAGTAATCATGGCTAATCGAAAGTAATTTCCATTAGTAAGATTCCCAAACAAATTTCCATCAGTAATGGTCTCCAAGTACTCAGTTTTTGTGTGATTTCCATCATACAATAGTGGGTTTCCTACATACAAAGCAAAAAATAACATAAAACACATACAACACTGTCAAGAAAAATTTGTAATCACCCATAACAATGGCTTTGACAGCTAACATTCCACATCCAGTTGAAAGAGACGGCATGATGCACCAAAAATTGAACAAAATAAAGGGAAAAAAAGCAGTAGCTGAAGATCGACCCTGTCGACAATCAGTGCTGTCGTCGAAAAACCAGTTCGTGCAGATCGGTCCTATCCATGATCGGTGTTGTCACCCAAATACGAGTTCATGCAGATCAGTGCTGTCGCCACAGATGTGTACTTCGGTGGCGTTGAGGTATGGCATGCTTTGCTATTCTCCTCCGCTATTCAGCGTCATCGAGTCGCCTTCATCGCTTTGTCGTATGTTGATGCCCTAGGTCAAAAGAGTGTGTGTAGGTTGAAATGTTGCCGGTTTATTCACATGTTCAGGCCTGAGGGTAGTTTGGTAAATTCACCCCGCAAGGAGTTGTTTGTAGCCCGTGATTGTGTTTTGTCTGGTAATGGCTATTTTAGCCAATTTTGGATGGATGTGGCTATTTTAGCCCATAACTTGATTGCCAAACGAAGGCTTAATTTTAATTTTCTTCGTTTTCTTTCTTTTTCTTTGTTTCCTATTGTTCTCTCTTGCTTAATACGGGTTACTATATGCTCTATTATTGTGGTGCTTGTGGATTTATAATGCTAAGTAATTGTGCACTAAATGCAAGTATTTCACAACTTTCACTTATTTAAGGTTTTGGGTGCAGAATTGGCTATATTAGATGAAATTTATTCTGGGTTGGATGTTGATGCACTTCAAGATATAGCTAAAGTAGTCAATGGGCTTTTGACTCTAAAGAATTTTGTCTTGATGATCACTCATTATCATCAACTTTTGGAATTCATTAAGCCCAATTATGTTCATATTATGTTAAGCAAGTTGTTAATATCATATTTTCTAAACCATAATAGGAAAGAAAATGATAGAATTGCAATCATCTATCTTAATCACCATCGCATTTATAAGGAGAAATTAACTTTTTTATTTGAATTCTATTTAAGAGGCCATGGTATGTTTGTGTTTTTGTATTCTACCATCACGGTTGTTATGCCTCTATTTTAGATGATTGGTTTGTGCTTAGTTATCATGAAAGACAATGGAGTTATTTTATTACAGTGAACCTTCAAAGCATGCACTAGATACATCCTGTAGGTTATAATAATATTAAGATGTGCCTGAACCCAAATCTTGATTTACAAGCGAAAAAAATTATTACATCAATTGCCAGTTTTGTGATTTTGCAGACTAAATGATCTGTTGGTGTTTTTAATCATCTGTTTTTTCTCTGTGAAGCAAGCAATATTTACCCTTATGTTGCCTGCATATATCATTAGATTCACTGCCTTCATTAAAATTGGGAACAAGATTAATTTTTTTGGGTTTTGATTTAAATATGTTGAGAACTTATATAAAGTTAGAAGGTAAACGTTTGAACTAGTCTAGATGTAGTTTCTCCTTGATGGCTAACCGCATCGTTCTTTCTTGTCATGATTTTACCATCTTTTGAAGTAAACTTTAGATATATAGTGCCCTTGAAGTATATAATTTGTATTGCCATCAGTCAAAATTCTTAAGGCTTCAACAGGGAATTGTGGAAACTTTAGATAAGTTTTTATTACGTCTTCACTCTTTTGGTTTCATTCATAAATATTTATTTTCTTCTAAGAAAATATAAGAATTGTGAAAACTAGAGATGTGTCGGTAGCAAAACGCTTTGAGAAAGAAGGTTATAAAGCAATGTTTGCCACATAAAACTACAAGACAATGAGTATTGTTACTGTCATTTTACATTTGTTTTGTTTTCCATTGTTGTTGAAACTTGGTTTACCTATACTAGCTCTTTCAGGTTAAAATTTGTAACCTATCTTTTTTGTCGTGTGTAGGTCATAAATCAACAATTGATTCACAGAATAATGGAGGCAAGACATTTAAACGCCAGTTTCAAGTTACTTGTCTTTTAATATAAATTTTCTTTTATGTGATAATCAGATAAGCTCACATAAAAAGATGAATCCTTTTGGTTTTGACATGGAAACCTGGGAATCATATGATGTCTAGACCGTGTCTTCTATTGTGCCTTAACCTGTTTTGGCTGAACAACGAAGTACTTGCACTCCTACAAATTATAGTTGTATAGTCTTCTTTTGGTAAGTAGTATTTTTATGAGAAGACTTATTATCATGGGTAAATTACATTGATACCCCTTAAGGTTTGGTCCAATTACTACCCACCCCCTGACATTTTGGAAATTACATTTCCACTCCTATGGTTAATAATCTCATTTCACAAACCCCCTACTTATATAAAAGGTAACAACTCCTAGTTAAAAAACAGAGGAAATTATATTTTAAAAAAAAGTAAATGAAAGGGGAAAAAAAGAGAGAAAGTAAAGCAAAGCAAAGCAAAGCAAAAAAAGAGAGTGCATGAGTTCAATGTCTTCATTCCGTCTAAATAGTTACAATGACAAGGGGGTTAGTGTAATTTCCCAAATGTTATGGGGTGATATGTGTTAAACCCAAACCTCAAGGGGTGTAAGTGTAATTTACCCTATTATTATTGTTGTTGTTTTTGTTTATTGAATAATGTAGATAAGGCTTTCAACTAGTAGCTTGGCCTTGAGCTAGCTTAGGCCCAGAAATTATGAGAAGACTTATTATTATCTATTTGTTTGGACACAACATATTTTTTGGAGTTTGGTACAATAGGAAACAAGTCTATTTAAGTGGAAAATGTTTTCCACTTAGTTCAGAAATTAGTCCACAACAACGACATTGATATACATAGATTATAATTTTAAAAGATTATATTTGATGAATAGGAAATGATAAAGCTAATTGTAACTTAGATGAGTTCAAATGAGAACTATGTTGTTATTGAAAGTATTCACGAATCAAATTGGTTCACTTTTAAGGTATATCTTAGACCAATATGGTGTTTATGATTTTAAAATATGTGAAACCAAAACTAAAACATTGAAGCTTTATAGTTTAACCATATAAATTAGTTTTGTTTCGCGATTCTAAGTTATTTTATTTTAGAAAACAGCTTTGCTACATCCACACAAATATAGCCATCTCAAATGGTGTGAATGATATGGCTAGGGTTAGGGAAAGCAGAACCCCAGTTGCCCTAAAAGTGCGTTTGTTCATGCGCTAAAGGCAAGAAACCCAAATCACCACAAAATAGTATCTCTCTTTGCATCAAATGATAACACTTTCTCTCTCTCTCTCACCGACGCTCTCTCTCACCGACGACCACCACCACCAAATCACCGACCACTAATTGAAGTTGGGCTCTACTTTTTTAGATTAGCTCTGGTTTGATCTTCACACTTCAGTTTTAGAAATCAGAATGAAGAAGAGACTGTGAGCTCTCAATCTTCTCTTTGACAATTCTTTACATGGTCCTCTCACTTGTATATGCTCATACAAGAACATATGTATAATTTATTTAAGTTATCTCAAGAACATGTTCCCCAAGAGGGTTGCTCTGTTTTTTATTCTTGCACTAAGTTGCTTCTAGTCATTAAGGTTTGCTGAGTTTAAGTTTTCCCAAGATGAAGGTAAGTAGATTTGATAACCCACTATTTATCATGCCCCACTTTTTATTACCCGAATAACATTACTATATCCATTAATATAAATCCATTTCCATTAAGAACATGCTAAACTATACGCACATCACATCTATAAATAAATGAAAGTCCTCTCAATTGTACATATATAGAATGCAACAGGAATTACATTTAAACAAAATTCCTGTAGGCTTACATCTTTACATTAAAAGTAAGGATTTAACCCTTTTACAATAATAGCATTCCACTAACAAGTATAGGCCTTATGGCCAACAATTAAGGAAGATCACCGATCTTGAATCATCTCTCGACTTGCACCTAAAAAATGATTAGCAATATGGGAAGAACATAAAGTCCAGTAAAGATCCTAACATGATCCTAAATAATAACAACATATAGATATCTATGATCATGAATGCACCATGACGTACAATATAAATAATGTGACAGTTTAATATTCAAAATATACTTATATAAGTACACGTTCTCCAAAAATATCCATTTGAACACCACAAGGTGTAAAGCCATTTGTTTTCTTTCCAATTATCCAGTTTAGTTCCAAAAAGCATTCATTCACAACACAACCTTATTTCTTCAAACCTCCACGTTAATATAAAACAATTCCATCTCCACATTTTCTTTTAAAGCACATTGTAGACACCCCATTTTTTACTGCCCTTTTTATTCCAAACACCTGATGATGAAAGTTACACTGTGCAATCTTTTGAATTCTTAGCGAAGAAATTCGGATTCAAGCTCTAATCCCAAACCTTGCACCCCATTTTGGCTAAATTATTTTTGACCTTAAAACTCTTTCAAAATATTTTTGAAAATGTTTCTACGATGTTCTGAGGCTCGCATTTCGTTAAAATTGCACTTTTTGGTAAACTGAGTAAGGACGAAGTGGAAATAAATGAAAGAAAGGTGAACTCTTTGAAAAATCTTTTAAACATCTCATTTAGAGGTTTGGAGTTTAAGAATATTGGAGGAGAAGGAAGAAAACAAGTCGAGGAAGAAGTCAGGCATCCATCTGTTTAAGCCAAAACTGAGCAGTCTTCACTAAAATAGGCAAATCTCTCTGACCACTTAGAATTTAGATGTGAAGCTATCACCATTGGAAAGTAAACTTCCGGGGCTTCAATTTAGACTTAACAATGAACTGAAACCAAGTCCGGATGAAGGAGATATTCCCGTTTGAAGTCGAGCCTAAAGTACAGTCATTGAGACCCGGCCGGGTCTATGTATAACCGGCCGTGCTTCATTGAGGCCTGACCGAGCCTCGATGAAAACTTTTCCCAAGCCCTTTTATAGGCCCAGCCGTGTGTTTTGAGGGCCGGCCGTGTGTTTAGAGGCCCGACCGGGCCTCGATGGCAACAGGCAGACAGTTGGCGGGAATTTAACAAATATCTTTGTTTGAAGATATTTATGACCTTTTGGGCTCAAATTCTATAAATAGGACCTCCTATCTCAAATTTTAATGTTAGAAAAATTTTCCAATAGGCTTAGGCATTGAGAGAACATCCATCTTCCTCCTTGCTTCCTTTAACCATCATATCACCTTTTTAACTATATATACACAATACATATACCATTGGAGCTTGGTTCTTGAAGCTTTTTGCTAGAGTTTCAAATCATATTTCATAAACTTGAGGGTTCTTTGGAATCAAGTTTGTTTAACCAAAGCTTTCTCTCATCAAAAGATATAAGCTTGTCATCTTTTTCCTTACTTTCATTTCCATCTTTTTCTATCTTTCTCTTGTGTTTATACACTATTTTGGGTCCATTCCAAGTGCTTAAACTTGAGGTTAAAGGGCTACCAAAGGTAGAGAGGTTTAACAACCTTTATTGCACCTTCTCCCATAGCTTATACCCTTCGTTTTCCCACTCTTTTCTTTGGTTTACATGCTGATTTTCAAAGGTTCAAAAGACTGAAAAACATGATTTAAAAGTCTCAAAAGTTGAGGAGTTAGCCACATTTCCTTGATTTTGTTTACTAGTTTTATATCTCTTGCTTTTGTTTATCTTTTTGTGCTCTTTAAACACACTTTTAGCCATTGTTTTTGAGCTGATTTTGGACTATATTTGGACTATTTTAAGGCTGAAACATGTGATTTAAAATTACAAAAAGTGGAGGGGTTAGCCACCCCTCCTTAGACTTTGTTCCATAACTTTTTCTCTACTCTTTTTACCTATCTTCTCTTGGTTTTAGCTACTGTTTTTTTGTGCTTTATGGGCTGTTTTAGGACTGTCCTAATTTATTTAATTACTTCAAGCTTTGATTAGTTCATTTGTTGTTTCCTAAGTTTACTTGTATAGCTTGTTGCATGTTGTTCTAGGCTTTCTTTAACTCATTTCCGTGTTTAATAACCTCATTATAATAATCAATTTGTCACTCCTCTTTTTTTTTCTTTTTCTTTTTTTCATTTGAGAGTTATTTCAAGTGGTTGATGGTTATTCAATACATGAACTAGAGTTTTGCGCTTAATGGCTTAATCTCTGCGGAGATTCATTGTCAACGGTGTAATCTCTCTTTCATGTTGAGAATTACTTCCCATTTGACGCTTCTCTCCTTTTAGAGGACTTGATCACTATGGACAAATGGACTAATGAATGGCAATGACTAAACAAATTGGTTTAAAATTAGATCAACGCACATAAAGAAAATGGATTTAATTGCTTAGACTTGGCCGGACATTATGCCAAGTTACTTGTGTTAAGAGTTGTCACATGCTAATCCATGGCATTTTGACGATTCTTGAGGCGTTGCAACCACCCTCTTTGAGTTCATACTATGACAAGAGGGAGGGGTGGTCTTATTCTTTGCATTTTATCGACTTTTGTCCAAAATTGTATCCGAGACCATCAAACAATCAACTTGCTCATTGATGGCTTTGGAATCAATTTCAACCTTCTCTTGAGGCTTTCCCATGACAGAGAAGGAAGAAGGGACAAACAGAGTTTGAGAGTGTTCTATCTGCACTGGTTTCACCTCAGAACACAAAAACAGAGCTTTTCACCAAATTGATGCACAGCCGATCATCTGTAGACCCGGCCAGCTGTCAGTGATGCACGGCCAGCCCTTGGTGTGTGGCCAGCAGTGCAATTTTGCAGAAACAGAGGTAGTGGCTGAAGGTGAAACAGAGACAGCCTGGGCAGACAGAGTAGTTTTCAGGCAATACGCATACAACCTTCATCTATCTTCCATTGCGTCCTTATCAATTACAATTAATTATTTCATTAGTATTATTAGTTGTGAATAAATTGTATTGTAATATTTAATTAGCCTAATTAGTTGTACCTAATTAATTTGTGTTGTAATATTTAATTAGCTTAGCTTAGTTAATTTCTTAATTAATTAGCTTAGATAGTTAGTTAATTATTCATTTCAAGTGTTGTAATAATTAGTTCATTAGTTTAGCTATTTATTCAAGTTTTGTAATAATTAGCTTAATTAGCTTTGCTTAGCTTAGTTAGTTAGCTTTATTCATTCGGACTCTCCTTCGTGAGAGCATAATGTAATAATGTGTATGTTTTCCAATCCCACGTCTTTCTCTCTTTTATTTAATCACTTTTGATAGTAAGATTATGGACATATTTTAAATTAGCATACCTTATGCTTGCATCCATTTATTTGTATTGTATGCACCGAGGCTCGGCGCATCATTCAAACTGCATTGTTATTTTAATACTTATTTGAATACGTGTTTAATTGCATGTTGTTTAAATCAAATCAAATACCATGCTTAGTAGCCGAGCCTATTAATTGCATATTGCATGTGTTGCATTAGGCATCTTGTATAGTAAGGAATCATGCATATTTTTCTAACTTATGTCTTCTTAGCTTGGAGTACTAGGTGAGTTTTTACGCTTTAGCATACTTGCATGAATGTAAATATTGCCATGATTAACATGTTTGCCATGAGGCTATGTACTTACTTGCTAAATTGCTTGAGTGCCTGTGGATGAAGGCTCATTGTTTGAATTGGAACGATTCAATGAATGTATGTTTTAAGCCCACTTTGTTGAGTGGCAAATCATGTTTTAAGCCTACTATGTTTGGTGGCAAATCCGCAAACTTTAAGCCCACTTGAGGTGGCAAATTCAAACCATTTTTACAAACAAACATGAATTGAACTGTTCCAATTCGGGCAAACTAGTCTATACTTGCTTGTGTACATCACGTAGTAATGCTAGTTTAATAACCAAAATAAGAACACATAATGTTTATAAAAAAACCATATCATGATTAGTAGAGGCCGATCTTTGATCGAGCGAGCGGGGGTGCTCAATTCATGACCTTCCCCTCTCGTATCTAAGTTCCCAAGCTGAGGCAAATTTCGTGATGACGGACACGCGGCCTTTGGCATGAGTCATGGGTTTCCTAAATTCCCCCAAACTAAAATATTTAGGTGGCAACTCTGTATCTAGCAAAGCAGTTCAATTTTGGCATTTTCGATTCCAAAATCAATTTTTCAAAACAATTTGCCGGATTTGGACTATTTGATGTTTATCAATTTTACATTGCACTTGTGAGATTAGATTCAGAACCGCAGGAGTCCGAACTGTAGGGCTTTCTTTCAAACCTTCAGGAAGGGGGCGTGAAAAAGCTGAGCTACACACATTCACATATACAAGTCATAACCTAATCCCATAACTCAACCCACTACACATACTTATGCAACAACACATCTATTATCTTCCCTGGCCATAGGCCCAAGGGCAAGGAACACACATAACAAGGTACTGAGAAAACATATATCTTTAAATATAAATAACTGAACGTAATACATACTTCTATTTCCACCGGTCTACAGTAAGGATGGCAAATGATAAACCACATAACACATAATGCTTTATCAGCCTCACTCAGAGAGGAGCGACTCCAAGGTCACACTTTACCAGGCGCGAATCAGAAGGGAAATGAACCTATATTAAGGTGCTATGCTTTACCGACCTCCTGGAGAGAAATGGACCTCAATTTCACACTTTACTAAGCACAAACCAGAAAGATGAGGAACCTCTGTCAAGGCACCATGCTTTACCTGCTTAATCGGAGAGAAACGTACCTCCAAACAATATCACAACAAGCTAGACACATAAATGTTAAGCTAGTATAAAACATACACATAATCATTCAGCAACAACAATGCCATCCTCCACTGATGATCAAGAACAAAACCTCTAACAGTTAGATACAAGACTCTTATAAACCAAATTCCACAACAAGTTTCATAATTTCAAAATATTAACAGTTTCAATGAAATCATTTCACAACCAACCATTTTCCCCTTTCGTTTCACAAAAGTGACACACACCTCATTTTTTTCAAACCTGTTGTTCCAAATCCTCACCACTTCTAATCCTTAACCAAATTCCTTTTTCTTTAACAATATACAATTTTTTTCTACACAGCTTACTAGAACAATGTAATGATAACCAAATAAACACAATTAATTCGTCTTTAGCAACCAAGGCACTAATTCATTCACATAACGCATAACTCACCCGTTATCCAACTTTACCCATTTTTATAATATTAAACCCTTAATAACAAATTAGGGCTTTTCGCCACAATCGACATAGACATAATTAACTACCTCCCAACATACCAAATCAACCAACAATCATACAATTCTAACTCCCAACACTCAAACCCCAAATCCCCATTCATGCTTTTGGAAAATCCCTTAACAAACATATTTTTAAATATAATAAAAGTTACCACATGTCGACCTATAAATAAGTATTGAAAAGGAGCAAAAGAATCCCTACATCTTGAAGCGAAAAAGAGACAACCCAAGAATCACTAACGACAAAACAACGATTTGCTTAGATTAAATGGAAGCTCTCGCCGAGCTCTACATTTTGGAATATGGAATTAGAAGTCAAAAATGTTTAGCAATAGATGAAATCAAGGTTAAAGAGCTTGAAAACTCAAAAATGATGGAAAGAGAAAGAAGAGAGAATGAAAAGTGAAGAGATTTGACCCAAAATGACTTTTAAAGATCCGATTCTGAACAGACCGCTCAAGCGGTCAAAAGTGCACTCGAGCGATGAATCGAGGCTTCTAGTATCTCAGAAAATTTTGAAAAATAGAGCTGGAAGGGTTTATGGACTGTTCAAGTGGTGAAAGTTACATTCGAGCGAACTATGCACACAACACAGATTCGCAAACTTAAAACAAGTATAATTCTCTCATCCAAACTCCATTTAGGGTCGTTCTTATATCCTAATTGAAGCCCCAAAAGTAAGTTTTTCAATGGTTCTAGTCTCATATCATGATTCAAAGTGTGGAGAGATAAAATGATAAAAGAGTGAAGACTACTCAATAACAACTATTCGAATTTGGAGTTTTTGATCCAATCTCGCCAACCATTATGATAACACCTCAATCAAGGCCCAAATATCGACTAAGAAGGTCCTCAACTATGATAATCAAAGAGTCAAATATGATTCCGTTATACCAGGAAGTATGGAGTGCCATAATTACCTCTATAATTGAACAAGGGAACAAATTAGAGGAGCCCAAGTGGAACCCACCCCCAGGTTTCCTTTTTTAATTATGTATAACCTCCTCATCAACAGACGTTTCTCGAATAACCATTTATTTAATGAAAAACATGTGCTTGTTAGCAACTAAATCACTCTGTACTCTCATAGTGAGCCTCTTTTCTTTTCCCTGCTGGCATGAGGAAAAGGTCTATTCCACTAGCTCTTCTTGTTTATAAGAATACATAGAGGGATGCAAAACTCAAACACCATGCGAGCACTAGTTTAAGTGAAACAAGATAACAACAAACACAATACTCTAAATTTCTACTTCCCACAGTTTTTTCTACATTTTCTTGACACCCAAATAGAAAGAATAAAAAAATTCACTGATTTGTTCCCTTGTTCAATTACAAAGGTAGTGGGTTGTTTTCCATATATGGAAATCTCTAGATCTAGTTCGTGATTTGGGTGGGTGAAGGTTGGAGTGTGCAACGTTGACGGTGAGAGGCGATAGGCGAACAAGGCGATGGCATGGTTGGGTCACGACTAAGTAGTGGTAAAATACAAAAGGCGACAAGAAGGAGAGAGGAGACGGTAGCGAGGGATGACAAGGAGATGTTGCCATTGGAAGAAGGGCGTTAAGGAGAATAATTGCCGGCATGGTTATCAAAATATCAATCCGGATCATAGGATCTTAAGATTTTACGATCTCAGTTAGGCTAAACGATCTGGATTACACTAGAATCTTAAAGTCACTACGATTCTAGTCATAAAATGATGTAGAATTGCATACGATTGCGATTCTACTTCGATTCCGATCCTATCAATTTTTTTTGTTATTAATTATTTCTTATATATGTGTATATCTATATATAAAAAATTGACTATAAACTCACTTTTCAAATGTCTTCTCTAATTTATACTAACATAAAATATATATTATATCAAATGTATCAATTTTTCATTTTATTTTGCATTAAAAGTAGGATCTTATGATTCTCGATCTGATTTTACAATCCAATCCATTAGTCTCTCTCAACGATCCTACATGGGATTCCGATTTTAACAACTTTGATTGCCAATGGCGTTTAGCATTGCCGAAAGCAGTTGTATTGGTGGCCAGAGAGATTGTGAATAAGAGAGAGGACGTGAGAGGAGAGAAAAGAGTTTAAGAGCTCTCTCAGTCATTGAGAGAAAGAAAGATGTGAGAGGGATGGAAAGTTTGAGACAAAGAAAGAAGCGTGGATTTGATTTCGGTTCAAAGGGTGCCACGTGATTCAGGGGGAGTCGAAGGGAGTCTTTTGTGTAGATTAAACATTTTCCTTTGGGAAACAGTAATTTGAATTTGAGTGATTGTCAGTTATAACACATATTAGTTATTTAAATTTTGAATAATATTACTTATCACGAAAATTAAATTTAAGATAATATATATGATTGTGTTTGTAAAGAAATATTATACATTTATTAGTGAGATCTTACATAGTTCGAACTACATACTTAAATATTGGCTATGTTTTTTTTTATTTATTATTTGATAATCAAGTGTTTGAGTCAGATTATGTGCACCTTGACTAACTTCTGAGATTCTAAGGTTAACGATCAGACAAACCTTCAATAGCCCAAAATTTGAAATGTTTGGCCTTCTAAATATTGGCTATGTAACCAAAAATCATTGGGGCAACCAATTTTAATTTAATTTGTCTGCCATATCACAACAATGGCTCATAATAACAAAAATAAAACAATAATTTTTAGGGTAAATTACAGATACATCTTTGAAATTTGCTTAAAATATGGATTCTCTTTTGGGGTTTGAAAAATTACAAATATCCTATTATCAAAAAAAATTATTTAATAGAATTAATTGAAAAAATAAAATTTATAACTGCTCTTCTATACAATAATAAAATTATCTCAATTATTAATTAAAATATATTTTTGACATCATTAAAAATTGTTAATTGATTTGATATTTTATTAATAAAATGAACCATTTATTATGAAATTAAAATTTCAAAAGGTGGAATGTAATTTTTAGAATTACAGTAATTGATTCGTATTTTAAGAAAATATCAGACGGCATATTGATAATTTACAATAGTTTGTTTATAGTGTATATGGGAAATTCTAGCATACACACTCTTGAAAAAGGTGTATCATATGCATCCCTAATTATGTTATTTTATTCTCTAGTTATGACTAATATTTTTTCTTTTATGACATTATTTTAATTATGACTCATGAGTTCTTTAGTTATGTCTTATATTGTGTTTAGTTATGACATTTTTATTTTTTTAAAATTATGACTCAGAAAATATGAAGTTATACCATTTTCTTCTTTAGTTATAAGATGCATATGGTATACACCATTTAAACTCTCGATCTATTAAAATAGGGAGTCTTTTTTTTCTTTTTCTTTTTTGATTGGGCTTCTCTCATATTGGGATCACAATATGAGAGAACTTGAGGAATCCATGGAGCCCACCATTGGTCCCATTTCAATGATCTGAATCGTTCATTTTTTAAGACTCGTTGAGTAGAATATTCATGCAAAAAGTTAAGATGATCGAACATCGATAGCTATATAATTGAATCAAATTTATATTATAAAAAATAGATAGTTATTCTTGAAATTATATTTGTCATCTATTTTTTTAAAACAAATATGATTCAAAAGTGATTCTACTTACACCACTAGTTTACCTATTTGCACCTTCCATCTCATTACTCTACTAAAAAAAATTGTGATTCTTATTACACCCATTATACTACCAAAACTAATCCTAAACTAAAAACTCTTCAAAATCGTTTCAGTTTTGTTGCATTACACCGATAGCTTTTGGTAATATAATGTTAAAAATTTGAATTACTCAGTGCCGTGTTACCAGACAAACTAATTTTTTTTTCCAGCTATTTGTTACTGTTCAATTGAATGATTTTACTTTACTTTAACAAAAAATTAGTTAGAGTCCATTTATAAATTGCCTATTCGGTGATATATTGCTATATAAATTAGATTATTCCAGTGTCATATTGTCAAACTAAAAAAAATGTGTCGAGTCACCTGTGGCTTTACGTGCGTTCTAGATTGTCTTCATTATTGTTGTATTAAAGGCATGTTTTCGTTTCAATATAATCAATATCTCTTTTAGCATACTCTTTGACATGTCAAGTAATAAAGATGTTTCCTCCTCAGATAATCTACTAGCAAATTAGTGCCCTTCAAGATGTTCAGTGGCTGGATGATTATACTTGCATTGTTGCAATAAGTAGAAGTATAATCATTCCAAACAAAAAAACAAAAAAATATAAATGAAAAAATAATAAAGCTGGAAATGCACAGTAATGAGTAATCGAACAAATTAAAAACGTTTGGCTTTGGGTTACAGGAAATGTAACTTTTATTTGGCAATGGGTTATTGAACATAAATTTTTTGTTCAGCAATATGATTCCGGACTATTTTATTTTGTTTGATTTTGATATACCGAATATATCAAAATCGAAGAACTCTTTCAAAAAATGAAATGAAAAACCTACTAAACAAATAAAAAAAAACTCACTTTTTCTTCATGCATTGTTTTCTTCTATGATCAAAACACTATAATTTTCACTTTTTGAAAAGAAATATGTAGCAAATAAGAAAAACTAAGAATAAAAGAAGAGCAATAGGGATTGAAGAGTAGGGGTGAGAAGCGGATATTCTGATCCGTCCAAACCGACCGAACCAAATTGAATTATCGCATTTTGGATGGATGTCTGATGACGAGCGGACAATTGCAGATTGATTTTTTCCAATCTGCGTAGTTTTGGATGGATGGCGGATTTGAGGTTCTTTTGGCCGCAACTGAACCGCCAAACTGCAAGCACCCCTAGTAATTTGTAAGACTTTGTGTTTTTAATTTGTTTAGATATTCTATTTGTGTTTTCAATTGAAAAAGAGTTTAGATATTCTGTTGTGTTTTCAATTTAGAAATCCTTTTATCAAATGGCAATGATTGATATTTGGTATTTTTGTGTGAAAAAATATAAGGCTTAATTTTGTCATTTTTTTAAATCAAATTAAATATTTTTTGAATAAAAAAAAGTAATGAAATAGTTTTGGTAATGCATAATTTTCTTATATGTATTTATTATTGATATTTGACAATTTATTTGATAATCTTTTGATTATGTTGAATTGGATTGTTATCCAAAAAAAAATGTTGACAAGTTGTTATATTATATTCAAAATTTATAAAAGTTTAACCTGCCAAACCGATTCGCATTCATCCGTTAATCCGCCAATCCAATCCGTTCAATCTGCATCTGTCAATTCGGTAGATGGATACAGATTGATTTTTTTCCAATCCACCCATTCGGCAGACGGACAACCGCAATCGAACTGCAAACACTCCTATTGAAGAGTAATGGGTGTAAAGAGGTAATAAAATATATTTAATTTTAATCTTTTTTTCTTAAAAATAATTTCATACCTAGGTAAAATTAAAATTAAAAAAAAAAATTTAAAAATCTTATATGAAGAGCATACAGAGATAAACTTATAGTGTAAGTAGAATCACTCATAATTCAAATATATAACTATCAATATTTAATCATTTTAATTTTTTATATAAATATTTTTAAAAAATAAACGATTCAAATAATTAGAATTAATTTCAAAACCAACCTATCAAATCCAAATATTTTATTAAGCCTCTGTTTGGCAAGTTGATTTTGAGGTTTTTTGGACAAAATAACCACAAAAAATAAAATAGGCTTTTTAGCTTAATAAAACAAAGCATCACATCCAACCCATAATCATTACATTCTTTCTCTCACAAAAAAGTCAAAAAAAATAAAAAAATCAAAAGTCCTTTCCAAATTAGACTTTTTAATCCTAGACTAAAAAAATTAAAAAAATAAAAAAGTCAAAAAGTCAACCCACTTCCCAAACGAAACTAAGGGTTGGTTTGGCATATAGTATATAGAATAATGCTTGGGACCCCCTTTTGGGGGTCACCCCCTCACCCCCCTTTGCCACGTGGCGGGGGTGATTGGAGGAGCAGGAAAAAAAAGAAAAAGAAAAAGAAAAAGTAACCAATGAGAGAGAGAGGGGGTCAAAGGGGGATTTTTCTATACATTTTTTCATAAAAAGACAAAAAATACACTTTTTTTAAGACACCCCAAATCAATCCTAAATTGATATTCCAGCTTCAGAAAAATCAAACCCTTCTTTTCTTTAATGTCAAAATTCAAGTTCTCTTAAAGAAGTTTGACCAAACCCTCCCCCCAATTATCCAATTGGCCGTGTCAATCTGCCACGTGGTGGTGGGCGGTGATGCTGACAAGGCACTCTACATCCAAATCTCAAAAAAATCTATTAAAATTTTTATTAATGTCATATTCCACACTTACGTCAAATTTTTGATAAAATTTTTAAAATACCTTGTATTTTTAAATCTAGTTGGATACGATGCTACTGAACCCAGCACCGAAAACGAACAGAAATTGGTTATTCGATTCGGCGGCGGCGGCGGCGGCGGCGACGACGATGAAGATCATCCACGTTCCGTGCTTGGAAGACAACTACTCCTACATGTACAATTCCATCCGATTTTCTCGTATTTCTCTTTCTCTCTATATGTATATAGGAGTATTATGTTTTTGCGGATTGTTTTCAACTGATTCTTCACTAGGGCTTTCAATTTGATTAAACGATCGTATGTGTATGTGTGTGTTTGTGTGTCATGGATGATTGTTTTATGTATGTAGTAATCATATGTTGTGAATTGTGTTTGCTTGCAGAATCATAGATGAAACAACCAAGGAAGCTGCAGTTGTGGATCCAGTTGAACCTGAAAAGGTTCTTCGTGTGTGCGACGAGAACTGCGTTCACCTAAAGTTCGTCCTCACCACTCACCATCACTGGTCTGTTCTGTTCTGTTCTGCTTTCCATTCTTCAAATTTATCAACTCTTTCCAATTATACTCTCATTCAACACGGTAGAGGTTGACTTTCAATTTGATATTAGGTCTTTTGGTTTAAGTGATGGCTTATCTATGATTCTTTCTTGTTATTGAACAAATAAGTAGGACTGTAAGTAGTAGGTTGTTCAAACTCCGTTTGATAACTTACCAAGTAAAATTATGTTTAAACTTGGATTGTTTATATAACGTGCTGATCTCCAACGAGCTTTTAACTAGCCGATGCCGAATACAAGTCGAGCTTGAGCAGCTTGATTTTTTTTAGTGCTTCTCGAGCATAGTAATAGATTGTTCAAGCTTGGTTTGAAAACTTAACGAGCTTAAAATTGTGTTCAAGTTTGGCTTGTTTACGTAACGAGTCAATCTCAATGAGTTTTTAATGAGCCGAACACGAGTAAAGCTCAAGTACCTTGGTCTGTTTAATAGCCCCACAAATAAGGGTTTGACTTCACTCTAGTTGGTGAGAGGTCTGGTCTTGTTCAGTTGAGCCCGTGGGTTTGACCCCAGATATTATTAGAGTTATTCATCTTGTAGGCTCTATGATTAGATCTTACATAAAAAATTAAATAAAAAATTTTTAAAAAAAATTGATTGATTAAATAATCATAACCAAATAATTTTATCAGATGTGGAATGACAAGTATTGTTTTGAATATAGTATAAGAAGTACAGGCACATCACATGACACAGACACGTCAATACGCAAATTTTTAAATTATGTAGGACACAATATGTGGAGACACATACAAAATATATAATTTTATATATTTATTATATATCATAATAATATGGGGATAAATAAGTATTATATGTCATATATATGAATATTTAAGTCAAAGATTTTAAGTTTAAAGAAAAAGAATAGTTATAAATTTATATTATTTTTATTTTATCATTGGATTTCAAGTTATTTTATTTAAACTTATAATGTATTTTATGTGTATCTAAGTTCTGGGAAGTGACCGACTAGTGTTGGTGTTAGATATGACACATTACCTTTTTTGAAGAGTCTCTGCTTCTTAAAAAATAGTTGTTCATCTCTTAAAGGATAAATTACGTTGGTTTAAAAAACATAATAAGCCCATACAGGTTTGGCATAATTACATTGGATTTCTCTAAGGTTTTAATTCATGTAACGCTTAGTCTCCTTTCATTAGTAATTCGTTAGTCATTTGGATAGAAAAATAATATTGTCATATATTGTACATTGAATGTATGTTTTTTACCTTGTTTATTTCTTCACATCATCTGCATTAGTTCTGTCCATTTAGCCTTAATAAAAGGGAGGTTGGACCATGTAATTATGCCAAAACTATGGGACTTATTGTATGTTCTCCAAATGTCAATGAGATCAGTGTAATTTACTCTTTTTTAAAAGACAAATCTGATGAAATCATGCAGTTCCAATCATCAGATCAATATAAATTTTTTCATGGATGATTTACACATTGAGGCCTACAAAATGATGACTCGCATCATTGGAAGGGACCTATGGTGGGGCCCACAAGCCCAACTGGGCAAGTAATTGTTGCTGCATGGTGAACAGACCAAAAAGTTGTTTGGCTTGAATGCTTACCTATTCTTATGAATGCTTGTATATATGATAGGGATCATGCAGGCGGAAACGAGAAGATTAAGGAATTGGTGCCCGAGATTAAGGTTTACGGTGGTTCACTTGATAATGTGAAGGGGAGTACTAATAAGCTGGAAAATGGTGATAAGTTGTCTCTTGGGACCGATATCCAGATATTGGCTCTTCATACACCTTCGTATGTGTTATTACTCTACTTTGTTCCTTGTAATATATCACTGATTACTATGTCTATCATCTACCCTAGTTTTTATATATTTGAATTTCGAGTGTATAAAATCAATTTTCTTTGAATTTTTTGCTAGTACGGTTGTGATTGAATTGCAGTTTCTTTCATGGTGAAGTATCTTTAAACAATAGAACCAACCATATAACCAACCACTGGAAAATGATACCACCTCAGAAAAATGATGGTGTATTGTGTGGCCTGCCACTCAAGCGGTGGTTCCACTCATGTTGCTCCACCTGTCGGTTCTGTGTTTGGTTCTGTGTCTATACTCTGTAGAAGTCAATCTTTAAAGTATACTCATGTAGCTTGATTATTTGGTTGATTTGAATACTAGTATGTTAACTTTTGTCTCATTTATGTTTACTTGTTAATTTGATCCGCTTTCATCAGCCACACCAAAGGTCATATAAGTTACTATCTGACTGGCAAAGACGAAGAGAACCCTGCTGTTTTCACTGGAGACACACTGGTGAGTGAAGATGGTGCTCTCATTTAATAACCTTTCTCATACTTGCACATTGATGACCTTCTTTACCAAGATTTTATAGAATATAAATACAAGGTTGGATTTTATAACCGATTGGGGATAGAGAAGCTGTAAGTAACTAATCTTTCTACACTTTTGGCAATTGAGGGTGGAATTTAACTGAATTAAGTTTAGCATGATTTCTTGAATTGAGTAATGATTTTGTCTTCTTGTGCTCGAGTAGAGATCAGTTCTTACTTTTGCTGTAAAGGAATATTGTAAAATGTTTGAAGTTTGAAACACCGTTGGCTGCACTATTCATTAGCAGGTTTATGTTGGTGACGGGGCTGGTTTTCATTTTCTTGGGTGAAAAGTAGCTTATATGTTCTTGAACTCTTTCAGTGATCAATGCATCTCTCAGCTGAAAATTGTGTGGTCTTGAACAATTGATATTGATCCTTTCATTCCTATGTGTAGTTTGTTGCTGGTTGTGGTAAGTTTTTCGAGGGCACAGCAGAACAAATGTATCAATCTCTCTGTGTGACATTGGGTTCGTTGCCAAAGCCAACACGAGTTTATTGTGGCCATGAGGTAATGCTTATCTATATTCTTTTAAAGATATTATGGAATTATAGCTTTGGTGGTATGACACTGTGACAGCAAGCAATCCAAGGGTGTCTAACCCACCCTATATAAAATAATTGCAGTTCTTATTTACTTCAAAGTCATCACTAAAGAACTTAATTTACTGTCATATGCTCTATATGCCTCCACAGACTATCTTCACATTATAGCGTGTTATGGTGTTAATAACAAATAAATTTATATGTTGCATGGGTAAAATTATTTTCCTTCAAAAAACAAACTAAACTTTTTGTGGAGACTTGTTTCGTGTTTTGCATTGTGATTTATTATTCCTTTGGTGAACTAGCTCTCAGTCCTTCCTCCTATAAGATTAGTCATGTAGAAATGCTATTTATTTAGTGTAGCTCTATGTGCTTCAAGTCTTGGGGGCGTTACGATCAATTAAAACATTATCGCTGGTTTAGGAAAAGCCTAAAATAGGATAAACTTATCATTCAATTTGAGCCCCAAGAGAGTTGTAATGGTAATAATGAGTGTACAAACCTCAACACATTCTGCATTTGAATTGCGATGTCATTTGGAAATGCTTTTTTTTTTTTTTAATATAATTAAATTAGTAATCTTATGCATTCTGACTTGTTCCAACCTTAGAGGCTCCTCCATACTCTTGAAGCATGATGAATCTAAACAATCCATTCTACTACTAACCCAGTAGCTTCGTAAAGTGCAACCTCAACCATAGATATGATCTTCAAGACAACACAACCAAGATGGATCATGTGCACCTATAAGATCTTTTTGCCTAAACCTTATATGTTGCCAGAACCTTCTTTCGTTGCAGAATAATATGTTCTTTTTGGATTTGTTCTGCCATGAGTATTTTACCACTCAGTCAATCTGTCCCATTTAGCATGAAATCCATGGGTCAATTGCTCTTATTTTGAAGTTTCATTGTCCAGTTGATATGATAGTTCCAAGTATGTTGCATAACATCACAACATTCCTACTAAGGGAGTCCTGATCTGGTTCCAATATGCATTAGCGAATGCCAAGCTTAGTTACACGATTCTCTTGTAGCTGTTAGCACAGGTCTTTTTTTTTTTGTTCCCAAGCACAAACTAATATTTTTGGTTTACGATTCTTCAGTATACAGTGAAGAATCTGCAGTTTGCTCTGACAGTTGAACCAGAGAATGCCAAGATAGCACAAAAGTTGTCATGGGCTCAGCATCAGAGACAGGCTGGCCTTCCCACTGTTCCCTCAACCATTGAAGAAGAATTGGAAACTAATCCATTCATGCGGGTGGATCTGCCAGAGATCCAGGTATTATTTTTTCTCTTATGATAGTTACCTCCCGTGAGTTGGTAAATAGTTTACTGAGATCATTATGGCGCTTGTATAGGCCCTGTTTGGTGCATTTTCTAACAAGCTGGTAGTTAATAATCATAAATTAGAAGCTAAAAACGCTTCTCTCTTGTTTTCTCAATAAGAAGTTTTTTTTAGCTTAATTAAGTTGTAAACAAAAGTTGCACCAAACACTCTCGCAGAAAAAAAACCTATATGCAACTTCATAAGCTAAATAGCCCCATAGTATGGCACTGGAATTATAGCACTGCGTAATTTATGCTTATTTGTTTTCATTATACTATGTTTTCTCCAAAAAACCATCATCAGTGAATGCCCCAAAAAACCTACTACCATATCAAAACAAAGCACATTTCTTGTGGCATACAGGCTTTTCTTAAGTAGATTGTTGCGAACTTTTTCAGGGAAAGGTTGGTTGCAAGTCCCCCATTGAAGCCATGAGGGAGATAAGGCAACGCAAGGATAATTGGAGAGGATGACAATCAAGGATCTGACTGCGATGATGTTATGTTGTTTCTGTTCTGTTCAGTAAACTTGTGGTATGTGGGCCTGTAATAAGACAATACTTCCACTTGACTCGGGTTGTGTAAGTACACTATCATCGCTGTTGGAATGTAACTAATGAATATGTTCTGTGTCGTGTGAAATCCTTCTTTCATCAAAGTGTTGCTCACAGTAGCTCCGCTCCTATCTTCATTCAATCGTCTCAATATCCTTCCCAAATTGAATGGAATTTCTGCTTCTCAGTTGTGGTTTTTTTTTTTTTTTTTTTCTCTCTAATTTTTCTTTTTTGGTTTTCTGTCTCCTAAGAGGCTTGGTGGGAGCTTAAAATTCTTGATCTCTTCATTTCTTCAGGAAATAACCTTTTCTGCACCATGAGCTCATGAGCAGAGTTGGAGCAAGGTAAACAAATCTCTTAAGAAAGCATTTGTATACCCACCCCCCAAACTCTCTGATGAACCTATGCCAACTCTGTCCTAATCCTAAATATCAGCTTGGAGAGCAATTTTCTTTTCTTTTCACTGGTTTAGTGGTTAAATTTGGACATCATTCTTGGGTTTTAAACCTCAGTGTAGTTATTTGGGAGAGCTACATGTAGGTGGAAGAAGGGGAAAAAAATCACTTCACAACCTTTCATTTGCATTTGACCACAGACACATATCATTCTTGGGTTTTGAACGTCAGGGTAGTTATTTGGGGAGCTATATGTAGGTGGGAGAAGGAAAAAAAAACACCTCTACAGTTTTTCATTTGCACCCCACCACAGATACACTTGTACTCTCCATATGTTTGTAATTTTTTTCTTCTTTTCTCATCTGCATGTAGTTCCCTTTAGTTATTTTGTGCCAATATCAAAGGTACCTAATCTACCCTTCATAGATTTCAATGGTTTTTATAAATTCCCGTTAAAACTTACAATTAGTGACATTTTTCTGTGACGAATTTTTTAAATTGTCAATGAAAGTTAAAAATTAGCAATATTTTTTTGTGATGATTTTTTTTTAACTGTCGCTAAAACTTATAATTAATGATAAACTTTCAAGTTGTTGCTGAAAATTAACAATTAGTGACATTTTTTTAATAGTGTTTAATGAAAGAGGCTATTAATTATCATAAGATTTATTAGATAATAAGTCCACCTATTAAGACTTACACGTAAGTCTGCCAAATAATATTTAGTTAAAAGGATTTTGGTATAATTAATTTGAATAGAGTAGGTGTTTGATTCAAAATGAATAGATTTTAATAGGGGCGGGCTTCCCTCCAATTGGTGATCCGACTGGAGGGTACTGTTGGGCTCGTGGAGGCCCGTCACAGGTCTTATTTCGATAATCTGAACCGTCTAATGTGTAGAACTTGTCGAGTACTATTTGTCTATGTAGAACTTGTCGAATACTATATGTATGTAAAAAATGATATTGATCGGATATCAATAGTTATATGATTAAATCAATTTTGTACAATAAAAAAATAGATGATAAAAAAATAAACAATTGACAGAAATCTAATCTGATGAGATAGCTATCGATATCCGATCAACGTGATATTTTATAGGCATATAGTACTCAATGAGTTCTACATATTGAATTGTTCAAATTATTAAAACAGGATCTGTGGTGAGTCCCCATGGGCCCAACAGTACACTCCAGTCGGGTCACCGACTGGAGGGAATCCCAGCCCATTTCAATATAACATTTCTCTGAATATTTATTTGGACAAAAAGAATTTCCGAATTATGTCAGCTGCATTTTTCAATAAATTGCAGCTGTCCCATTTTATTAAAAAACGCTCACAAGGGCCGAGCATGCATTTCATGACTTCAATAAAATAAGCACTCCTTATCTTTATCTTTGTTTTTGTTTTTGTTGTTGTTGTTGTTGGGAGAGGGCAATTTTTTGGGGGTTTCTCCTATCAAAAGCTGATACAAGTTATATATACATTGCCCAAGTAACAAAATATACAAAACTACGTGTGAATGTCTTGTTGGTGAATAACTAGGGCTTTGGTTTAGTAACTACGTAACATTACTTGATGGTGTAAGATTGTAGATTTGACTTTAGGAGTCAAATATTTTATGATATTTATTTTTCTCTCTTTATGGGAATTAAATGGTAGTTGTTGAGTTTAGAGTAACTCCAAGGTTACTTCGTTTTTTTATCAACTACAGCATAAATGAGGTACCTAACTATTTTTTCTCTTATCAAAAATATATATATATATTTTTTATTTATTTGCTCGAATGTTACTCTTTATTTTATTTACTTATTCATGTAAATTATTTCAATGGCCTTCAAAACTCTTCAATGGTAGGTAGTCTGATTTTTTTTTTTTTTTATTATTTTTATTTTTTTTTTATTTTTTAAAGTAGTGATCATAGTAACTAGCCGTTGAATGTAGTAAAATAAGATGAGACTTGGCTGTCATAGCCAACAAATGTTTTTTAAGGAATATATTGGAAATACTCTTTTAGAGTAACTCTAATCATACTCTTCATTTTTCACTAATTAAAATATATTTTAAAAAAAAGGGTGTAATTCTTTATTTTGCCTAATTTCTTTTCTATCTATGTATTTCAACGCTACTCTTTATTTTACCTATTTATATATACAAACTGTTTAAAAAATTTCTCAAGCTAACTTATTGAAGTGATTAAAATATGATAATGTTAATTATAATAACTAACAAGTCTCATTTAAAAAATCCATTAGAGATACTCTTAAACTTGGTGATTGGTTGTTGAGCTTTGTGATTTTTCTAGCTATTGTTAAACTTGTATAGTACTTCTCATATTCATAACTACTCTTCTTTTGACACAAAAAAAAGAGTCATATTGGTGAATGAATGTACAATCCGACTCCTCAGTTTTGTTTAAGGTCTCCATTTGTGTCAACATAAAATATTTTACCTTTGAAAAATATTTTTCATGTAAGATTTTGTTTGTTTTGTTTTTATTAGTTGGTTAGCCAAAAAGTAAGTAAGATATTTTTTAAATAAAATATTATTCATCATAAAGCATAAAATGATTTAGCTATACAAATTTCATAAGTTTTTTTTTTCATAACAGTCGATATTACTTAACATATATATCAAACCTCACTACTTTCATACACTGAATGTCTTTGTACTCTCTCTCTCTTTGTACACAGATATATATATATATATTATGGTTGAGCAATTGATCCGGATTACATTTTGAGACTCTTTATTTTTTATGCATTCAATCATTGTCTTCTTAAGTAATAATATACAAACGGAATTTGTATTACAAATAGGCCTTTGACTGTCTCCAATTGGGCTAACCAACTGGATGGTCCAATCCAACCCAATATGGGTTCATTTTAGATCCGTCGCGACGATCCAAACCGTTGATATGTAAGGCTCGTTGAGTGCTTCATCCTTGTAAAAAATTACATTGATTGGATATCAATAGTCACTTGATCAATTCACATTTGTATAAATAATTTATTTTTAAGAGCATAACTACGGTTGACACAATTTTGGTTTTTCAAGTAAGTATTAATATTCGATCAACGTAATTTTTTGCAGGGATGAAGTATTCGACGAGTTCTACATATTGAACGGTTCGAATTATCAATATAGCCTTTGTGGTGGGCCCACGAAGGCCCAACAGCATGCTCCAATCTGATTTCGAACTGGAGAGAAGCCACTGTCATACAAAAAACTTATATATAACGGTGTGTCACATTTATATTTACCAAAAATGCTTTAGACCACTAATTAGTGGTGGCTCTAATGATGTGGCGGTGGGTCCCACCCACTGCCACATGTGTTTTGTGCCTTGTTTTTTTTTTTTTTTTTCAATTGCCACCTCACTAGTGGTGGTATTAGTGATGGTAAATTAGTGGTCTATAGCATTGCTCTTATATTTACTCATTGAAAGTTAAAATTTCTTTTACTATAATTCACAATTGTAAGGGTGTCATTGCCGCATCATTTGTGTTCAATTGTACATCAAAATTATATATGAATATCATTTTCTTTTATTTTTTTCATTTTTAAAGTTTACTTTTATAATTAGTTCTTTATTAAGATTTTTATTGTAGAGAATATTTGAAGTGTTAATCAAACAATGAAAAAAATATATATTTTTAGGCAAAATCATTTTACATGAAGACTTCGTTTGTTTCATCATAAAATAGTTTACACCATTAAATACTTTTCATGTAAATATTATTGCCAAAGTTCAAAAATAATTTGTGAAAGATCAAACTAAAGTTCAAAGTTGTCCTAATATTACCACCAAAGGTACAAAATTTCAAATGAAAGTGATTTGCAAACAGAATTTTTCTACAAAAAAATTTACTAGAATAATGCATTAATGACAATTTTGAAATACTAAGGTCTCGTTTGGTAACCTTTAGTTTTAGTTAAAAAGTCATTATAAGTTGTCATATCATTCTCTCTATTTTTCTGCATATCTTTCCATAAAAAGTCAAAAAATTACTAGCATATTCCCGAACGAGGCTAAGGCCTTGTTTGGGAACATGCCATTTTAGTAACTTTTTGACTTTTTACGAAAAAATATGCAAAAAAATAAAGAGAGTTATGTGATAACTTATAGTGATTTTTTAGCTTTTTAGCTAAAATAGCTACTCCCCAAACGAGGCTTAAGTCAATTTTATGGATCTTTTGATTTAGAGTAATACTATAAACCCACCCCATCCTTATCAATTCAGAAATTATCTAGAATTTTCATCTTGTGGTTCAGATTTACTCTACACATGGGTCTCACACCACACAAATTCAATCACAACTACACAATCTCATTTGGGATAAATTCAGAAAAGTTAAGAATGAGTGGTTAAAATTATTCTTTGATTTAAAATGAATAAATATCCATTTGACACATCATTTTATATAAATTTTATGTATAACTTTTTTTTTTTTGGGACCAGCTTCTACTTCCTTTTTTGTTTTTAAAATGAATAATGCATCAATTGCATAAAAATCATTTTTGTTTGGATGTTACTATTCAAACAATTGAATTTTATTCAATTGATACTCGAAAAAAAAGAGAGTGTGAATTAAGAAATTTTGTGGTGTAGAAAGTTTCAAATTGAAGTTTAACAATCTATGATTTGAATTGCGTAAACTAGTGATTATTGTGCATTTTATGAAACTCGTTTCTGATTCTATTTTATGAGACTCATTTCGAGTATAATATATATGTAAAAAAATTAAATTAATCAGATATCAGTAATCATTTTATCTAATTACATTATATTTATATATTTAAAATTACACTTACTATTATTTTTTATATACAAATGTAATTTTTCTTAAATAAATTATTAATATCCAATCAATTTAATTTTTTATAAATATATTTATTCAATATTTTTTAAATAATAAATTATTCAAATTATTAAAATAAAATTAAAGTGCCTCCATAAATCAATCACATATACAATACCCACAACAGTAACCCAAAATCACTAATTGATGACAAATGTCAGTTTTTTTTTTTTTTTTTGATTCAAAAAAATAGATATGCAAGTAGGTTACTCCAACATATCCGCCAGGAAGTATTGTCCCTTAACACCTACAGCATATCTGCAGGGAACCTTACCGTACCTACGTCAGGGCCGAAGCTTAGCCCCCGCGTACTCCAAGCGCTAAGAAGTATGTTTAACCCCAATAATGAGTTATGGAGACTTGAACTCAAGCCTTGAGTAAGGGATTCGAAGGTTTTATCCACTGAGCCAACGCCTGTTAGTACAAATGTCAGTGTTTTGCTTTGTTTGGATGATGCAAACTTTAGGAAGATAGCATTGTAAGAAAAGAATCAAAACATATTTATATAAAAGTTTTTTAATAACACAATACAAACAAGCAATCGCCAACTTTTTTGCTTTATAATATTCATCAAAGTAGGTTATAATAAGAGTCATCATCAGATCATTGCTCACGCGGCGATGCTAATCTTTTACTACTTTACTCTTCGCTGTCTACGAGTATTGGGTTTGGGCCGTGCACGAAATTAAAATCAACAAAATAAAATAAAAACTTTTTATAGTATATTTTTTATTTATTTTAATTTTTAATCGTTTATTTATATTAATTGCATTATTAAATTTGACATGTTAATTTAATGTTGTTTTTTTTTTATATTATTATTTTAAAGGGATTGATGGGTCATTCTTATTGACCAAACTTACTTATAAGTTCAATTCATTTTTTCACTTATCAATATTTCTAAAAAATATTGGAACAAAATAAATATTTTAAGATTTATTGGTGCATTACACGCTGCTTAAATGTATTTATAGGATGATTGGCCCGTAATACACTGAAGAAACTTATGGGCCAATCTTATTGATCAAACTTATTTGCCTAAGTCTTGCTCTTTTTTCACTTATGAATTTTTAAAAAAAAAAATTTAGAACAAAATAACTTTTTTAATTTAAAAATCGTATAAAAAATTAATTACACCGGCCTCATGTCAAATATTTGAAAGATATTAAAAAGAATTTATCTCATTACTCGATAAAAAAAATTACGTAGCACAAAAAATGTACTTTATTTACAAAATGAAATACATCCAAACTTTTTGATTTATTATTGAGAGAATAGCATGTTTAACTATATATATTTCTAGGTCGGAAAGAAAATTTGTATTGCAAAATAAGCATATTTTTTTTAACTATTTAATTGGTAGCTTTTTACATTAATAGATGTACTTAATGTAAGAATGATATAAGCATTTTTCATATTAGAATTTGGAAAGATATAAATAATGTGGTTTTTCAACAGGAGGAATGCATTAGAGGCTATTGGAAGCATTCTCTACCAAGCCAATGAAATTCAAATGCTTTTCAATCTAACCCCATAATTGGAATTTCCATTAACAAATGGTTTTGTCCAATTGCAGGAAACATCAAGCTTGATATGGATGGATGCTCCAAAGGGAACTTGGGTCCAACTAGTTTTGGAGGTCTCTTTTGCGACTCAAGAGGTGCTTGGCTTCATGGTTACTGTGCGGAGGTGATTTTTGCACTAGGAAAGGGTTGAACTTTGTGGAAGAACAGCGTGCTCTGGGAAGTGAAGATCTATACAAAGTAACAACGGTGAGGCTACCCGACAGGGGTTTGGTCGAAAACCCCTCCAATGGTAAAGTCAGGGACTAAGGGAAAGGAATAAAAGATAATACAAAGAGTGTATATGTTAAGTGTTTGGATTTCGGATCTCTTGAGGGTGAATAGTGTTCACTTTTAATAGGAGAAGGTTGTTTGTCCTCCAAGTCCTTCTCTTTTCTCCATTTGTCCCATTTGTCCTGTTCGTGATCATCTCCCATTGGAGGAGGACAATCACTCTGCCTAACACTCGGGTGCAGGTCTGTCTTGTTTCTCTCATTAGTGATCGTCTCTCATTGGAAGAGGAGGACGACCACTCCGGTTAACACTCAAGTGTAGGTTTGTCATGTGTGCGCCTTTTCCCTTTACATTTTCATGTCTCCACGTTATGTTCAGACAAATAGAGAAGAGTAGAGTTGTTTGTCTCTTGCGAGCTCTAAGAAAGATATTCGATGAATTGGCCTTCTCTAAGTTGGCCTACTTCGAAGTGGTTGCCTGCCTAACTAGTAGGTCCAACATGCTGCTCAACCCACTTTGGAGTAGTTGTCCAATATGTTGTTCAGCCCACTTTCGGAGTGGTTGCCTGCCTAACCAGGAGGTCCAATATGTTGCTTGGCCCACTTCGGAGTGGTTGTTCAACATGTTGCTTAGTCCGTTTCAAAGTGGAACTGGCACTAGGCCACTACCTTGATTGTCTTGCTTTGGAACAAGTTTTTGGTCATTGGGGCGAGCCCTTAGCTCCTCTATTGGGGCGGATTTGGCATTGGACCGAACACCAAGACTTAGTTAATTTTATCCCACTTCAGTTACCTTGGCAACATTGGCAATGCAACAAGTGATGAAGCGGAGCTATGGGGTGTCTATAAGGGTCTAACCATCATACTAGAGAGATAAAGGAAATTATGATAAAAATTGATTCAGAGCAGTTGGTGCAATTAATAAAGGCTGGGACCTCCTCTAATTACCCTTAGAGAGCACTACTGAAAGACACCAAATTCCTCATGAAGAGATGCAAATGCTCACTTAACCATATCTACTGTGAGAGTAACGAATGGCTGATGCGCTAGCTACCCTAGGTGTAATACATCAAGACCATTTGGTAGTTTTTGAAGACCCTCCAAACTAAATTGTAAGTCTGCTTGTTGCAGACATTGTTGGAGCTTGTTGTGAGAGGACGTACGTGTCCTCTTAAATTCTTTTATGTACTGTTTTTATTTCAACTTAATCAATATATATATTAGAAGTGCACGCAACATGTGCATAAAATGGTGAGTGAAAATAGAGGCAAAATCATGATATATAGTGAATACCAGTTATTAGTTTAATGATTTTATTTTTTTGATTCTTACAATAGCTGACAAACAATTATAAGTATGAACAATATAATATTGTTATGAGTATTTTGAAAATCAAAATTGTGTTACAAAATTGTTCATATTAAGCGAGGTGTATTTTATGTAATAGTGTGGACGGTATAAATGTTTTTTGGATGAGAGTTTAGACTAGATGATTACATCAGAATCAGATTAATATGTAAAGTTTTTTTGTTAAAAAAAATAAAATAATTGTATATCGATATAATTAATAAAGGGGTTGAGTTCTCTCTAGTTAGGCTTTTCAATTGGAGGTGTTGTACGAAGGCTGTATCGATAATTCAAACCGTTGAATATATAGAACTCGTCAAGTATTTTATCATTGCAAAAAATCACGTTGATCAAATATCAATAGTCACTTGATTAGATCATATTTTTGTCAACAATTTATTTTTAAAATTATGTTTACTGTTGATAGAAATATGATCTGATCAAGTGACTATCAATATCCGATCAACGTGATTTTTTACAAAAATAAAGTACTCAACGAATTCTATACATTAAACGGTCTGAGTTATTGATGCGAGCTACGTGGTGAGCTTACGGAGGCCTCACTACTCTCTCTAGACCGATTTAGACCCAAGAGAAACCTCTCATATTAATAAATATTAAAGATTAAAATGCCAACCAAAAAAAAAAAATGAAATTAATAAAATATTTAAGGACTATTAAGGTAATTTAGCCAAAGAAGAAAACTCCCAAAAGTCGGCATAAAAACAAAAAAAGCATTTCTTCCAAATGGAAATAAAAAGAAAACGAAAACAATCTGAAACAGCAACCTTTTGATGTTGTTTGTTGCAGAGCCAATGAACCATCATCCACATGTCGCTCTCTCATTTCCAAATTTTGAAAAAAATAAAGGTAGCGTTTGGTAGAGTTTTGTAAATGTGATTTGAGAGTATGAGTTGTGTTTTGAGTTTGTGTGTTGTGGAATTATGATTTGAGTGTAGAAAATTTGTTTGGTAAAGAATTTTGAAAATAGTTTTGAAAAGAGTTTTGATTTGAGTAGGGAATTGTTGATATGACATTTGATATGTGATACAAAAATTTACAACTCATACAACTCAAAATTATTTTAAAGCACATAAAAAATTTTAAAAATTTCAGAAAATATTTTTTTCGATTATATATCAATTGCAAAAAATTATAAAAAAAAAAAAAAAAAAAATCGCTCATCCGGTCAACCGGCCGGACGACCGGCCGGACGTCCCTTTTGAAAAAAAAAAATTGAAACAGGCACTGAGTTTTGACAGAACAGACGACAGAACATACAGAGAGTTTTGCAGAGCTGTGGAAAATTAATTCCACAGCTCCATCCAAACACCATACTCAAACGATGATGTTGAATCATGATTCCAAAGCACAACCAAACACAGCCAAAAATTCGATTTTTAAGTCTTTTCCAAACACTGTAGGCCAAGTTTGGGAAGACTAAATAAGTGTATTTTTTGACTTTTCTTTTCTTGTATTATGTGTAAAAAAAAATAAAGAGGAGATATTGATTGATGTGACCCAAAAAAAATAAAAAAATAAAATAAGTGCACTTTTTTAGTTTAGCCAAACGTGACCTTAATCTCTAAATCAGTACAGTATATGTCACCTCACCCACCCCCATTTTCACTCCTTTGACTTCTATCCTTTGATATTTTCCTCGTCTGCTTTCTTCCTCAAAGGGTTAGGGCTATACACACATATACATACATACCTATATCTATACATATATATTCAGGGAGAGAGAGAGAGAAGAGAGAGACTGTAGAGAGGGGTTTGAAATGGATGCCAATCCTGATACATATACCAATTCTTCTTCTTCTTCTTCTTCATCATCATCATCATCAACCAGTACTAGCAATTCAAGAAGGTATGGATTGCAATTCCCGGCGCTGAGCTTCTTGCAAGCGCCGGTATCCACTCTTCTCGAATATTCCGGCATTCTTCGCCCGAGATCGGACCATCACGAGGTCGAGGGTTTGATAGCCGGCGCCGATGATCGCCATTCGAGCGATTCTGGTTCGGCAAGCGGCGACGGAGAGGTCTCGATTAGGATAATCGGCGCCGGAGAGCAAGAACAAGTAGGGTTTGATGAGAGTGAAGAGGCTATAGGTCAGATTGCTGGTGTGGCGGGTCCGAGGTTGGACCATGAGGGTGGGAATGGCGGTGAATTTGGCGATGGAGAGAGGGTTTCGTCGGCATCGTCTCCGTCGGGGGGGATCGATACCGGAAATGGAGAGGGAGGTGATGGAAGTGGGAATAGTAATAGGGATTCTTCGTACCAGAGGTATGATATACAGCAGGTTGCGAGGTTGGTCGAGCAGGTTCTTCCCTTTTCGTTGCTCTTGTTGGTGGTCTTCATTCGTCAGCACTTGCAAGGTATTTGGTTCAAACCTCCCTTAGATTTCTTGTATTTATTTTTTGTTGTTTATACAAGAATTAATCTGATTAGTTGGTAATGTATGTAGAATAATGTATATCTGATCTATGAACAATGTCTCAAGTTTGAAACAACGGTTTAGTCTATGAACAATGGATTGGTCTCCCGGATTTGTCGGTCCAGTGGGCCAGATACCGGGTTATCCAAAAAAAGAAAAAAAGAAAATGTTAATTAGAGTTGGTGATATATATAGACAATAGTGTCTGGGTTTGGTTGTAGGGTGCAGTTACATTCACAGGTTTAGGCCAAAATTCAGAAGCTGGCTCTCTATCTCGAGTCTTTATGGAAAACAAAAAGAATTAAAAAACTAATTGTTCCTTGTGTATTTGTTAAGTACGGTTTATCCTATGCTGTGTGTCTGCAATGCCTATCTTGATTACTTAGATATACTAACCAACAAGTTCAATTTGAACTCAACTTCAGCCTGTGGTTTAGGCCAAATTTTAGCTGCTTTGAGTATTTGCTTTACTCAACCCAGTCATGCTTTGGGCAAATGGCTAATCTGGGCAGTATAGCTCAATTAGCAACTTCGGCCATGTCTTTGTATATAGTTGTGTTCAGAGGGTACAGGGTTAATTAGCTTCAGCAGCAAGGCTGTTTTTAACAATGAGATCATTGCTAATAGAGTAAGTTTCTGGTACAATAGTTGGTGTTGCCGACATCGGTCTTCGAGCGAGATTTTTCCCGGGCTGATGACAAAGGAGCTACTGTGGGGAGTTACTTATTCATTTCTCTTGGGGGAGTTGTATGGGGCCCTCAATTTAGGACCAGATTGCAGGATTGGTAGGTTGATTCTATGACATCTTTCTTTGGGATGCTATGAGTGCCGAGTCAGGGAGAGGAGGATTTTGTTGATATGGAGAACTTCTGGAAATGGTATCTTCTCAGGTGGTTTGTTTTGTTAGTTGTTGTGTGGGCATTCTGAGTCTTCCTTCCTATGGATGGGGATCTGAAGAACCAAGGCTCCTCCCAAGCTAGCTTTCTTTGTTTTGTGGATAATGTCCCTCGAGGTTATTTTGAGGAAGAGACGGGAGATTGTTATGGATTGGTGTTGTATGTGCAAGAATGTGGAAAGTATGAATCATTTACACTGTAGTGTGGCTAGAGAGATTTGAAGTTTGATGTTTTCAGTTTTCTAAGTTGAGAGTGGTGATGCTGCATTTGATTTTCTTAGGCCAAATTTTAAGTGAAAGAGTTAATGATGAAGTTTGAAGGAGAAGAATGTTTTTCTTTTGTCTTTACAACTAGGGTTGAAATCGAGCCAAGCCGAGTTCAGTATTGTTTAAGCTTGGCTTGGTAATTGCAATCTCCATTCAAGCTTGACTTGGGCTTGAGACACTTTCAAACTTTAGTGTTCAAGCTCAACTTGCAATTTAAGAAACAAATTCAATAATAATTTGGCTCAGCTCAATAAAATGTTAGATATTCAAATCAAGCTCAATCTTGAGTATTTACTCAGCTCATTCTTTAAGGGTGAGCTTGTTTTAGCCGGAACATTGCAAAGAGCAAGAGCATCATCGTTTTGTCCTAGACAAAGTTGAGTTTCATGCAAAAATAATATATATAGAATATGCCAACCATTATCCAATTCCATTGATTTTACATTAAATTAAAAAAACTAGTATCCAACTCGTACGCCCGTTTATTAAATTCTGTCTTACTCTTGGTTTTTTCTTTTGTTCTACAACTAGTAATAGTATTATTAGAAGAGCTTCAAACTTGAGAATCACTGGCTCCAATATTACTTGAAGCATGAGTAGTAGCATTATCATCATACAATTCATACAACGAAGAACAAATAAGATTGTTATGCTTATCAGATTCAACAACCATATAAATTTTAGGAAGCAAAATTCAATCAACTTCATTTTGTATCTAGGATCCAAAATTGTTGCCACAGACCATTAGTAAATTGGATTCTCTCCAAAACTTATCAATATATTCTCTCATTTTATAACTCATATCTCTCATATAATTCCTATTATTTGTCAACTTCTCATTTAATATTTGTTTTATTTTCCAAATCTCTGGAAGAAATAAATTAGATGTTAGGAAAAAATAACATGAGAAAACATTCATAGCTTCATTAAAAGATCCAAAAAGCTTACAAACTTGTTGAGCCCTCTCCCAATCTTCTGCTGACAGTAGCCATTGGTAGCATGGATCTTTTTCTTTGTATCTTGGAAATACTTCCTTGAATACCAATGCAAACTTTAACATTGCATATGTAGAGTTCCAACGAGTAGACACGTCAAGAATCAAATGTTCTGATGTTAGAAGCTATTACTGTTTGACTACCTCAATAAATTTATGTAATCGTGAGGGTGACATTTTTAAGTACTTCGGTTCAGATCCCATATCTCAATTAATGCACCTTGCAATAATTAGAATACAAAAGCATAATAAGATTGTAAATGAGCGTATCTTGGTGTATCTAGGAAATGGTACAACAATATTGAAGAATTATTTGAGTTGATTTGGACATAGTTTCTCACAAATCATTGGCAGTGCAGATACAAACTTGGTGCAATTTGATGGTTGTAAAGGGCTTAAGATTAAAAGGAGAGAATGGAGTTGTTGCTAACTGCAAGATACCAGGCTTGGGGGCTTAGCGCTTTCCTATGAAACAAATTTCAAAATCTATTTCTTCATCCAATAGCGATAATTATCTTTTTGATTGATTCCACATTGACGCTTTGGTTTGGTATTGGTGTAATGTTACCAATTGATAAATCCCTAATTTTAGGTCTTTATAAAAGTATTGCAGCTGTCAACTTAACTATCATTGTATATCTGCGTAATAGTAGTCTCTTCAAGGTGGTTTCTGGTGCTATTGCTGTATGTTCTGGGTTTACACCTCCTCTTGTTGCTTTCTCTTGTTGGTTTGGTGTGGTTCTTGTTCTTGTTTCTACTGGTTGGGTGATTATTCTGTGACTCTTGTTCTCATGGCTGATTAGGCTGGTAGTCGCACTGATCATCGTTCTACTTCTCGTTATTGCACATTTGTTGATGATAACCTAGTTATGTGGTGTAGCAAGAAGTAGAATGTTGTTGCCCGATCTAGTGCTGAGGCTAAGTATCGTGCAATAGCCCATACTATTTCTAAGATGTTTATGGGTTCGCTCTCTTCTGCAAGACTTTGGCCTTCTTATTCCTACTCCTATGTGCATGTGTTGTGAAAATCAGGCTGCTATTTTCATTGCCAATAATCCTGTGTTTCATGAACGCACTAAGCATATTGAGGTTGACTGCCACTCAATTTAGGATTTTGTTGATACGGAAGCAACTTGTGACTCCCTATATTCGGTCTGATGATCAACTAGGTGATATTTTTACTAAACCGTTGTCTCGTTCTTCCTTTCAACGCTTATCTAACAAGCTGGGCATGTTTAATTTCCATGCTCCAGCTTGAAGAGGAGTGTTAGAATAGTGTGTGAGTGTGTGTAATTTAATTCTATAATGTGGGGTACTACTGTCATATTGTCATACTGTGCTTAATGTTGGGTTGACAACTCTAAACCTATTATTGTTGTATTCTTCTTTCTTCCTTCTTCTCCCTCTATCTCTAACCCTAACCCTAACCCTAACCCTAATTTCTACATATTTTACACTTCAACTGTACATATTTAATTTCCTTCTGTTGTACTAGAAAGAATGGCTTTAAGAGGAATACATAGTTGTCTTCTTATGCCCTCATAATATTAATTTCTATTTGCATCAAGGATACTTGAATATTAGATGTAATGTCTCAACTCAAATTTCCATATCTAGAGCTATTTTCCATTTAGTAGATAAGATTGTGATGAAATGTTCTGTGCTTATTGCCTAAATATAAATTAATCCCCCTTGTACTGGCTTGCTTTCTTGACTCTTTTGGATATTGTGGGAGTTTCTTTTAATATTTAGTGATAGCTCCTTTTATTTGTGGAATTGTAGGTTTCTTTGTCACAATTTGGATAACTGCTGTTATGTTCAAGTCGAATGATATTCTTCGAAAGCAAACAGCACTGAAGGTGTGTCTTATATTTCTGAATTAGGTGGAAACAATGCAGATCCACTTCTCCCTAGCAAGAACAAAATAAGAGGGGAGAGAAAGAGAGAGTGAGAGCCCATACTTATCAATTGTTGGTTTCTGCAGGGTGAGAGAAAGATATCCATTCTTGTTGGCATCTCCACAGTTTTTATGCTTCAAGTGATTGGTGTTTATTGGTGGTATTGGAACGATGATCTTTTATATCCATTATTCATGGTTCCTCCTAAAGAAGTACCGCCTTTCTGGCATGCTATATTTGTCATCTTGGTAAATGGTATGTATTTTGATTTGTTTATTTTTTTTTGCTATTTATGTGATGAATTCATTTGCACTATGTTTGGATATTTAGGAGAGAAAAGAAAAGAAAAGAAAAAGACTGACTGTGATTTCTCTCTCTCTCTCTTGTTTGGTTGAGTTGGAAAGAAAAGAAAAGAAAAGATAGTGCTTTCCCTCCAATCTTGTTTGGATAGATTACACAAAAGAAAGGAAAAGAAACTCTTACAGGTTATTTTACCAAAATAACCTTTATGTTTTTATTTCTTTTGTACGTAGATGGACAATTTTGGTTATATACAAAATTAGTAATCTTTCCATTTCTTCTCTCGCAATCTCTCTAATTTTGGAGAGATTCAAAAAGTGAGTTATGAGAAAAATATTTCTCGTCATTTCTCTCCTGATTAATAATCCAAACAAGTGAGTAGGACCAAGAGATATTGATTTCTTTTCTTTTCTCTCCAAATCACTCAATACAAATGAGCTGTTAGTGGTGTGACTGATACATGGTCCAGCCTTTTGTTCTCTTGCTACCTGCATGTGATTTGCATGTATATAGTGGGGTAACAAAATTTTGGAAGGGAATAAATTGCCTTGGTGAATACGTGTGGTTAGTTTATGTATTTATGTAGATTGGTTTTGCAGTATGCTTGTTTGCATGTCCACTCAATAGTGTTTACTCTTGCTTTTCTAGCTTTAAATTATTCACTTAATGTTTCATTTTATAGGAGGATTTTACCCTGTGGAGGTTTATTTTCAGTCTGGGATTAATAATTTTGTGGCATAGTTTTATATGAAAATCTGTGTGTTAACCCTGTTGTGGTTTTCCATCAGGCTTCTGTTTTGCTTTATATCAACTTTCTTTTTTTGTTCTCAAATGTTGCATATCCTAAACATCATTCCACTATCATGACAATTGTTATATATCAATCGATCTTTGGGAACATCCTTGAGAATTTTATTTTGTTTCAGACACAATGGTGAGGCAGGCAGCTATGGCTTTGAAGTGTGTGCTGCTAATGTATTATAAGAATGGAAGAGGCCATAATTTCCGTCGGCAGGTAACTCGAACATTTTTTTATTGTCTTATTTTGTTTGGAGTTCGCTGACATTAGATAATTGGTTTTTAAGGGTCAAATGCTCACTCTGGTGGAGTATACCCTGCTGTTGTACCGTGCATTGTTACCAACTCCTGTCTGGTATCGGTTCTTCTTAAACAAAGAATATGGAGGCCTATTTTCATCACTGACTACAGGGTTGTACTTAACTTTCAAGCTTACATCTATTGTTGAGAAGGTACGATTTCCTGAATACATAATTTAATGCCTTTGACTGCCCTCTGTTGTATCGTTGAATCCAAACATCCAAACTTTAAGCAACTAGAGTGATTTTGTTTTCTATCATGAACTTTGATTGGCATTGTTGATCAGGTCCAATCCTTCTTTACTGCCTTGAAGGCATTATCAAGAAAGGAAATCCATTATGGGTCTTATGCTACATCAGAACAGGTATGTCGGTTTTTCGAACTTTTTACAATTGCTTAGGACTTCAATTTGGAAGCTGGCAGGCATATGCTGTGGCATCGTTACGAGTTCAATTCATCTTAAAGCTACTTGCAGATTCTCTACTGCATTGCTTGTTAACCCGGAGTACAACATTACTGATGTTTTTTTTACCAATACATGCTATGAAGTTGGCATACAAAAGACAGTTTTCACCCACACATACACGTGCCAAGTGTGCATGAAAACTAGAATCACAGTGCTTTGTCACAAATAACACGTAACTGCAGTGAGGTGGAATATATTTTCTGCATCTTTTTTTTTTTTTTTTTGGGTAGGCAAGTGAATTAGATATACCAAAAAATAGAAATTACAATGAGGCTTAATAAACCACCCCCCCCCCCCCCCCCCCCCCATCTTGTTCATGACATTGTTTTGTTTTACTAATGTGCGTTTACTTAATGCGTAAACTATAAGTTCAAAATTGGGAGTTACTAGCGAGGTCAATGAACTTGAAGAAGGGATGGACAAATTGGGAGGATACACTAGCTGTCAATGTTTTCTTGTTTTTATTTTAGGTAGTTCTGAGAATACTTAAAGTGCATAGGGGGAAGGATTAGGTTAAAAATTTCCGCATGGTCTTTTGGCATTGGATTGAATACTTCATCAGGTTTTGTCTGCATTGGTAGGATTGCTATGAGTGCCAGTTGTAATGTTGTGTTTAAATCTCCAAATAACATATGCATTTGTGGAGTTGTTGGCAGACAGAGACACACGCATTCTTTTTTATGTGACAGAGCAAATTATTCCTGTGATTAAAGCAGCTAGTAATTTGATGCCAGGTAAATGCAGCAGGAGACTTGTGTGCGATTTGCCAGGAAAAGATGCATTCTCCAATTCTACTGCGCTGTAAACACATTTTCTGTGAAGACTGCGTTTCAGAATGGTCAGTTTCTGATTTTGCTGCTTTGTTATCTAACTTTCGTAACTTTCTATAATGAATTTGATAGTTTTTTGCGTAATGGTTAGGGCTTGAATATATCTGCATATCTCGTAACCTGTCTGGATAGTTTTGAACATTTGAATAACCCTAGGAAAAATATATGATGATGCAGAATGCTAGTTAGAGGGCATAAAGGGGTATTCGCCAGGATTTAATGATGGTTTGGTTACACCCAAGCAAAGATGGAACAGTTGAAAAATGTGGATTGTATGAAAGCCATTTATTTTTCTTCCAAGTACAATATAATTAGTTGAATAACACTCCTGCTCTCAATGATGTCAGTTTTGTAGGATACAAAGGGTCCATGAATTCTTGTTCTTTAAACTATGTTTGGATCTTGGATTTTTGGGAAAAGAAAAGACAAGGGAAATGAAATTACTTGTACTTCATTTTTCTATGGGTAACAAAAAAAAATGTGAATTTTTTGAGAAATACCTATTCATTTTCTCTACCTAATCAAACAAAAGTATGGAACTTCTCTCGTCCATTGTTCTTTCCTTTCCCATTACTTTTTTTTTCCTTTATCAAATCCAAATTCCAAATAGAGCGTTACTTTTTAAATTAAGGACGGAATTTTCCAACAAACTAAGAGCATCATCATCAAGCTCATTAGAGCCTTCTCTTGGCTATTTTATAGCACAAAATCATAGAAACACATTTCATCAAACTCAATTCTTGGATAGCTACTTTTGTTGAACATCAAACCAATGTTATCAATCCTGTACCATACCGGCCGGTACATACCATTTCAGAAGCAAAACGGTACCTACATAGTCCAATTTTGTTCCGCCTAAAACACCGGCCAATACCGAACAATATTGGCTAATATCGGACAATACCAGTTTGAAAACATAATACCGGGCAAGTACTGGACAATACTGGCCAATTTATTTATTATTTTATGTTTAATGGTTTGTAATATTAAAATGGTAGAAACTTAACCCAAGGCAGTAGCGCACTTGGTACAAGGCCTGGGGGTTAAGACCCCTAGGTCTCAAGTTTGAAACTCCTTGGGCAATCTCCCGGGCATAGCGCAGTTGATTAGGAGGTTAAGCCTCAAGTTGTTGTTACCACAACATTTGGTGTGGGTTTAATGCTCTCTCGCTACGCGAGTCCTGACTCTTGGGGGGTTGGGACAAGTTCTCAAGTTATAGTCTCTTGCTTGGAATGGACAACAGGACATCTTGGTGATCTCTGCGAAGGGTGCTGCCTTGGACGTGAGGAAGAGTGGAAGGATTTTTTGTAACAAAAAAAAAAATATATATATATATATGGTAGAAACTTGTGTTCCATACGCTGATCGAAGTACCTTAATTTGTGTTATTTAGCAGACATAGTATGTTTTTAAGCCTCTTTTACATATAAATTTGTGATTCATGATATGTATTGTTAAATTATTTTTTATTGAACAATATTTTTAATACATATATAATATTTTCGCGATAAATCCGAAACGGTATCCAGTAAAATACCGGTATCGGTAGGTACCATACCAATGGAAAAAAGGTACCTAATCCGGTATGGTACTAACAACTTAGCCTTCAAACCACTAGCTACATTTAGCTAGAGAAAGAGGACTCAATAAATGATTTTAGGTAATAAAATATTTAATATATTATATTTTATCTATCATTTAGTCAATTATTACTATATTAATAATAAACACGAGTGGTGAAATCATTAAACTAATGCAATTGTAATACATGAGATAAAAAACACAATTTGATAAATTAATAAAAATTATTAATAAACAAAATTTTTATACAAAAAAAAATGAATCAGAATGATATAATTGTGTTATTTTTGAAAATATAAGTTAGAATAATAAGTATTTTAAATTGAGATGAATGGAACATAAAGTGTCGCATCATTTTGTATGTAAATTCAATATATTTTTTTTAAGGATAAATTACATTGACTTTCCTGAAGTTTGGATACAACAAACAATACATTTTGAGATAATTAAATTAACCTCTTTATTTGTTAGCGTAAAGGGATTGGAACGAATGTAGGTAGTGCTAAGACTCAAAGATAAATAAAATAAAATATAGATTTAATGTAAGAAAGATGACAATAATCACTCTTTTATCCGTAAGACTAACAAATTATAGAAAAAAATGGGTTAAGTGTTACGTAAATTAAAACCTTAAAAGGAGTTTAATATAATATGCTAACTTGTGAAATTTATTGTATTTTCTTCAAATTTTAAGAGATGTGAATGTAATTTATCTAATATTTTATTTATAAATCATTATCCTAAACAAATGTGATCATTCATTATTTTAATTCTCTCTTAAATATTAAATTTGGAATTGGAAAAAATAAAATAAAAATAAAATAGAATAGAGTAAAAAACAGAGAGTTTGTTGGAGAATATATTTGAAAAATTGGTTAGCTAAGATAGAATAATGAACTTTTAGTTAAAATTTAAGTAAAAATTTGACTATTTTGATGGAGATGCTCTAAGTTACTATTCTCGATTTAGCAAGGCCTTAATCCCACTAAGATAAATATATGACTTGGTACTTTATTAAGGGTGCTCTTAATGTTTTGAATATAAAGTTGCTTGTCCAAAAAAATATATATTGTTGAATGTAGAGTTTTAAAAATTACTATCAAATTGAATATAATTTCCAATTTTTCTGTTGTTAATCTTTACGGATAAAGGTTTTCTGCAAACATTGTTCAGAAGATATTTTGTTAGTAATATTTTGGAATTTCATTCCTAGTAATACAATATCTAGACAATCTCATCCAGGTATATGGATAATTCAAGAATATCTTTAAAAAAAAGAAAGGGGGTATATAATAGCAAATAAAAATATTAACCTTTTTAATTCCTGAATTAAGCAAGAATTTAAGATTACTGTGGTAGAGTGGCGGAATCAGTTTCCCCCTCAATTTAGGAAACTAATTCTGGATGGATTGAGAAATCAGGAATCTCATTTGTATTTCAATGTCAGTCAATGCTAGAATCATGGGAACCCAAAATCGCATTCTTATTTTCCTTTAATTTTTGTAATTGGAACTTTGGCTATGATCATCGTAGACAATATGTATCTGTATTTACCTGCATATGCACTTACATTTAGGACGTAGAACACATAAGTTACTTATTAATCAAAAAAGAGAGTCAGATATCTAACAAACCATGAGCGACCATCACACATTTCACTTTTCCTCATTCAACCCTAAATTGCACTCATGATCATCAGCTCATTACTCTGTCTTGGTAATGTGGCTGCAATTGTGGTGGCGGTGATGGCAGTGTTAGTGGTCAACTTGTGATGGTGATGGTGATGGTGATGGTATTCTCTTGGACTATATAGACGTGTGTGTATAGATACTCGCTTGCACACATAATTCGGGACATAGAACACATAACTTACCCATTAATCAAGAAAGGGAGTTAGAGGCCTACCAAATTACGAGCAACTATCGCTCAACATTCCCGCTATTGACCTTTTCTCAGTCAACCTAAATTACATCAACCCATTAGTCAGTGTATGGTAATGGTGATATTAGCCAAGTGTGTGAAAAAGCACAAAATGGCTTATAGGGGGAGAGCATCTGAGCTGAGAGTTGAACAGAAGATTATTATCATCAAAATTGATGAGGAGTCCAGAGGGGAATTAGTGGAGATAACTGAAAGAAATCGAGCCAAAAGCTTTTCTGTGAAGATTGATTTGGGAGGCTTTTTCTGGGTAAAAGAAGCTTTGCTAGAGGCGTGGAGAAGGTTCAGTGAGGCAGTTTTTTTTTAGCAAATATAGAAGTCATTCTGCTGTGTTTTGTCTTCAGAGGTTCAATAACAAGAGGGGAGCTTTCGTTGAGTTGTCTAAGTGGACAGCAGGGATCAAGAGAAGCAATGTCATTATTCTGGTGGGGGTTGATAGACAAGGATGGCTACACACAGCTGAGTTGCTTGGTAGGATCATTTATGGAGGCAACAAAGGTAATGTGGGGGTTAAGGTTGATAGGAGAGGGCTCAGGAAGAGTCAGCTTTAAGGGTCTTATTCACCTCATATGGAGAAGGCCATCACAGGGGAGTTCCGAGGCCATATAATAGGGGCAACCAGAGGTCAAAATACAAGGGTGAACAGAGGTCGATCATACGCTGAGTTGTTTAAGGTCGAGTCCTCATATTCGGCAAGGAACAGTATGAGCATAGATTTGAATAACGCGGTAGTCTGTACCAGAACTGATTTCTTTATTAGTTGGGAACAGATTGAGAGAGAATTATGCAAATATCTTAAGTGTTCTGTCACTCTTCGACCTTTTCAATTAAACCGAGCTCTATTTATCACCGAGAGTATGGAACAAGCTGCATAGTTTGGAGGATTTGGGATGCGATTTGTCGACAAGGGTATTGCGGTGAAGTTGGAGAGTTGGTCTGACAATAGGCATAGCTGTCCTAATGTCATTGCTTCATATGGTGGCTGGGTTGCTATCTGCGATTTACCCTTTCATCTATGGAATGAGGAAACATTCGAGACGATAGGGTTGAAGTGTGGAGGACTGCTGGAAGTGGATCGTAGGACTAGCACCTTTAAGAACCTTTTTGAGGCTAGGCTGAAGGTGAGAGGATTTAATTCTGGGCTTTTACCATCAACTGTCGATGTCATGGTGGGGGAAGCATCGTTCAGTGTTCGCTTAAAGCCTCTGTCTAGACCTATCAGAAGAAGAGAGGTGTCTCGGCCATGGATTCTCCGGCAAGACTCATCAGATTCCAGCGCCGGCGGTAGGGGAGATGAGAAGTTCGAAGGGTCAGTAAGGACACGTGGCATAGTGGAGGAGGATAGACAGTTGGGAAGACAGAGTGCATTGATCGGTGATGTTTCCAAAGTCGCGCATGACTCTGGGTTAGGGGTTGTCGATGTACAGGGAAGACTAAGCGGTGTTAGGAAGGATATGGGGCTTGGGCAGGATAATCACTTGGGCTGGGTTTCAGCTCAGGATGGGGCTGGGTTGGTAATTCATAATGGGCCCATTAATTCTTTGGGTCTGATTTTTTAACAAGTCGGCCCAAATGTTTTAGAAAGTTCTAAGGCCCAGGTTTTCGGTAAATCAGATGTGGGAGTTGACCTAACATTTGATTTGGGCCCTGTCATCTTCGTAAGGGTCTCGCAAGGATTGATCATGGAGATGTCGCGATCAGCAAGGTTGGGTCAGACCCACGTTCGCAGCTCAACCCGAATGAGATTCAGTTGGGTTTAGCGGATCTTGTTGATCGATCGACAGGGGATCTTTCACAGCCTAGATGCGACAATCATGATTATGCGATGGTGGATAGAGCTGAGTTGGAAGTCCCTCAGGCTGTCGATGTTTTGGCAAACGAAGTGGAGGAAGGTTTGTACAATCCTCACGAGGTGTTGCAAGCACTGGACGAGTATGGGTCTTCTGAACATTCTGAGGATTCATCAGTTCAAGAAGAGAGAGACGATGGTATAGAGGAGAGGGGAGAATTCTTGGATCCTAATCTTAATTGGTTATTTCATGAAAAGGAGATCTTGGACTCTGATAGCAAGGAACGCATCGAGGGTAAGGAATGTGAGGATGGTTCTGATTCTTGTGGAAAGGTCGGTGACTCTTATGAGCAGGGCAATATGAATTCTGCACTTTCTGATCACATTCAGGCTGTTATCTCTTCGCCAGTTTCTGGGTCAATCTTGGGAAGGGGGGAGGGAGTCACATGATGGTCCAGCCTTTCTTCATTCTAGTAGAGTGACTTCCAATGGGGAGGACTTTGTGGCTCATGCACCCAATAATAGTTTGGATACCACTAATAGACTGCTTCCACTTGTGGCTAATGAGGGAGATCATAGGACAGAATTTTCTGAGGGGAAATCTCGGGATCATGGGCTAGGAGTTACAGATGTTTCAGTAACTAATGTTGATGAGACTGAGCACTGGTTGAAAAAGATGAGTAAGTACGTGCCTTTTCCATTGGAGGAAGGGGATGTACTCCATTTTGTGCACTTGCTCGACACTCTTGGATTGTCCTTAGTAAAGAATAACGAGTTAAAGTCTAGGTCCAAGAAGAGGGAGTTTGTATCTAAGGGGGGTAAATCTCAAAGAAGTTCGGGACATAGAAAAGGGTGGAGGGAGTTGAGGAATCTTGCGAGTGGCATTAATTATGAGGGTAGGGATAAAGAGGTTAAGGGTGGTCTAGGTGCTCAATGAAGATTTTGAGTTGGAATGTTAGAGGACTACGGTCCTATAGAAAGAGGGCGGTAATAAAAGATTTTTTGAAAGTTCATCAGCCAGATATTGTTATGTTTTAGGAGACTAAATGCGAGGAGTGTGATAGGTCTTTTATTAGGAGTATTTGGGGGACTCGATTTAAAAAGTGGGCTGTGTTACCTTCTAGTGGGAGATCGGGGGGTATTTTAATTATGTGGGATGACAGAATTGTATCGGAGTGTGAAATCCTATTGGGGGTTTTTTCATTGTCTATTAAGTTTCGAAATCGGGATAATAGTGAGTGGTGGTTATCAGGAGTTTATGGCCCCATAGATCTAGGGATCGACGGGATTGGTGGGAGGAGTTGGGGGGTTTACTTGGGCTTTGTGCTCCTAATTGGTGTGTGGGCGGTGACTTCAATGTGGTTAGGCTCGTGTCTGAAAAGCTTAACGGGTGTCTTCAAACAGAAGTATGAGGGATTTTGATTCTTTCATCCGGGAGGGTGCATTGATTGATCTTCCTTTGAGTAATGCTAGATTCACTTGGTCCAATCTTCAAGAAAATCTTGTGTGTAGTAGATTGGATAGGTTCCTTCATACCTTGGGGTGGGAAGAGTTGTTTCCCGACATTAGACAAGAGGCATTACCTAGGGTTGTGTCCGATCATTGCCCAGTGATTTTTGAGAGCTGCCCCTTTAAATGGGGTCCTTGTCCCTTTAGGTTTGATAATGCGTGGTTAGAGGATCGTTCTTTTAAGGGCTATTTTAAGGACTGGTGGGAGAATTGTAGGCCCCAGGGGTGGGAGGGTTTCAAATTCGTGCGTAAGCTGAAAGCGGTTAAGGAGAATTTGAGAGGCTGGAAGCATGAAGTCTTTGGTGATTCGACTAAATTAAAGGCGGAGTTAGTGAGAGGTATTGAGGAGTTGGATGCAAAGGAAGTTGGGGAGGGTTTATCTAGGGCTTTGAGGGACGAAAGAAACATGCTTCGAATGAGACTAGAAGAGACAGTTTTTGGGGGCAAAGGGCTAAATTGAAATGGGCAAAGGAGGGTGATATAAATTCTAGATTTTTTCATCATGTGGCATCAGGGAAGAGGCAAAAAAACCTTATTAAGTGTTTGGAGGTTGAGCAAGGGTTAGTGGTGAATAGGGAAGAACAAATTGTGAATGAAATTTTCAAATTTTACTCGAACCTCTACTTTGATGGAGGTGTGGATAGGCCAGGGATTGAAGGCCTAGATTGGGCCCCAATTAGTGCCTCTTCAGCTAGATGGCTTGAGAGGCCCTTTGATGAGTGCGAGGTGCGTCAGGTTGTGTTTGATTGTGAGAGAGATAAGGCTCCAAGTCCGGACGGTTTTTCAATGGCATTGTTCCAAGAGTGTTGGGATATAGTGCAAGGTGATTTAATGAGAGTATTTGGTGAATTTTTCGAGAGTGGGGAGGTTAACCTTTGTACCAACGCATCCTTCATTTGCCTTGTTCCCAAGAAAGAGAAATCGGTGAAGATTAGGGCTTTTAGGCCCATTAGCTTGGTTACATCGCTTTACAAAATTTTGGGGAAGATTCTTTCCAAAAGAATTAGAGTTGTCCTTGGGGAAACGATTTCTCCTTCACAAGGAGCCTTCGTGCATGGAAGGCAAATTTTGGATGTGGTTCTAGTGGCCAATGAGGTTGTGGAGGAATATAGAGCTTTGCATAAGGAGGGGGTTCTTTTCAAGGTAGATTTTGAGAAAGCATATGATCATGTGGATTGGGGCTTTCTGGATTTTGTTTTGGAAAGGAAAGGTTTTGGTTTTAGGTGGAGGAAGTGGGTTTGGGGGTGTGTCTTCGTGTAATATGTCGGTTATTGTGAATGGAAAAGCGGGGAATTCTTTTCATGCATCTCGGGGTTTAAGGCAAGGAGACCCATTATCACCTTTTTTATTTATTGTAGTGGTTGATGTGTTGGGGAGGTTACTTGATATTGCTAAGGAAAAGGGGGTTCTTGAGGGGTTTGTGGTGGGTAGAGATAGGATTAGTGTGACTCACTTGCAGTTTGCAGATGATACTTTATTTTTCTCTGCTAAGGAGGAAGGTAAGATACGTAATCTACTTATGCTTTTAAGGATCTTTGAAGTTGTATCTGGCCTTAAGGTCAATTTTTCTAAGAGCAGTGTTGTGGGAATTAATCTTGAGTGTAGTTACGAGCGTCGTTTGGCAGACATGTTGGGTTGTCCCATTGAGAGGTTCCTTCTTAAGTATTTGGGACTTCCATTGGGTGGTAATCCTAGAACAGAGGCCTTCTGGGATCCAGTCCTCGTTAAGATTGGGAAAAGATTGGAGGGCTGGAAACGAGCATTGTTGTCAAAGGGTGGGAGATACACTTTGGTACAGTCAGTGTTGAGTTGTGTTCCTATTTATTTTTTGTCCCTTTTCAAGATACCGGTCCGTTTTGCAAGGCAAATTGAGAAACTTTTGAGAGATTTCCTTTGGGAAGGGTGTGATGAGGGTAAGCGGGATCGTTTAGTTAGATGGGAGGTTGTTTCTCTTCCTCGTCATAAAGGGGGTCTTGCTATTGGGAACATTGTTGCTAGAAACATTGCCCTCTTGAGCAAATGGTTGTGGAGATTTCCCGAGGAAAGCGAGTCCTTATGGGGTTCTATCATTAAAAGCAAGTATGGAATTCAGGCTAATGGTAGAGATTCTATTGTGGTTAGTAGGGGCAGTTGTCGTTCTCCTTGGAAGTCTATCTCTCGGTTGTATCCAATAGTGTCTCGGTTTTTCTCTATGAAAGTGGGTGATGGGGCTAGTATACGTTTTTGGGAGGATGTTTGGGTAGGGGATACATCTTTTGATAAAGCTTTTCCACTTTTATATCGATTGGTTCAAGCTCAAAATGTTTCAATTGAGTCGGTGGCACGTTCTCATGTGGCACCAATATCTTGGAATTTCAACTTCCTTAGGAATCTTAGTGATAGGAAGTCTCTTGAGTTGACATCTTTGTTGACGTTGGTTGGTGGGGTTTCCTTAGCATCATATCCTGATAAAAGGGTGTGGAATATCAGCTCTTCAGGGGTTTTTTCTTGTAAATCCTTGTTTGATAATCTCATTGATAAGTCATCCGTTCCTCTGTTTCCTCTTCACATGAAAATTTGGAAAGCGGGTGTCCCTCATAAAGTAAAGTTTTTCATGTGGTCCTTAGCTTATAGAGGTGTTATGACCAATGATCTATTCCAAAGGAGAAGGCCAAATCACCATCTTTGCCCTCAATGGTGTGTGATGTGCAAGAGGAGCTCGGAATCAGCGGATCACCTCTTTCTCCATTGCTCGGTGGCTATTCAGTTATGGCAGTGTCTATTTGGCTTGTGTGATGTTAAATGGGTTGCTCCACGGGATTGCACACATATGCTTCTTGTTAAGTTTGATGGGTTCGGCGGATCTAAGCGAGCCAAGTCATTGTGGTCTTGTATTGTTTGTGCTATTTTCTGGATCATATGGCTGGAGAGCAATGCACGGATCTTTGATGGAAAGGAGGCTGATGCAGATTCGTTGTGGGATAGGGTTGGATTTTTGGCATCTTTTTGGGCCTTTGTGTCTCCTCCTTTTAGGGGAATCCCTCTTTTCTTAATTTCTAGGGATTGGGCTGCTGTTTGTAACCCTTAGTGTTTGGGTTTGCTTGTTTTTTTCTCTCTTTATGATGGCTGTGTTTTACTTTCATCATGTTCCTTTTCTCTGTATGAGGATTTCTCGTCCTCCTTTCTTTCTTCTTTAATAAAATAAATTTCGTTGTTGTTTCAAAAAAAAAGTGATGGTAATGGTGATGGCATTGTCTTAAATTCTATCTGCGTGTCTATGTACATATTTATACTCGTACATTCACATATAATTGAAGAAATAGAACACATAACTAACCTAATTACCAAAAAAAGTCAGAGATTTAACAAACCATGAGTGACTATCAAGCCACATTATCAATTTACCACTATTCATTTTTCCTCAATCAACCCTAAACTGCACCCTCATCATCATCAACCCATTACTCTGTTCCAGTGGTGGCGCCAGTTTAGTGGTAGATTGGTGGTAGCAGTAGCAGTAGTGTTAGTGATCAAGTGGTGGTGGCTGCAATAGGGTAGGGTGGTGGAGATCTATGATGCGTGGACACGGACACGCAAATTTTCAAAAAATGGGGGACACAACACTCTGGGGACACGTTTAATATATATATATAATTTAATTTATTTATTATAGGTCTAAAATTTTTTTAAAAAAATCATTGATTCTTATACAATTACAATAATAATAAAATTAATAAACACATTTCTTAAATTTTTTAAATAAAAAATGAGTTTTTTTAAATAAAAATAATTTATTGTATGAATATTAGGTTTAACAAAAATAAGGATAAAAAAAAAGGAAAGAAGAAAAAAATGAGAGGGGAGAAATTAGGAAAATAAAGGAGAAAGAAACAGAAAAAAATAAATAAATAAAAAGAGAGAGAGAGAGAGAGAAGTGGGTGAAATCAAAAAAAGGGTGAACAGAAAAAAAAAAAAAAAAAAAAGAGAAACGAAAGAGGGGAGAGAGTGAAATCAGAAAAGAGAGAGAATCAGTGAAGATGAAGGGCGAAACAGAAAAGGGAGGAGAAGAAAATGAAGAAAAGAAGATGAAGAGAAGAAGAAGAGAGAAAACGAAGAAGAATACCTCAGGGCTTCTTCGATTGATCTGAACAGGTTAGGGCTTATTTCTCTCTCTCTCTCTCCAACAGTTAGGGCTTCTTCGATCCACCTTGTGCGTGTCCGGAAAGTGTCACGGTGTGTCCATGGTGTGTCTGATCGGAAAAACTCAAAAAAAAAAGAGGGACATGTTAAAGAGAGTGTCGGACACGTGTTCACAGCATGTCTGATGCATGTTCGTGTCCAACACTCGTATGTAGGCCCTGGGGACATGCCAGTGCTTCGGAGGTGGAGATAGTGGTGGTGATGGTATTATATTAGACTTATACATGTCTATATACCTGCGCATACACATAACTTAACCATTTACCAAAGAGAGTAAGAGATTTAACAAACCCCAAGCGACTATCACGCAACATTTCCACTATTGACTCTTTCTCATTCAACCCAACATTGTATCCTCATGATCATCAACCTAGTACTCTGTCCTGGTGCTGGTAGGATGCTGTTGGTGGCAGTGTTGGTGATGGTATCATCTTTAGACTATATATACTGCATATTCATATGTAATTCAGGATGTAGAACACGTAACTAACCTACTAATAAAAAAAGAGAAGTCAGAGATCTTAGAAACCACAAGCGACTATCACCCAACATTCCCACTATTTACTTTTCTTCATTCAACCCTAAACTACACGCTCATCATCATCAACAACCCATTAATCTATCCCATTGGCAGCAGCAGCAGTAGTGGCGATTGGAGATGGTGATGGTGATGGTATATAATATATGTGTGTGTCTATACCCGCATGTACACACAATTCGGGATGTAGAACAAGGACTTACCCATTAATCAAAAAAGAGAATCAAAGAAGCCACGAGTGATTATCACGCTACATTTCCATGAGTGGCCCTAATACGACCACTTTCGACTCGTGCAATGGGTGCATGGGCTAGCCCATAGGATTTGTTTTTCATACGAGAGAAAGAACTTTTCGTCTATTTGACCTCCTTGACCTGAGTCTCAGGGTCTCAGTTTAGCAATATTCGTTGCTTCTCTCAGGTCATGGATCCACAATTGTCCTTGCTTCAGGCATATCATTCAAAGAAAAATGCTTCTTTGCTTTCAATCCATTACTCTGCCCCAGTGGAGGCAATGTTGGTGTTGGTGGTGGTGGTATTGGTGGGTGGTGGTGCTGATGGGAATCATTATAAACTAAGGGATTGTTTGGGATGATCTAAATAAGTTCATTTTTCTACTTTTTATGAAAAAACGTGAAATATGGGTTGGGTTCGAAGTGATGTGGTAGAGAGGTGATGTGACTTAAACAGGAGAGTAACTTTTTGACTTTTTTAGATTATGCCAAACTAGGCCTAAATGTACGTGTGTGTATCCACTCATTCACATATAATTTAGACATAGAACACGCAACTAAAATATTAACTAAAAAAGAGAATCAAAGATTCGACAAACTGCGAGCGACTATCATGCAACAATCTCACTATTCACTTTTCTTCATTTAGCCCTATATTGCACCCACATGATCATAAACCCATTACTCTGTCCTGCTGGTGGTGGTAGGAGGACGGTGTTGGTGGTTTGATGGCGGTGGTGGTTCCCTGGGGGTGATGATGGTATCCGTCTTAGACTATATATACACGTGCATATATATATACTCTCACATACACATAATTTGGGACCCAATACATGTAGCTTACCCATTAACTGAAAAGGAGAGTTTGAGATCTAACAAAACACGAGTGACTATAATGCAAGATTCCCACTTTTCACTTTTCCTCATTCAACTGTAAATTGCGCTCTCATGATGATCAACCCATTACTCTGTTCTAGTGGTGATGGTGATGGTGATGGTGTTTGTGGTGATAGTACTCCAGCCCTAATACCATGTTACATATCTTGGGTAGAACTCAACCCTAAAAGCTAGTTCAAAAGGTAAGGGTGCCTTAACGCTTATATGCTTACTATTACTTTAGTACGCAGGTGATGTGAGACTTCACTTCATAGTGATAGCATCATCTTAGATACATGTGTATATGTATATATATACCTGCGCATTCGCATATAATTCAGGATGTAGAACACATAACTAACATATTTACCAAAAAGTGTATGAGATCTACTTTCCACGAGTGGGGTTATCATGCTACATTTCCACTATTTACTTTCTCCATTCAACCTTAAACTGCAACCACATGATCATCAACCCATTATCGTGTCCTAGTGGTAGTGGTACATGATGGTGGCAGTGGCAGCTGTCTCGGTGGAGTGGTGGTGCCATGGCGATGGAGGTGATGGTATCATCTTAGACTATACGCATGTGTGTAGATATATACCTGCACATTCAGTAATCATTTTTCAAAAGACATTTTCCACTAAAACAAATGGAGCGTTAATGTTAAAATTTTGAAAACGTAGCATATATAAGAGAGCTTCTCTCAGGTAAATTTTTGCTTTGCTTTGTTTTGTTTTTGTTTTTGTTTTCGTTTTCAAACGAATGTCTCGTGCATTTGCATGGGTTTCTACTGGGTCTGACTTATTCCAAGCTCTATTAGCTTCCCACTGTGACTAACATGCAGTATATTGTTTCCAGGTTTGAGAGAGAAAGGACATGCCCTTTGTGCAGGGCCTTGGTTAGACCTGCTGATCTGCGATCATTTGGGGATGGATCAACAACTTTGCTCTTCCAATTGTTCTAAAATCCTGCAATGTGTCGAACAAAGTATTGACACAAAGTATGTATCTTCCCCTTAAAGTGCTGTTTTCCCCCCAATTTTTTTTATTTATTTAAATCTCTTGCATAGGCTTTATTAGTTCTGAGATTGCCTGGGAAGTTTCTTCTTGAAGGAAGGTATCTCACCAGAATTAGCAAATGGATTGAAATTTAATGTGCCCCTTGGCCTTGACCTGGAGCGATTTTTAGGATGAGAGGATCCTCCAACCCCACTTCATAATTTTTTTTAGCCCTGGTGAAACGAAAAATTGTGCTCTCAAAATGTTGTATACTTCTTATTATTGCAAAGGTAATGTATATGTTGTTCATTTTTAATTTTTGTTATATATATATGTGTGTGTGTGTGTGTGTGTGTGTGTGTCTTTTTGTCATCTCTTTCTCAAATTTAAATAGACTGAATTATTGTTAAGTCAGTCTATGGTCCTGTTTGGTAGAGTTGTGGGAAAGTGCTTATAACTTATGCCTAAACAGCTTTTAGCTTATAACTATGAACATAAGCTGATTTTTGACTTATAAATTAAGTATCTCCTGCCCCACTTAAAGAATAAGCTGATTTCTAACTTCCAAAAAACTATAAGTTATAAGTTATAAGCTAAACCAAACACATCAAAATAACTTAAATTAAGCTGAAAGCTGAAATAAGCAGCTTTTAAGCTGCACCAAACAGGCACTATGTGCACCCTCAAAAGTTATGATTCGATTTGATGTAGTTATAGCATTGTGTTGTAACTATGTTGTTAAAATTGGGATTCTAAATAGGATTATTAGTGTTAGGATCGTTGCGAGGGATTTTTGGATCAGATTGTAGAATCGAATCTAGGATTATAGTATTATAATTTCAATGTAAAATAAAATGAGAAATTATACTTAATGATAATGTATATTAAATAATTTTAAAATCATTAAAGAAAAATGATGTGTGTGTGTGTTTGTGTGTGTGTATATATGTGTGTGTGTGTGTTTGTCTTTTTGTCATCTCTTTCTCAAATTTAAATAGACTGAAATATTGTTAAGTCCGTCTATGTGCACCCTCAAAAGTTATGATTCGATTTGATGTAGTTATAGCATTGTGTTGTAACTAAGTTGTTAAAATTGGGATTCTAAATAGGATTATTAGTGTTAGGATCGTTGCGAGAGATTTTTGGATCATATTGTAGAATTGAATCGAGGATTATAGTATATAATTTCAACGTAAAATAAAATGAGAAATTATACTTAATGATAATGTATATTAAATAATTTTAAAATTATTAAAGAAAATGATAAATTTAATATAATGTATTTTTTATGTTAATATAAATTAGAGATGTTTGGAGAAAGAGTTTATAGTCAAATTTCTTATGTATTTATACATATAAAAAAATAATAATAATAATATTAATTATTTTTTTGATAGGATTAGAATCGTAACGTGATTTTATACGATTTTATAACTATGATTATAATTATTTTAAGATTTGAATTTAAGATTCTTATGTGATTTGGATCACAAGTACGATAACCATGGTTGTGACCAGGGGCTGAGGGACCTGAGGCTGGGGGGTCACGTGCCTCCCTTGACTTTTCATTATTTATTTATTTATTTATTTTTAACACAGTGCTTTATATACATACAGCAGTCCACTTTGACACCTACTGACACACGCCACCCAATTTCCAAACACACCTTCAATCGAATTAATTTTTTTTTTTAATTCATGGAAAAATCGCAGTAAGAGTTTTTTTTTCTTGTTTATCTCTCTTTGTTACTTCACAATTTATCAACTCGCGATTTACCAGATTAAGATCACACAATACAGATTTGGGATCACACTATAACTTTGATATTTTATCTTCATTGTTTACAGGTAACTTTATTTATGATTTTTTATTTTTAAATAAAAATTATGAGTATCAATTTATAGTTATTTGTTAAGTTTTGATTTGTAAAAAATTTTGATTTGTTATTATTTATGTTAAAATAAGAGATTTTGATATGTTAAAATTATGAATCTTAATTGGTAGTGATTTATATTAAAAGTAGGGATTATGGTTTGTTGTTGTTTGTGCTAAAATTAGGAATTTGATTTGTGCTACAATTAAAAATATTAATTTCTAGTATTTGTTATTTTAATTTAGGACTTTCATTTGTTATAATATTGGTATATTAGAAATTTTATTTGCTGTGATTTGTGCTAAATTTAAATTTTTTGATTTGTATTAAAATTGGAGATTTTAATTTGTGGTGGTTTGTGATTTTGATTATGAATTTTTATTTTTATTTTTATTTTTTTATTTTTTAAAACAGTCAAGGAGAAATATTTCAAAAGAAAATCAAAATTGGAATCATCTCTTCATCAAGAAGATGATTATAATTATTCTTTCACAAAACAAAGTCACATAGAAATCAACTTAGTAGACTTTCCTGCAGATCCAGGACTACGGCCTCGGATTATGGACTATAATACTAATGATCGAGACCAAATTCGTAGCGCATATTTACAAAAAGATTCTTGTCAACCTCGTGATCATAATTTTCCACAAAAATCATTTGGACAAAAATTTCAGCGATTTAATCAGGCTTAGTTTAGTGAATTTCATAATTGGTTGGAGTATAGCGTAGCAAAAGATATCGCATTTTGTTTATGTTGTTATCTTTTCAAACCCGATATTGGAGATCAAGCTGATGGTAATTCTTTTGTTGGTGAGGGTTTCTCAAATTGGAAGAAAAAAGAAAAAAATTTAGACTCATGTTAGAGGTCCCAATAGTGCTCATAATTAAGTTTCGAGTAAATGTCAAGACTTGTTAAACAAAAATCAACATATTCAAACTATTTTTTTCAAACAATCTGATCAATGAATATTAATTTTTAATGTTTAATATTAGTTCAAAAAATTATTATTATGTTATTATAATTGATTGGGAAAGAAAAAAATTTGAAATTATAATTAATAGGGTGCTCCGTACGTTAAATTCCTATCATCACCACTGGTTGTGACTCCACATCAATGTGATCATATTAAAGTACTATATTGGGCAGAAATCAGGTGACCGACAATATTTTCTAGCTTGAGGAGATTTATAATTTATATATATATATATTGAAAGTCTGTTATTAGAATATTTAGTGTAATTTTGGTTTACACGCATTATGAGATGGAAATAATTTAAATAAGATATAATAATAAAAAAAGTTAATTATTTAGGAGTCGGTAAGGATGTACTTTTAATTTTTATTTTCTGATTATTAATTTTAGCATACATGAAGCTGCACGAAACAATTTTGTGTTGTAATTCAAATGCTTTTTCTCTCATTCTCTAGGAAAGTAACCAAGTAGTTAGATGTGAATGGTGCACAACGTTCTTTTGGGGCTTGTGTTTTATAGATTTTGTCATTATTATATTATTTTACATATGGGGACTCTTTTGGTACCACAAGCACTTTGTTATACATTTTTATAATATATATTATGTATTTTTGTGATAATTTATTATTTTTGTGTTAATATTACACATTTTGTAGTTTAAAAAAATCTCAATGAAAAAATGTGTTAGATCACTATTAAAAATCATAATATTATCATAAAATGCGTAATTCTATTTCTGGATCACAAATTGGCAGAACTGTGCAACAAGATTACGTAACACTTGCTATAAAAACAAAAATACATATATGATGTATAAGAAAAATGGTGTGTACCAAAAGGATTTCCAATAATTATAGAAGAAAGCTGGGCATTTGAGATGTTGGTTAAGATATGTAAGAACATTTGTTGAATGAATGTAATAGCAACTTGCTTGATTACATTTATATAACTTATTCGCTAGTAGTGGATATATAATAGTGACAAGCACAAGTCCTTCTCTACCGTACCCCTACGGCCTGAATCATGATCAAACTGTTTGGAAGCTTTCACCATCCATAAATGGTTGGATCTCAGTGGTCATTGGGCCACCCTCCTCTTCCCTGATGAATGGATTTGTTCCCCCCATTGCGGAAATAATTATTACATACTGCGAGGGTATCATGTGGTAATATTATATACTACATCTTGTTTGCTCCTCTCAACTTATTTTTTTTAGAGTTTGTGATTGATTAAGTTCATAAGAGGTTGGGTCGGATCGGGCGGGATGAATTTATCACAACAAATATCTAAATTTAAATTTAGTTTGATGTGAACTGAAATAAAGTATATAGAGCTCGTTTGGTTTGATTTTCTAAAAAAGTTTTGAAAAATTTTCTCTACAAATAAGTTTTCAAAAGTAATCAAACCAAACAAATTTTCCCAAAAAAATTTCCCAAAACTTGTAAACCAAACAAGTTTTCCAAACAAATCTCTCTCTCACACATATCAAATCAATCACTTTTTCCAAAACTCTATCTCAAAATAATTTTCCAAAACATATTTTGAAAAAAACCAAACCAAACATGTTTTCGTACTTTTTATCTCTAAAACACATCTTTCAAACACAAACCAAACATACTCATAATTACTCAATTTAGAACAGTTTATTTTCTTTTGAATTAATCATTTGGTTCTTATTTTTAAGGCATTCATGTTAGCGGTTTGTTTTTAAAATTTTTGGACCCATATGACCAAGTTTAAATATTTTTTAACTAAAAAGACATTGATTTGGAAAAAAAGATACTTGTTTGTCCAAAACTTACATGTTGGTTTATCTATTCAAATGTCACTTATTTACACACGTATTACTTATTTGTCAAATTATCTCCTATTTATATACTCGTCACCTATCTGTCCAATGTCTCCTATCTTCCCATCACACCTCTACCAGTTGCTGTTTGTCAACCATAGCTAGCGACATTCCGATGGCTTTTCAATGCGTGTTCTTATCCCAAAACAGATTAAATTTTGGACTAAATAACATACGGCTCCTTTGGTGTGGACATTTTATTAATTAATTCTTTTTTTTTTTTTTTTAAATCTGATTTTTTTTTTAATATTATCAATTGGATTAAATTAAAATAATATGAAAAATTATAAAAATATAATTTAACACAAAATAAATATAGCATTCGTATTTGTAACAAAAACATGTTGTACAAAATGTTTGAATGTTTACAGCATAAAAGACATAAATAAAAGAGAATTAGTCTAAGATCTCTCTTCCATATTTAATAATGGAAGAGATTCACAATATTATTTTATGATGTCTAAGGTCCCTCAACCCCCATACTTATATATCACAGAAAAATTTCTCAAATCAAACCTCATTTCTCTCTCTCTCTCACTAAACTCTCTTCCTCTACTAGATTCACCTATTCTCCTCTCTCTCTCTCTCTCTCTCTCATCTCTGCGTCTCTTTCTCTCTCTAAAATGTTCTCTCTCTAAAGCAACAGTCTTGATCTTCTAGATCGACCCTATTCCCACTACCACTGCCATGGCCATGCTCGTCTCAGATCTCTACTCTTTTCGCCGAAAACTTCCATCTCCAGCGGTTCTCTTCCGACAGCGCCGCCCAGGTGGAAGAGGGGAATGACGCATGTTAGAGGTTTATTTTTGAAATTTTTGGACCCATATGTCCTAAGTTTAAATATTTTTTAACTAAAAAGACATTGAATTGTCAAAAAAGATACTTATTTGTCCAAAACTTAAATATTGGTCTATCTATTTAAATGTCACATATTTGTACAAGTATCGCTTATTTGTCAAATTATCTCCTATTTATACATACATCACCTATCTGTCCAATGTCTCCTATCTGCCCATCACACCTCCACCAACTGCTATTGTTGACCACCGTTGGTGACATTTCAATGACTTTTTAATGCGTGTTCTTATCACAAAAAGATCAAATTTTAGACTAAATAACATATGGCTCCTTTGGTGTGAACATTTTATTAATTAATTCTTTTTTTAAATCTGATTTTTTTAATGTTATTAATTAGATTAAATTAAAGTAATATGAAAAGTTATAAAAAATAATTTAACACAAAATAAATATAGCATTCGTATTTGTAACAAAAAAAATGCTGTACAAAATGTTTGAATGTTTGCATCATAAGAGACATAAATAAAAAGATAAAGATGAGAAAAGGTTAGAAAGAAGGTGAATAGTAGCACATGGTTGTGTATCAGCTTTTGTTACACAATCCTGGAGGAGGAGGAGACAGAGATTCCCATTGTCACAGTCCAATCCCAGCAAGCAAGTTAGGTCCCAATACTAGTACCACTAACCCACCATTTTAGTTTAAAAGTTAAATGGAAAATGTTTGGAACCCTTATAAAAGGGGATCTTCAGGACTCTCACTAATGTATTGATTATTAATGTGTTTGAATTTTTTTTAGGAGTTGTGTCTGATAGTGACATAAATAGTTCAGATCATTTTGAGGTTGTGGGGGTTGTGTTTTATGGGGGTCCCTATCATTACTGAAAGTTAAATAGTTACACACAAAAAAAATAAAAATAAAAAGTTAATAAATTATATAAAAAAATTAAAAGATTCAATTTTTTCTTTATTTTCTGTACATTATTTTTATAAAAAATTAAAAACTCATTTCAAATATATTATTTTCTTTTATCTTATATTTTAATCAAGATAAGTTTTTTTTTTTGGAGTTGATAATTAAGACACTATAAAATTATTAAAATAATATATTCTCTAACGAAACATAAGTGTATGATCATAGCACACCCATAACTATAGTTTCATTTGCATGAACCACATGGCTTGCAACAGCACCCACTTGACTTAGCTGTACATGAAGTTAGTGGATTCAAATTGATAAACTTTCAACAAGAATGTGGAATGGATTGTGTCACTGTTAAATTTATATAATACGAAATTAATATGAATAATTTATTTAATAAAAAATTAATTATATATTTTAATATTATTTTTATTAAATGTGTCATGACATTTTTAAACTCATAATATAACTCCATCAAGCTGCATAAAAATAAATTTTAAAGGATAATATAATTTTTTTTTCATTCAAGATAATGTATTCTCTGTCTATTATTTTAAAATACATCTAGTAAAAAAAATATATATATATATAATAATAGAGTATGATTTTTGTAAATTGGAGATATGAAATTAAATTGAAATCATATATTTTTTTTATGAACAGCTTTATCCAATAAATATTAATTTCATGAAATTTAATTTGTTGGTAATTATTATTATTATTTTTTTAAAATTATATTCCGCTTAACACTTAATATTTTTAATCAAGATATCGAAAATGAAACCATAAGATATCACAAAAAAATAAATAGATTAAGTTAGTATTAAATTTTTTTTTGATACGAACTCAAAACGACACAATATGAATAGGACCGATACAAACCAATTAGGAATGGCAACGGGCCGGGACAGGGTCGGAGATCACACTCCACGTCTCTGATCTCTGAAGGTACAAAATTTCCCTTCCCTGATCTTCGATGGAGAACCCATCACCACACCGGCCTCTGTCCCCACCCCCTAATGGGGATCGAGTTTCCCCAACCCCGAAAAATCCCTATAGCTCTCTCTTTCTGTGTTTAGCTTTCTCTTTCAATAATAATGGCAGAGAGAGAGAGAGAGAGAGAGAGAGAGAGAGAGGGGACTATGGAGGACGAATAAATTGAGATGGGTAGAAAAATGGAAACACACAAAATGTCAAGAACCCTAAATGTTCATTTAATAGTATGGGCCTGTTTGGCACAGCTTATAATCAGCTTATTCCAGCTTTCAGCTTAATTTAAACTATTTTGATGTGTTTGGTTTAGCTTATAGCTTTTTGGAAGTCAGAAATCAGCTTATTCTTTGAGTGGAGCAGGAGATGCTTTAAGAATAAGCTGGAAATCAGCTTAAGCTGAAAGTTATAAGCTATAAGCTGTTTGGGCATAAGCTATAAGCAGTTTCCCACAGCTCTACCAAACAGGGCCTATATATAAGATACAATATATATATAGATATATGGTTTTGGGAAGTCATGGACTTGGACTGTCCTCCTCTCCCAATCCCCTGTTTCATTTTCATCAACATCAACATCAACATCAAAATCATCAACGGCAACATCATCAACAACAACATCATCAATGATAGTAGACACACACACACACAAAATAGAGACAAATAGAGACACACACACATACATGTATACATACACACATACATGAGATCTGAGTAGTGGGGTCTGCTCAGATTTGAGATGTGAGAAAAAATGAATTGACGGTAGCGGGATCTGCTCAGATCTGCCGTGGCGGAGAGAACCGACGCCCAAGTATAGAGGTTCGGCGGTGGTGCGGAGGAGGAGGCGACGGAAGAGTAAGAGGCGAGGGTGACTGCATACTGCAGCGGAGAAGGAGACGATGCCAATTGCGGAGAGAAGAAAGAGAGTAGAGCGGAGAGAGAGAGAGATCAAAGGGGTATAATAGAGGGGGGGGTTATATATATGAATGGATAATAGATAGAGCTGAGCAAAGAATCCGTGAAATCCGTAATTCGATCCAGTCCAGTCCAATCCGATAGGTTTGGATTAGTTTTTTGAATCCGCGGTTCGGTTTCGAATTGAAGAATTAAAAATTCGTAATCCACGGATTGGTTCCGGATTGAACCCCACTGTTCCGGATTGGAACCGATCCGGACCGTATGCAAATAGTCTATATTTTTATTATACATCCTCCACCATAATATCTTTTCTTATTATATATAAAATCTAAACTCAAACTTAAAACTGTATAATATCTTCTTTTATTACTTTTGTTTGTTAGTTTTTAGTTTTGATTTGTAATAGTCTAAATACTTATGGTGAAATCAGTTTTCTTATAGTTGTTTAAATTCTAGAACAGTATGTCGCTATTATAGAAAAATATGTTGCTATTGTGGAACTAATATAACGCTATGTTTATATTTTTATGAAATTAAAGTGTTATATATATATATATATATATTTTGTTATTTAATTATGTGAATCCGTGATCCTAAACCGATCCAATCCGTATTTAAATGGATTGGTTCGGATTGGTTCCATGATTTAAACCTATTGGATTGGTTCCAATTTTTCAGGAACCGTAGATAACGAATTGATCTTGGTTTTACCCCAATCCGGACCATGCTCACCCCTAATAATACAGGGGTATTATGGTAATTTTAGTTTGGGGAAGCGAGGACGAGGACGAGGACGGGGATGGGGATGGGGATGGGGATGGGAATGGGGATGGGGATGGGGCCGGGGCCGGGGCTAGGACACATATCACCGTCCCTGGCCCGAAAATTATCGGGGATTTATTTTCCAATACCATCCCCGGCCCTTTGGGAGTATTTTTCGGAAAAAAACTGTTCTAATCAGGGTCGGGGGTCAGGTCCCCGTCGGGCCGGGTTCAAATTGCTATTCCTAAAAGCAATGGCTACCTCTATTAGTTAGTAGTTTTTTTTTTTTTTTCAAACTATTTTAGTTAGTAGGTTGAAGACAAATATTTTTACATAGTGAGATTGTGTGAGAATCGTATCATATCGTGTTGTGTCATTGTGTATTTATGTCCAAATCACTCAAACAACATAACCTATTTAATTGAACATTTCGATTATTTCAACACTAACCTGACCTACTTATTAATATTATGAATCAGTAATGACCACGTATCACTGAACCTTTTACTCAGTGTTGAGGGTGGTGACCACAAAGCCACTACAATGCCACTGGAGGAATATTACAGATGGGGAAGCAATTTCAGACCATCATTTAGGGCATAGACTTCTTCCAAAATTATTATAAAAAAAAAAAAGAAATAAAAAAAGAATACAATGAGAAAAGACAGTTGACTCATGAATAATGAGAAAGTAAAGAATTTGAGTTCGAGTCCATTTCGTTATAACCTATAAAAAAATCAGAAGTGTACTTAGTTTGCCCGGCTATATTTTGAAGGGTGAATTCAATAGGAACCATATAGGGTGTGTACTGCAAGTATTTTTTTATTATATATTTTTATGATGAATGCTATATTAATTTTTTGATAAAATTATAATAATTTATGATTCAAAAATAAAATTATGCATTTTATGATAATATTATATATTTTTGTGATAATATTATATGTTTTGTGATTCAAAAAATAAAATGTGTATATGATACACCCCATTGAAAATTTCCATATAAGACCTGGTTTGGCAACTTGGTTTTTTCGGCAAAGATAGCAAAAAAAAGTGAAAAAAAAAAAACAAAACAGAACAAAAGGTCACAAATTTTTTTTAAAAAGTCAAAAATTCAACCAAAAAAAAAAAAATCAAATATCTCAATAATTCAAAATTTGTAATAAAGTTAGAAAAAAATATTTTAAATATATTAACTTTTTTTTTATCTCATTAAAAAATTAAAAATTCACTACAAATATCAATTTTAAAAAACAAGGCCTAAGTAACGAGAAATCAATCAATACTCCTAGAATAAGTGTAAGTAATGCTCACTTTTATGTTAAAATTTAAAAAAGCAAAATATTAATTATTAATCTATAAATAAAATAAAATAAAATAAAATACTATTATAAGAATATTGAATAATTTTTCTTAATACCGTGATTGGTTAGGGGATTCAAAGAAGGATTTGAAAAGGAAAAGAGAAAAAAGTGTATGAAACTAAGTGAAATGTAAATATATTTTATTTACATTTAATTTTACTTATTATTATTATTATTATTATTATTTTTAAATTCTTACTCAAATCTTCCAACCAAGCACAGCGTAAGAGAGTCATGCATAGCAAGTTAAAATCTTTTGTGGTACTTGGGATTGTAGTGCACCGGTGGCAGTGTCCCATTACTAGTAACGTCATAAATAGAGCACTACATGTATGTATTGATACATATAGTGGCGACAAGGCTTTTAATTTCAACATGTCATAATTAATGGGCACACATATGTCACATTCGACCACACAATAAAACAAACTCATGCGTGATGAGTAAATCTAATCATATCAAAATGCAATCCAGATGGATTTGTAAGGGTAAATTATTAATATTTGGATTTAATTCTTATCAAATTTAATAAAATTATTGTTAAAAATAATTTTTTGTGATGATTGTTTTACATATTATTAAAAATTGATAATTAATGACTTCTTTTTATCACAATTTTTATAAATTGTAGCTAAAATTTACAATTAATGATATTTTTTTGTGATAATTTTTTAAACTGTCGCTGAAAATTAAAAATTAGTGACATATTTTTATGATGATTTTTTTAAACTATCGCTAAAATTTATAATTAGTGACATTTTTTTAATTTTCCCTACAGATTATAGTCCAGATCCATGGGAAATTTAAAATCATAATACTTCAGTCTTAAAATTTAAAGAGAAAATTCAGATTGTTCAAGTTGAGAGTGCCCAAATTACAACCCTAACTAAAGATGTATAAAGTGGATTTCACACACTTGCTATTATTAATGCAATCACATCATATTATATTATATTTATTATTTTACTTATTAATATTATGTTGATGTACCGAATGTCACCAATCATGTCCACCTTTAATACTGTGCTCACGTATCAAATAATAAGATATGACCGTAAAAGAATAATACTTGGTAGCTCGAAATTTGGTGGCTTGAATTCGGCTCAAAATCTAAAATGATGTCGTTTTGGATTTTTTTTTTCTTTTTTCTTTTTCTGCTTTTTGAATGAGAATACAGAGAGACAGAAGACAGAAAAGAGAGAGAGAAGGAGAAAAGAGGAAGAGAGAAAGAAGAGGAAGAGAGGAGGAGAAGAAAAGAAGAGGAAGAGACACTCGCCATCACCGGCGCCATCATCGCCATCAGAGGCGCTGGCCATCACCGGCGACTGCCATCACCGATCTGAAGATAATGATCTGAAGAAGATGATGTTGATCTGGAGATGATGAGTATAGGTTTTTTTTTTTTTAGTTGTTCTGGATCTGAATCTGTTTTCTGTATTTTTTTTTTTTTACTTGTTCTGGATCTGAAAAAAAAAAAAAAATTTGTTGATGATGATGATGGTGATGATGGTGATGATGTTGATGTTGTTTTCTATATATATATATATTTAGTTGTTCTGGATCTAAATCTGTTTTCTGTATATATATATATATTTTTAGTTGTTTTGGATGTGAAAATAAATAAATAAATAAAATAGATTGTTGATGATGATGATGATGGTAATGATATTGATGAAGATGTTGTTGATGTTAGCTCCTCCTCCTCCTTCTTCTTCTTCTCTTCTTTTTTTTCTTCTTCTTCAACTTCAGAAAATGGCGAAAAAAAGAAAAAAAAAACACCAAAACGACGTCGTTTGGTGTCGGGCCATTCGAGTCACGCCTTTTTCGAGCTACCAATCGGAGTTGGATGGTAAAAATAGATTATCATGAGTAATATTAGATATCATAAAAAATATTTTATGAAAATAATCATAAAATATTTTTAACTTTTAGATTATATAGGTAATAAGTTATAATTTGTAATATAAGGATGGAGATTTTTTTATGACCATTTTCACGAAACATTTTTTATGATACCTAACATTTCTCTTATAACAATATTCTAATCTCTCGACCCTATGAGATTATCTATTGTCCTCCAAGCATGGGATTATAACCTCCTTGGCAATCCATATACTGAATTTATGTGTCCAAAGACTTTATGAGGCAACCCTACATGTTGTCACATGTACCAAAAAACGCCCTAGGACCACCATCTAACTCTAGTGCATGTCCTTGTGTGTTTCAGAGATTTATCATGCAAATAAAAATGTTATTCAAAATTACAAATTAATAAATTTTATAGAGGAAATATAAAAAAGTGGGAACCAAAAATAATAATTAAAATTTTATAAAAGTACAATATTTATTTATACAAATCAGTGATACTTTCATAAGAAAAATTATTTTTTTACTTTTTTATGTTTTTACAATACATACTCCATTTTAGAGTGTGTATCATAAGTCTGAATTATAATATTTGTGATCTTTAATTATAGCATATTGCGTTGTTAATTATGACTCAATTATAATTCGATTGTAACTCATTGTATTGTCAATTATGACTCATTATGATGTTGATTTTGATCTATTGTGATTATTATTTAGGTTACCATTCAAACAATCTTTAGTAAATGGTTCTATTATAACTCATTATAGTTAGGGGTCCCCAAATAGCCCGCGGACAAAAAATCCAATATTATCCAACCCATCCCAGCCCGCTTAAGTACCCAACCTGTCCCAATCCGTAAAGGATGATTTAGGATTTGGACAAATAATTGTAATTCGAGCATGCCCATAAACCCAGCCGTTAAGACCCGCATAGGTAAGTAATGTTTAATTTGATTTTTTTTTTGGTCTCATGTTTAAGGTTTTTTTAATTTTTTTTTTCCTTTCTCCTCCACTTGTATGTACTGTATGTTACTTAATTGTTTTTTAATTATTATATGAGATGTAAAAAGGTAAAAAAAAAAAAAAATTAAAATACTTAAATTATGTTGGAAAGTAAACAAGAAAAATAACTAATGAAAATATTAAAAATATGTGAATGAAAAATATGTAGAACTTAATGATATAAGTATAATGAAAAATGTGTAACCTAGATCGGATTGATTTTGGCCCATAAGATTTGAGCTTATGGGTGAAACGTTATTTTAATTTTTTGGATAGGTTCAGCCCCGTATCAGCTCTTTGACTGGTCAAATTTCAAAAAACTTGTTAAAATTTGAGATTTTGACATAATAGTTGCGAGATAGGTAAGCTCGGCCCATCCTGTTAATGACCCCTAATTATAGTGTCAATTATAACTCATTATGATGTTGAATTGGACCAATTGTGATTAGGGAGAGGCTTCTCTCCAATCCACCGTGTGGACTGAAGCGTATTGTTGGATCCATGGAGCCCACCACGGGTCCTGTTTCGATAATCTAAATTGTTCAATATGTAGAGCTCGTCGAGTACTTCATGCTTGCAAAAAATCACATTGATTGGATATTGGTAGCCCCTTGATCGGAATATATTTTTGTTAACAATTTATTTTTAAAATCATATTTACCATAGACTAAAATGTATTTCGATCAAAGGGTTACTGATATCCGATCAAAGTGATTTTTTGCAGGCAAGAAGTAATTGACAAGCTCTACACATTGCACAGTTTGAATAATTGAAATGGGACATGCAGTGGGTCCCACAGGCCCAATAGTACGCTTCGATCTACACAATGGATTGGAGAGAAGCCTCTCCCTTGTAATTATTATTTGGGTTATGATTCAAAAAATCTTTAGTAATATCTTATGTGGTGTTTGGTTATGACTTAATTTTTATTCTATTTTAGTTATAACTTCACAGGATTTAGTTATGACATTTTTTTTATATAGCAATGTTTGGTAGCCCAAAAAGGAGGTTGGCTCGAATGGCTCGAAATGCATCTTGCCGGTCGTCCAGCGAGAAGGCTGACAGTCGCGATCAACAAAGGTGACAACCACGGTAGACAAATTTTCACCCAGTTGTCTGGGCGAACGTCCGATCAACACTCATTTGGGTTATTCGAGCTCCTCCTTTTCAGGCTACTAAGCATTTTTGTTTTTTATATATTTATTTATTTTTGATAACTTGGTGTCCAACCTATTAGACTGACTAATATGGAAAATCAATCTTACCACCTACTTGGAGAAGCCCTATATAGACTGGCGCAAGAAATTGTTAATCCAAGTGACCAATCTCACCACTCACTTAGGGAAGTCATGAATTGGCCCAAAACATTATTTACACCTAAAAAGTTTTAAACTTAAAATCTTGAAGAAGCATACCTTTACCACCAAGCCAAGCCAATTCCTTGAGATTCATTTAATTATTACATTTGTAGTAATAGCAAACACTGTTATTATAGTTTGGGAAAATCCTATAGTGTGCACCCTTTTAGGGGTGCAAATTATATGTACCTATCATAAAAATGTGTAATTTTGTTATAAATTAAGAAAATAATAATATTTAAAATTTTATAATTGATATTACAAAAGTTTATAATTTGATTACGACATTTTTATTATGTTAATTTATAATGAGATTACGTATTTTAAAATTAATACTATAAAACTTAAAAAATATTTAGTGGTTCGAATTTGTGTGACTCGAATGGTTCGAATGTTTCAAAACGACGATATTCAAGCCATTCAAACCAAGAAAATTCGGCTCAACTAATATTGTTGATAAAACTTTATAATAGAATTATAGAATTATATATTTTTGTGATGGGTTGTCTGTAATGTGCGCCCAAAGGATTTCCTTATAGCATGACCCATGTAAAAACAAAGAAAAAGCTATCTGACGCATAATCGGCCTATGCCACTTGTTCAGTTGTTCCTTGGTACTGTAAACGACAACGCGGTCCATTTGCCTCAAAGGTTATAAAAAAAATTACAAAAAAATTATTTTTGAATTTTGTTAATTAAATTTAATTTTTTAAGGGCAAATAACATGCAGTGATTTTCAGAAAAAATAATAATTACAAAAAAATAAGAAGACATTATAAATATTAATAATTAAAATTATAAATATTTTCAAGAATTTGTAATAATTTTTAAAAGTTACCCTTTAATAGTAGTTTTCCCCATTTTTTAATTTGTTTTTAATTTAAATCATCTATCTAGTTATGTTAAGTAAAAATGTTTGGCTTATTTTTTTTACGAAGAAAAATGTCATAATTGTGAGTTTGCTAGAAAGAATTAAAAATCATTGCAAAATCAGATCATATTTTGATTATCCGAACGGCTCATTTTGTAAGGTCCTCTCTGTATATATCATCCATGAAAAAAATTGGATCGATTTGATAATTATAATATCTTTATTTTATCATGTTTGTCTCCAAAAAAATATATGGTCAATTTTCAAAAATATAATTCTTATTTTTTTCGGGGTGACAAAACATTATAAAAATAGAAATGTTACGGTTATCGAATTGATCTAATTTTTTTCATGAATAATATATATTAAGAGCCTTATAAAATGAACAGTTCAAATTATTAAAACGAGATTTGTGATTAATTCCACAGACTTCTCAAGTTCTTTAAAATTGAAATGTGACTTTGAAAGAAGCTAAACCTTTAATATTTATGAAAACTCCATTTATTAGTTAACCATGAGAGCCGACATCCGAATTGATCGAGCTCATTGCTTGTTATGGTATGATTCGATCTTGTGAAATTCATCATATATTTTATAACAATCTTATTGAACATGTATGGTCTCGTCAGAAAGAGTAAAATTATTAAGTGATTGTATTTTATTTATTTTGAACATGTTCAAATTATATTTTGAATTAAGATTATTTTAATATGATGGTTAAAAAATATCAATATTAATTTTTATATTAATTAATCAATTTTATTGAATTTATATATAATAAAAAAACACATGGCATGACCGTTTTTGAAAAATAATACAATAAATTTAAAAAATCAATTGTTAAATTGTTAAATTTTCACACAATATAACATATTTAAATTTGACTACATGGCAGAGTATGATTTTTGTATCCATCATGTCAAATTTTAATAATAAGATGATGTATGACTTCTCCAAATATTTGAACAAAATATAATGAAGTTCCACAATTTTGGCACATCATTGGGTGTTCTTAAATTTTTAATTTATATAATCTTTAATATCTTTTTATCAATAGTTTATTAATCATATGAATAGAAAAATGAAATTATATATTCTTTATTTATTATCTGTTGTGTATCTACACTATTTTCATTAGTTTCGAAACTTTTAACTATTTGAAAAGGGAGATCGATATTATTTATATTAAATTATGCAATTTGCAATATTTCTTTTTTTAAACTTTAGAGGAGATTAATTTAATTTACCGTAAAAAATTATGATTGCCCTAATATAAAGATTCATGAGGGCACTCCAATGTTGTTGATTCATTTTTAGCTAACATGCATAGCTATACATTTCTCAACTACCAATTTTTATGAGAAAATTCACAATTACTTTATTTTAAATTTATTAATTAATTAGGCTTCATTCGATTGTTCGAATTAGATATAAGAGTTTGACGAGAATATGGAATAAGTAAGAATAAAGATAGGATATAATATTTTATAAGATATGAGATTGATTCTATATACTGTAGAGTCACTTATACTATATTTAGTTAAAATTAAAACATATTATGAGATAAGAGGAGAATAATTATTCTTGACCTTTGAATAAAAGATGAGCTATATCCGATGGTAGGGAATATACAATACCATGGAACCCACCTCATGTTATATCCAGTCTCACACTCATGTCTAACCTTTATATCGGGTAAACAAATAGGGCCTTAGATATTTTATATATATATATATTAACTATGACGGAACATGACGACTTTAAAAATAGATTCTAAATTTTAAATCAAGGATTAAACCAATTCACGATTAATGAGTTGATTGGTGTGAATTGAACAATTTTAACAGATAATATTTTAGATAGAGAGAGGCTTCTCTCCACTTGGGCCTTTGTGAGTCGGCCACCAAACCACATCGATTATCAAAACAATTCAATATGTAAGATTAATCGACTATCTCATGTCTACAAAAAAATTATATTAATTGGATATTGATAGCCATTTGATTATATTATATTTACATAAATAATTAATTTTAAAAGTTATATTTACTATTAATACAAATATAATCTAATCAAATAATTATTAATATCTAATTAACATAATCTTTTATAAAAATAAAATACTTAACAAAAATTACACATTAAACCATTCAGATTACCATAACGTGGTGAGTTGACGGACACCTAACAGCACCATCCATTTGGATTGGAGGGACGCCTTCCAGATGACCCACTTGTCCTCTTACCATGGAGGAATTGGAGTACCAAGTCTTCGCAAGAACTAATCTAACAATTAAGTTTTCAAAAAATAAAAAACTGATTGAACATATATGCGTGTGAGTGTGAGTGTGAGTGTGAGTATATATATGTAATGCTCCTCCTACTGTATCACTCTGTGTCTGTGTTAGATTTGCTGTGATCTTTGGAAGGAAGTCGCTTTCCTGTCTCTGATTCTCATGACGAAAGTGACCCACCATCTTCTCTCTTACCATAAATTCCACTTTCTCATCCTTCATTTTTGCCACTCACTTTTTTTCGAATCTGTTTATATCTCTTTCCTGAAAGGAATTTTTTTTTATGTGTTCTTGAGCTTCTTCTTTGTTTTTTCTCATCCTGGGTTTTCCCCCTTTTTTGTTGCAGTGAATTGACACTTAAATTTTTATGCAGCACCAATGGAGATTTAGGGTTTCAATTTTCAAGACACCCCCCATTTGTCAGCAGTTAAGTGTTTTCCCAAGTCTCTCTTGTTTATAAAATTGGTTTGGGGGCACTCTTATGAATTTGATTTGATTATGTTGCAACACTAATTCCAATGGCTAGATCATCTATGCTATTGAAATTTCAACCTTTTTTTTTTTTATAATCTTTTTTTTTTTTTGGGGGGGGGGGGGGGGGGGTGGTTGTTCTTGTGACATTTTTCATAAGACTAAGAAATTTGGGTTTGTCCACATTATGTGGATATATTTCTGCATATGATCTGTTCTTCATTGAGCCTTTTTTGTTTGGAAATGGGTCTTATCTAAGAGGTGAAGTGGGAAATGGGTCTTTTCTCACTCTCCATTGTTTAGGTTATATTTAGGGTTAGGGTTTGTGGAAACCTCATTCTGTCTAGCTTTTATGTTCTTCAAGAATTTCTTAATTGTTCTTGATTTTTGGGTGTTTCAACTAGTAATTGGTTGCAAATATATACTCTAAATGCTTTACTCATTGTGCTGGTGAAAATCTTTTATGGTAGTTGATTGAAATTTAAACCAAATAAATAAATAAATGGTTATGAAAACCAGGCTTTGATAGCTTCATATTATCTAAAGAAATACTCATTTTAAGGGAGCCTTAACATGTTTGAAATTTCATGTCTCTTCAGATTTTTTCTATGAATAATAAGGTTATTTTGGTTTTATTTGTTGTTCATTTTTCTTGTGTTGAGAGTTGATATGATTTCCCAAGAAGGTTGTGATCAGAAACTGTTCTAACCATGAGGAGGATGTCCAAAAATGTGTTCTCTGTTGTCAATTTCTTCAATTATTGCATTTGAACTCAAGCATAAATCTTGTCATAATATTTTGATCCATAAATCTACACAGCATGATGTATTTTGTATTCCTCCTCTCCTACCTCTCCTACTTTTTCTTTTAATTTTTATGGAAGAATTATTCACTATTATCAATTTCTTAAACTGATTATTTTGAGTTCAAACATGAAGTGGGAAATGGTATTTTTGACCTAATTAATCAGGAAATGAGATATGCTTCATTTTGTCTGTATTTAATCAACAAATGTTACTCTTTTCTTTTCATTTTTGTTGCAAGAATAGTATTTTTGGTTACCATGTCATAAATTCTGTTATTAGGGTTTTGTTTGGAATTTTATATTCTTAGTGTTCTCATAGAGTGGAACGCTCACTGTTGGTTTTAGTTACAAAGTAAATATATCATTGTTTCACCATTTTTTATTTGAAAAAATTCATCTTGGGAGACACAAATGTTCATTTACTTTGCATTTGTGAAATAGTTGAGTGCAGTTTGAGTGGCATAAACACAGTCGAAAGTAGCTGCAGGGTGATGATCTGAGAGAGCTTCCTTCTGTCCACTTATGGATGAGATAAGGGGTCTGAATTAGCTGCCGACTCATTCATTCAACCACTCAGTAGACAGGGAATTCATCGGTAATTTGGCTACTGTGGTTGCATGAATGATGCGGGAGATAGTTTCCATTCCTCTCCCTCTGTGCTTGGACTGAAGGGAGCTCCCTCTTTCTGCTGCCTTCATTTCCTTCATGCATTATCATCATCATTCTCGTTTTCAAATAGTAAATATTGGAGAACATTAACTTATAGTCACCTAAAAACTTTGTCATATCATCAATATAATCTCTAACATGAATGCATAACTATTCAGTTTCATGAATGCTTAATGATCCATATAAGGGCTCGTAATGATCCACTTAGCAATTCTGCAGTTGGAAAACATCCCAAACATCAACTTGGCTTCTTTATTGTTATTTTTTTCTTCCTATTTTCCTGGCTAGAAAATCTGTTCTGTGACTTCTGTTCCTCTTATAGAGTTGCAGGATTGTTGTGATAAGTGATAATCACAATTTTACTTCCCAACTATTTGCTCCATATTTATGTTTTCTCGTTAGTATAGCTAGGCATTGCTTGTTCACAGACACCTCCTTTCTTAAAATCTGAATAGATTGACCATGTTCACCCCCACAAAGGCTTGAAGTGGATCAGCCAAAACCTTGTCATCTTGTTTTGTTCCATAATTATTGTAACTTCATCGGATTTCTTTTTACATAAGCTATCCTCAAGGTTATTCTAACAGTGAAATGCCTTGTTTTAAACTTCATGTGTTTTATTATATTATCACGGTTCTGCTGTATGTGTGGTTTTGGTAGTTGGTTCTTCTGCAGCTCCAATCCTTTCTTTTTCTTTGGCATGGATCTTGGGTTGTTTTACTTCAACTTAGTTGCTGGGTTGTACTCCTTTGTTTTTACATCAATAAACTTTCTTTATTTTTTTTACCGAACAAAAAAATAAAAAATCTAAAACTCTCCTTCAGGCTTCTTGTAATGTATGTATCCGTTTAAATATTGAATGTTGAATAAGACTTGTGTTAGTTGTGTGTCTTTCAGAAATGTGTTGAATCTTCTAGCTCTAGCTACTAAGGCTATAAAGATAGAACTTGGAGCTACATGAGGTGTGTTTCGGAAAAAATGATATATTCCTTGTATTCTTGATCAGTGTTTGCTTGGAAACTGCAGGGTTTGTCCTTCATGTCGTATACTTTTGCAAGTTTAGGTCTTCTTTGACATCAAACCAATACTAAGATGCAATACACACTTCATGTGCCTTTGGTACAGATTGTAGCCTTAGAAAGTGGCGAAGTCCATTAAAAATAATAAAACATCACAATACTCTTCTTTGTTCCACCAATCTGAATATAAATATTAGATTTGAATCTAGCAAATTGCATTCTTTAATGACTTGTTTTATGGAGAAAGTACAAGTTCGCAAATGCTTTGAGTTTAAAATTTTAGTTTGTTTTGGTTCATCGAGAAAGAAAGTACAGATTGATTCATTTTCTTTTCCATCTGCAACTGTGCCACGAGTTCTTAATTTGCTTATATATTACTTGGTTGCTCACTTTGGTTTAAACTATAAATTTTCTCAGATGAGGTAAGAGACTGTTTGTTTTATTAGAAAATGAGATGTTGCCAAATGGAGATGGGGGGACCTCTGAAAGCTCAGATCCTGTTTTGGTAATGAGCTTTAGTTTGAATTTAATGTGCATTCGCCAGTGCAGGTTTTATCTATGGAATTTTTACTTTTCCAAGAAAAAGTCAATAGATATATGGTGGTGTTGTTGTGGTCCCATTTTCTCTTCTTCATTGATGTTTGGAAACTGGGAAAATGATACATCATGATGTTGTGTTTTTTTTAATCGGAGCATGATTTGTGCCTTTCTGAAACTAGTGAATCTCTTATAGAAATTCCATACAGCTCATCATGTGGTCCCTCTCTTTGGTTTGATTAATAATATACAGACTGGTTTGTTACTCTGTGTTTTTTTTTTTTACAATTAGACACAAAGATAGTGGAGTCTACATTAATAAATATACACCCGATTCATTGTTTTGTCTCTTGGAAAGAAAGCCCGGTAAGAAAATTTGGTTATGTATAATGTTTTCAATTTATTGTGTTGTCTCTTTAGGGTCTGTTTAGTTGTGTGTGTATTTTATTTTTTTATTTTTTTTTATTTTTCAAAAAATGCCAAACTCTTTGTTGAATGGTTTTTGAAAACTATTTTCATTATGTAAATTTGAGATGGCACAATTGGTCACAGTTGTGTGGACCCTAGGTGCATTCTACCACATAAAAACTCAAGTTCAGAAGCAGTATTGTCAGCAACAACTTTGAGAGGCTTGAGTCAATTTTTTTTCAATTATGCTACGTAGCTCGAATCCTTTCTTCCCCCGAATCCCCCAAACTCAAAACGACGTCGTTTCGTCGTTTTGAAATTTTTTTTTTTTTTTCAATCAAAAAAGAAGAAGAAGAAGAAAGAAGAAGAAAGAAAGAAGAAGAGAAGAAGAGAAGAAGAAGAAAGAGGCGGAGGCGGGGCTGCGACAAGCTGCGACGATCGGCCGATGAGCTGCGACAATCGGCCAGGCAATCTGCAATCGATCAGCGGAGGTTGCGATCGATCAGCGGAAACGGAGGGACCCTCTCTCTCTCTCTCTCCATTCCCTCTTCCTCTCCTCTGTCTCTTCTCCTCTCTTCTTCTGTCCTCTCCCTCTTTCTCTTTCTCTTTCTCTCCCTCTGTTTCAGACTTAGAAAAAAAAAAAAAAAAGAAATTGCCCAAAACGATGTCGTTTTGGGCAATCGGGGGATTCGGGGGGACAAAATTCGGGGGGAAAATCATTTTCCATTTTTTTTTTAATTTTCTAGGGTATAGCCCAATATTCTCATGAAATTACCGAGTCTCAAACTAGTTCATCTCATTAATTACAAATAAAAAGAAGAAAGAATATACGAATGCAAATATGTTCTACATTTCTTGAAGTTCTGAATTTTTGTGGATAACCATGGAAGTAGAATTACTACTCTTTTTTAGTTTCTGAATTTAATATGTTATTGACTCTGCATGAATTACACTAACCATCTTTCACATGAGAGATGGGTTTCACCTAGTGACTTATTGTGTGTTTATAGCATTGTTGTTTTGCCTTAAAAAGCATTTTCTATATTTTCAAAGTGTTAGAGGAGAATCTATATTTATTTGATACATCAATGAATATATTTGTAATTCACCATTTTAGAAATAATGATAAATCAACAATAAACAAGTTTTAAAACATTTTTTTTTTTAATACAAGCCAATAAATACAAATAGTCATTCATATTATTCCAATACAATACAAGTCATTAATAATAAGATAGAAAAGCTAAAAAGATGAAAAATTCAAGATCAAATACTATATTTTAAATGTAATATATATACATATATAGTTAGGGTCAATTTAGGTATGACCTAAACAGTGAACTAAGTCAATTTTATTGAGTTTAACGTTTTCTTATTCAAAACCAGACAATTGTATTGAAAAATTGAACCAACCTAATAAATGGAGGTTATATTTGTTCGATTCTCAAAATTTTTGAATCTTTCGTGTATCCTTATGAAAACAATGAAAGAGTGGCAATGGTGGTGGTCGTCGTAGCCGTGGGTGCAAGGATGGGGTGTGATTCAATTTGTTTTTGCTAAGAGTGAAGGAGATGAAAATGTTGAGTGAGGTAGGGTGCCATGGAGATCAGTGGGTTCGCAGAAGTGAGGCAGGGTTGGATTCTGTAAATATAATAATATGGTACTAATTAATAAAATGAGAAATATTATAGTATATAGGAGATAATGATTGATAAGTAGTGAGAATTACAATTGTTTTGGGAATAGAATAGGGTATTTTAGTTTTTTTTTTATTTATTAAAATGAGAGGTGAAAAAAGATAAATAATATTGGGGATATTTTGTGATTTTTTTCGAAAAGTTTGTAGAAAATAAATAATATAGGAAATCTTTAACTTTTTAGTATAATTTTTTGATTTTTTTTTTTTTTGACTTTTTTAGAGTTTTTTAACTGAATAGTTAATGTAAGAGGTTCCTAAACTTAGCTTTAAATCATAGGAAAATTTTAAAATATACCTCTTTAAAAAAGGTGTACCATATGTATTTTTAATTAAGTCATTTTCTTCTTTAGTTATGATTAATTTTTTTCTTTAGTTATGATATTATTTTACTTATGACTTATGAGTTTTTTAATTATACCTCATGTTGTGTTTAGTTATGACATATTTTTTTTTAAAAGTTATGACTTAAAAATTAAAATTATGTCATTTTTTTTTTTATAGTTATAAGGTACATATAGGGTGTGCACTATAGTGTTTTCCTAAATCATAAGATGAGAGATAAAAATAAAAAAATTAAAAAAATGTGAAAAACTCCAAAAAAGGATGCGCTGTGGGAGCATTGGTGCCGTTGAGTGGTTGATGAATATGTTCAGTTTATTTGAGCGAAATTTTTTTTTCATAAATGTTTTTTAAGAAAGTATTTTTTGGAGAAGATATTTTTTTATGTTTCGTGGTGGTATTGAAATGAAAATGGAGGTGGATGTGGTGACATGATGGTGGGAGCGGCGGCGGTGATAGCGACGATGATGGTACTAGTGACCGTGGTGATGGCGGTGTAGTGGTGGAGGTGAAAGTGACTGTGGTAATGTAGTGACATTGGTAAAATTTTAATTCGGAAAACGTTTTTTACCTTTTTAAAGTAGAAAATATTTTCTGGCCATGTAGACTTATAATACTTTCTGCTGATCATGGAAAATATTTTCGATTGACTTTTGTTTTTCATTATATCAAATATGAAAAAATATAAAAAATATATTTTTCCAAAAAACGTTTTCTGGTCGAACAAACGGACATATGTATAAGAAATTAGCATGTTTTATCAAGATTTTTCTCTATCATGATTTTGTTGTGATGATCAAACAATTTAAGTTTTAAATTGAAACAAAATTATATTATTTTGAGTGTTTACTTTTAGAAACATTTATTGTTATTTTGTTTCAATTTTAAACTTAAATAATTTCTTATTAATGTGTAACAGGAAAAAGAGAAAAATCATGACAAACGACCCAAGATTTATTATATTTAAAAATAACATGACTCGCTATATTAATACACCATGTTTGTTTGGTGAATTAAGTTGGATGAGGTTAGTGAGAGAATGATTAGTGAATAGATTATTAATGTGAGGATTGTTAGTGAGAGGATTAAATAAAAATGTATTTGTTTTGATAATAGTGTGGGAAATGGTTAGTGATGAGATTGTTAAATTATTTTTATATAAAATAAATGAAAAACTATTTCTATATTAAAAAAAAACTAAAACAAATATTAAAACAAACAGGTGTATTTGGTAAAAAAAAAAATAATAATTTTTTTTTATAGAAAATAGACTCAATCTGCTCACTATTTTTTTAATCTCACCCTCTACCCAGCCTAGTTAATCCCCTACTGAGGGGGATTACTAAGTCTCTTGGACTATCAATTCGCCCTCCAATTTCACTACCAAACACGCTGTGAGTGAGACCTACAACTATGGTACTCCAATCCGACCATTCAAGTCGCGAAACAAATATTACCTTAAGGTAATATATATATAGTAATTCTTTAAAAAATATATTTTATTTGTAATATTTAGGCCTAGTTTGGCATAAACTAAAAGATCCAAAAATTCAAAAAGTCACTATCCTATTTAAGTCACATTATCTTATTTAAATCACATCACATCTCTACCTCATCACTTCAAACTCAACCCATATCCAACCCATATTTCATAAAAAGTCAAAAAACACATATTTAGATCATACCAAATAACCCCTTAAAATAAATGTAGATGTATTTTTAAAATATATATTATAAGGAAAAAATATTGTCATATTAAAATTTGGAGAAACTATACATCAGTATTGTTTTTTAAAACAAATTTTAAATCAATGAAAATTACATAAATATTAATAATTAAAATTATAAACTTTTTTTTATTAATATGTAAATATTTCGTAAACTTTCCACTGATATGTAATTTTCTCCTAAAATTTTGAATAAATTACATTGATCTCCCTGAGGTTTATAATAATTGCAAAAACCTCTCCTTAAATTTTTGAAATGACATTAACTTCCCTACAGTTCATTTTTGAATTTCACTTTCTCCCCTTCTGTTAGTTGACCATTAATTTGACTAACACATCCTATGAGATAATTAATTTGTTCACGTTTAATTTTCATTTTGCCCTCTCAAACCGAGCCAACAAAAATACCTTCCCAACTCACCCCTAACCCCTCACAATCACATGTCCATGTCATAACCCCCACAACAAACCATTTCTTTCATTCCCTTTTACAACCAAAATCCAGTGTCTCTTATTGAAGACCCAAATCACATAAATCTTGATCAACCATCAAAGACCTGAATCTCAATCATTGCACAATCTAATCTTTTTCCCCAACAATGTCATTTTGTCTTTCTTCCTTAAGGCTTTATGAGAAAATGAAGGTTGAAACCAAATGTAAAGATGTTCCCAAATTGATTATACGAATTGGGTATGGTGTAGAAATTATTGTTGTACCAATCGCTTTTTGGTTAACGAGTAAACTCTCTAAGTATGTTTTCGGCCGATTTCGAAATCAATTACTTAATGTCAATTTAATTGGAGTAAGACGAAGGATAAATCTCAAGTGTGTGCACTGACTCCACAACACACATTATTTAAGTCATAGAGTGCAGCTGCCAGGATTTGACCACACACTTAAGTTCTGGATACGGTTTGTCCAGCACTTAGAGGACCGTCCTAAGACCACTGCACCAAACCCTTAGGAATTAGCCTTAGAGAGTGTAGAACTTAGGATCTCAAGACTTATGTTCCAAAGCCTCGCCAAAGTGTCACAACCCCTTGGGTTAATTTTGATGTACCAATCTCATTAGATTGTATGCGGTAAATGGGTTGATTCAGATTGTGCAAAAGCGATTTGATGAAATTCCTGCGAGGGACTTGGTTTATTGAAATTCTTTTATTGTGTGCGACTTCTCAAGCAAGTTTGCATTATGAGGTTGTAAAATGATTGAGGCATGGATTGATTGAGGTGGCTGCGACATCATCTAAGAAAGGTTCTGGGTTTTTGTAGTGGCGCTGATTGAGGTGTTGATTGCAAGCATCTGATAAAGGCCGACAACATCTAAAGTCGACATGGTCAAAAATGGTTGAGTTGTGGGGACTTATAATGATATTGTGTGGCTTTTGCAATCGTGGTGATTGTGAGAAAAGTGGGGTTTTATACGTTGGGTATTGTGTGCTGATGTGTTTTTTTTTTTTTTGGTTTGTGATGGTAGTGATTGTATAGGGTTGCAATGGTGGTGATTGTAGAGGATGAGAGATTTGGATGTTTAGGTTTTGCAACAATAATGGGGCTAGCAATGGCTGTAGAGTTATGGTGGTAGTGGTTGTGGAGGTGGAGTAGCGGGACTTTGTAGTGGTGGTAAGAGTTTTTAAGGTTTTGCAGTAATAATAGTGAAAAAGATAAATGTTAAGATGGATGAATAAAGTGTTACTAGGCATACTGTTATATCTTGTCAGACTTTGTCTTTTTATGAATCATAGTTGAATAAATAGTTGAGGGTTAAAATGAAAAAGTTCATTATCTATTAATAGAGTAAATATGTTCGATAGAGAGGGCAATATAATTTCAAAAAATTGGAGGAAAGTGTTTATAATTATCATAAACTTAAATGGATGTCAATGTACTTAATCTTAAAATTTTAAGTTGGTCATATTAGCTCTTTTGGTGTGTTAGTTAATGGCAGTGGTTTCTTTTTAGTTAGAAAATCGAATTGGAGCATATCGTTGGGCCTTTGTAGGCCTATTACAGAGCCTACATCGATAATTCGAATTGTTTAATGTATAAGGTGCATTGGCTACTTTATCCTTTTAAAAAATCACATTGATCGAATACTGATAACTATTTAATCAAATTAAATTTATGTTAAAGATAAATATGATTTTAAAAATAAATTGTTGACACAAATGTGAACTAATCAAATGTTTATTGATATTCGATCAATGTGATAATTTACAAAAATAAAGTACTCAATGAGCCTTATATATTAACAGTTTAAATTATCGCGGCGAATTCAAAATTAGTTCAAAATAGGCCAAACTAGTCTGTTCAATTGAAATACCCAACTGAGGACAGTCCAACGGGTGGTGGAAGGAGTATCTTGTGAGGTAGAATAAGAGTTTTGATGTAATTTTAGAAACTCAAAAGGATGGTTTTGTTAGTTTCAAAAATTTATAGGGTGTTAATATAATTTGTAAAAAACAATGAGTACCTTACAAACGAATTTCTTTTTACATATTAAGGCTTTGTTTGGAAAGAAGGGTTGGGTTAGGTTTGGGGTTATTTTAATCATAAACAGGCAAAATAGACATTTTAATCCAATAAAACAAAATATCATATTAAATCTATAATCATTATATTTTTTCTCCCACAAAAAATCAAAAAAAATCATTCTCAAAAGAAATTTTTTAACTCTAAACTAAAATAACTAAAAAAGTCATAAAACTAAAAAGTTAACTCATTTCCCAAACAACCCATAATATAATAATACACAACACTACCTTCTAATAATTACAAATATATATACTTTCTTATTATTTGGAAACTCTCAACATAAATTTATTACTTGTCAAAAAGCAAGTGACAATAGAAATGGAAGATACCTATATCATATAGAACAATACTATATGTACTAATTAGTGTATAAATTACTGTATTAATTAATGATATAATATAATTTAAATTTTTTTAAATATTTATAATATAATTAATGAATAAAATTAATAATAATATTATAATTAATATTAAAATACTAATTAATATATTGATTAATACATGTAACACGACCACTGCGTCATATATGTCCTATGCCCAAAATTGCTCCTACGAACGTGTCGTCATCTCAGACTCAGAATATTCTCTCCTAAGCTTCTTCGCATGCATCATTCACCATCGGCTTCCAACATAAATATCTCTCTCTCTCTCTCTCTCTCTCTCTCATCATTATGACCTAGAAGTCACAATCTCACTCTTTCCTCAACGAACTCAAGATCGTGGTTGAATAGCACCCGAAAAGTGAAGATCCACACTGAAATTCCGATTTCGATTCAGCTTTCCTATCAGATTACAATGTCCACAAATTCACGCTTTTTATTTTTATTTTTTTTCTGAGTTCACTATAAGAAACCTTTTGTTAATGTAGAAAAAACACTACTTCCAATCCACAATTCTGATCGAGCGAAGTCGTTGACGCTGCCCTCTACGCTGAAGAATGAACGATTCACGAAATCGAGGGATTTAATCATCAAAAAATTGTAAGAGATTTCATTGATTTCTTTTAATTTCTTCACTATTTAATCCTTGATTTATGTATATTTGTCTCTGAAATTCATGTTGACTTAAGCTATGTAAAAGTGTATTAGTTCCTTTGGTAAACTAAAACTCTTCACTTGGATTGCAATGGAATCTTCTCTTTAAAATTCGAATTTATGTGCAATTGTGTTTGGCATAATTAAAATTCGAACCCATGAAGGCCAATCCCAAACCTTGAGGCTACTGCAGGTTTGCCCATTATCTTCAGGCCCGGGATTAGTCGAGGTGCGCGTATATTGGCCCGGAAAATTAGAGATAAAAAAAAATAAATTTGTTGACCACCTCATTTAAAAGCTTAAAGATGTCAGAGATTAATTTTCTCAACACGCGCCTCTCATGTGGCCTGAATCTCATACATAAGTAGACCAAACACGTTTAAGTATTATAATTATCTGGTATGCAGTGAGGTTCGGATAAGGATCTTTGATACCATGTTAAATTGTTGACTGACAAGTTGGCTAAATGTTTAAGCTGTTAGAGGTAGAGACAATTTCATATCAAATTTGCTCAACAAGCCCTTCAGTTTCTTAGAACTATCAGTTTTGTTTCTTTATATAGGAAGGATGAAATCATTCAACAAGCCAATAAACTAGTTTGTTCATTTGGGAGCAAGAAAGAAAGCGGCATTGCCATAAATATGCTTATGTAATTTTAGCATATTGCATTATGAATTGTCATTTCAATTTGTTCATATATATGGTGAATGCATATGAGCTTGCTTAGGTTGATGCATTTAGAAATAAATATATAGGGTAATCTGAAGACGGTTTAGTTGTGAGATGGCAGTGAGATAATGATGTTACTATTTTTGTATGGGGTCAATTATCTTGTTGTGCAGTTACTAACTAAGCTCTCAGATGTTTCTTTAAGTTTGTGGTTAATCCAATGAATCACTATGGAAGAACTGCTCACTATGTGGAGAGGGTACAAACCCATTTGGGACATTTTCATCAGCAACACATTTGTAGATGAGCAACCCATCTTAGTAAGGATGACCCAAACCAAAGGGAAGGATAGACAAATATTAATTTGCAGTTACTATGTATACCAATCCTGTAATGTCTAGTGGGAATGTGAATCAAAGGTGGAGTGTGTGATGCTTGGGGAACTCAAGGAGAAGAGGCTATAGCTGGGGCTGTAAGGAAAACATTTGTAATTGAGCTAGCAAACCAATTCTGGCTGATTTTACAAGGAAGACGGGTGTAAACTTGGGGATTCCTCTGAAACCTTAGGGCAAAATGTGAATTTGTCCCTCTAAGGAACTTGCTGATTGTCTTAGTAAAGATCTTCTAAGGTACTTTTGGTCTTCTCTAGTCTCTACCCACATGGACCTAATAACTACTATGATTATGCACTTCCATAACAAAGTCTCTTATTGAACACTTATTGCATGGGATGTAAATCTTATGTTAACTCTTCTTTTATTTTCTCTCCTCACAAGAACAACAAGAATCATACAACAACATATACAAAATGTTCAAGGTCTCTCACTGCCATCCCTATCCTCTCTAAACCTACCTTGGTCTTCTCCTCTTCTACCTCCGTTGATCTCAGGCCATTAAAGTGCCCGCCATCTTCCTACAGGTCAACGACTGATCGCCTCTAACCTCTCTTACCCACACTCTCCTTCTCACATTGTCAAATGTAGATAAGTAACTATTAGGGAATTAAAAAGGAATTTCATATACCTTTGAATAAAATAAAATAAAAATTTGTAGAGGGAATGGCACCCAACTAGAAACCTAAAGATCCACGAATAAGGTATGTACCACATTGAACAAAAGACCCCACTAGACTATATACATCTGAACAATACAATACTACAAATGCAGCTGCACTACCCATTATCTTAGAGAATTACACAGCAAAACTGAGACGGACCAACTAGTGCAATTCTCCCAAGCAGCTGAAGAATTAAAAACACTTTAGTACCCAGAAAAATAATCCGTAATATAAAAACCATGTCTCACAACAAAGATCCTTCATTTTTATTATTATTATGAAAGGGTCAAAATTTTCTTTCCATCCAAATACAGTAAATTAAAGCTCCAATTGCCTTGCAGCTAACTTCATTAATGAAATTGTTACCTTGGAGCTCCATAATCCACCTAGCCACAAGATAGTCCCAACTCCCAAGAGTCGGACTTCAGGAGCAACATCTTTTGTCTTGCAAATAAAAAAACTTTTGCCATTCTAGAAAGAGGTGATTATGCATCTGCATGACAATTTATGGATTGTGAATGGAGTGACATGCTTGCTTTGGTAATAGTTGTTTCAAGGATGCAGCCTTGATAAATAAGGATATATCGATGAACACATAGCAAAACACGTTATCTTTTCATATAAATTGTAAAAATTTATAAAATGTTATAAAATGTTTTGAACAATACAGATGTGTTGAGATCTTGAAAATACAAACCATCTCAGTGAAAATACGGCTATTTATTCCTCAGTTTGTTACATGTCTGTTGAATCTTTATGAAAATTTTGGGGTTAGCAGCATCTAGACTAATCAGGCAAATAGTAGATAGGTTTTTATAGTGTTGCTTTCTGAATCACAGTTTGAGTTTCGTAATTATTATAGTGGAGTCTTACCTGTGTTGTTCTTGCTTCGTATGTCCTGTATTTTTGCAGTGTTTGATTACTTCATATGCTTACGAACATCCACTCGTCCCCCATGAGTTCTACTGTTTCAACATCTAGAGGAATACTTCCACCAGCTAGGCTTGATACCTGTGAATCTGGGGTTTCTGGTCCTTTTAGCCAGATAGAACCAGGGTTCAATGACAATGATGAAACAGAATTGCTCTTTGTATCTTGGAATCAAGACTACGGTTGCTTTGCAGCTGGAACAAGCCGTGGTTTTCGTATCTATAATTGTGATCCTTTCAAGGAAACTTTCAGACGTGATTTGAAAAACGGAGGATTTGGAATTGTTGAGATGTTGTTTCGGTCCAACATTCTGGCACTTGTTGGTGGTAAAGCCAATTCCCAGTACCCTCCTAATAAAGTTATAATTTGGGACGATCATCAGAGCCGGTGCATTGGTGAATTTTCATTTAGGTCTGAAGTTCGTGCAGTGAAACTAAGACGGGATCGCATTGTTGTTGTTCTTGAGCACAAGATATATGTCTACAATTTTATGGATCTGAAGCTTCTTCATCAGATAGAAACTCTGGCCAACCCCAGGGGACTTTGTTGCCTTTCACAGAACTTGAATACATCTGTCTTGGCTTGCCCAGGTCTACGACGAGGGCAGGTTCGGATTGAACACTTTGGTCTTAATATGACCAAGTTAATAAATGCTCATGATTCACAAATAGCATGCTTAAACTTAACAATGGATGGACTTCTTCTTGCGACTGCTAGTACAAAAGGAACTTTGATAAGAATTTTCAACACAATGGATGGGACCAGGTTACAGGAGGTACTGTGCTGGATGGTCTTGTATTTCTTTTCCATTTCCCTTTCTTTTCTTCGAAATTGGTCTTTCTATAGAGAGTTTCATTCCTTTTGTGTTAGTTGCTGGATTAATATGTTTCCAAATTCCAACCATATAGTTGGAACTAATCAATAGATAATGGAAATTCCTTCTTTCCATTTTAGTGCCAAGCCTTTTTAGCATCATGGTTGGAGACCACCAACTTAATTAAAATTGGCTTATATTCTCTTTGCTTCTTCAAACTTAAGATTACTCTTTATGTGAAAATCAAGAAATTGTGTAATGTCTTTATGCATATTGAGCAAGACCTGCATCAAGATGAAATAAGAAATTAAGACTCACTATATGGGATATTGGGAGTGCACTGTGTCCCCTAGAAGTATGGGCCTTTTGTAAGAGGTCAGTCACTATGTAGCGACAGGAATAGGAATCATGTGCATTCTAAAAATAAATGTTGCATGTATCATTTTCGAACCATTAAATGAAAATCTGGTCTTGCTTAAAGTTGCTTTATCACTCCCTAACTTAATTGAGAAATATGCAGAAGCTTATGATCCTGCTCAGTATCGTACCACATTCTGGTGTAAGTGGACCCACATGTTGTTGTCTTGTGTACGATAGTAATTCATGTTTCTAAGTGATCTATTTATTACTTTCTTAGCCTCTGGGCTAGATTTGAACATTAGACCTACCACAACCTCATCCCACTTCTCTTTGCCTATAAGTTTCTGGTGTACTCTGTTCGTCTCCACTAGGTTCTGTTTTTTTTTTTTGCATTTGCAATTTTTCCCTGTTACCTAAATGTTGTTGCCTTTGAATAGGTACGCAGAGGAGTGGAAAAGGCAGATATTTTTAGTATTGCTCTCTCTCCTAATGTCCAGTGGTTGGCTGTGTCAAGTGACAAGGGTACTGTGCATTTATTCAGCCTCAGAGTTCGGGTTGTGGGAGAGGACTCATCTACTTGTTCAAGTGCTGTTCAAAGGCCAGCAATGGTTTCCCACAATTCATCATCTTCCCTTGATGCTCTTATTTCTCCAAGTACTAGTGCCAATCCTGGTTCATCATTGTCTTTTATGAAAGGTAAGAGACGTTTATCCAGAAGTTATTTCTGACCTCAAGCTTGGAATGACTATCAAAAAATTTCTATGTTTGTATGGTTTGCATTAAGGGTTTAAGAATTAAGGCATGCCATTGTACAAAGCCCATTTATGACTATTGTGACTTTAATATTTTATTATTTTGACGTATCACTGTTTCTTTTTCTATGAAATTGCCAAGAATCACCTAAATTGAACTAGACTTTTTTTAATTTGTCTCAAAAAAAGGAGAAAAAAAGAAAAAAAAGACTTCGAATTTGTAAACATCTTCTGGCCCTTATTTTTAGCAGTTGAACTGCTGTTTAACCAGCGGTATATTTTGTTACTACACCATTGCTTGATGGGTTTTGTCCAAACTTTGTTCATTTTTCCAGTACTAGGGGTCTCCAAAATAATTCATATCTGAGGGATTGTTTTGATGTTGCCTCCAAACTCTCTTGTTTCTGTGCTCTTTCAGGGGTGTTACCAAAGTATTTTAGCTCAGAATGGTCATTTGCCCAGTTTCACTTACCAGAATACACCGAATTCATTGCAGCATTTGGATCTCAGAACACTGTCATTATTGTTGGCATGGATGGGAGGTATGATTTTTTTTATTTTTTTTATGGGAGTAATGAAATTGTGTTCTTTCTTTTGTTTACTTGCACTGCTGTAAATATGTCGCTAGAAAATGGCTCGAGTCAACTCAACAAAACCTTTGTTCTTATTATGCACATTGCCTTGATGTTATAAACAGAAAAGATATATGATGAATGGTTGAAGCATGATTCCCTTCTAGTTTCACTTATCAAAAATAAGAATGTGATGCCCTTCCAATTTCAATTTTAAAAGTGTGATGTTGAAAGACTATAGTAGATCATCACAAGGATTTGACCTCTGTCCTTTCTCATTTTTCTCTTCAATAAAAGATCTCCTCAACATAGGTCATTTTGAGAGCAAGATTTGACTAAAGCATTTTGCATCCAAAATGCCAAATTAGTCCAGTTCAACCATGCAATTGTATGCTTGCTCATGTGAGGTTTTCTGACATTTCATACACTTTGGGTTTCTTTGCATGGAGATATGGTGGTTTTTGCACTAATGCTATGTTTTGTAGGCAGGAAATAGGAGGGAAGGGATCGTTGGTTTTCATCAATTTGTTTGGTAAGATGAAAAGGAAAAGAGGAACGAAAGAGATGGGTTTATGACTTTATGTCCTTTTACTGTTTTACCCTCACTTTATTTGAAGTTGATTAGTTGCAACTTGTAAAGGACCAAAAGTCATTTCAAACTTTTAAAAAGTGGGAGTCTGTCCCTGCCCCTCTTATGCCCTTTTTTGGATGGAAAGAATTTTGGGCCCTCGGGTGGAAAACTGGCCTCTCCACCCTTTCTCTTCCTTTCCCTCATGCTCTCCACCAAAAACTAGGGAAAACCCTTCGTCCCTCCTTTCTGCCCAACCTTAGTGCATCTCATGAAAATAAGAAATAATATTATTTCCTATATGCTCTGGAAGGTTAAACAATATTGAGTATGTACAATTGGCAACAAAAATGATAATTTAGCATTATTGTTAGTGTTTTAGTCAGATTGAACGGTTTCACTCTCTTGTCAATTTTTTTATTTTTAAGTAACTTTATTTTACTCTTGATTCTTTTTTGGCCTTGTGACCAGTTTCTACAGGTGCAGTTTTGATCCTGTTAATGGAGGGGAGATGTTGCAGCAGGAATATGTTCGCTTTCTCAAGACGGACAATAGGCCAAAATAAGGGCTATTCGTGATAATTCCAGGAGCTAAATAAATTCCTCGGCCTTGTAAATATGAAACCCAAATATATACCGGTGCAAGTATATCTTACATTCATCGAAATAGAAAGTCTTTAAGAACTATGTTGAGCTTAATAACTTGTAAATATTAATAAATTACTTTTAATGGCAAAACATTTGTTATCTAATTGGAATGTTCACTTATATATATATATAGAATTAGGTTGTGAAAATTACTGAATACTGTCTCTACACATATTTGAGCTACAAAGTGAAGTGTGCAGAAGAGCTCTCGGTGCGGTTGATAGTAGTCTTCAAAAAGAGTTTGGTCTTTTGTAGCCGTATCTTTATTAGTCGTATTCAAGTAAGAGGACAGGATGGGGAGGCAATTTATTTCCGAGTCCCAGAAAAGCGGGTTGTAGTTTAATATGCCATATGCTTGTTGAAAAATTGGTTATGTACTAGAAGTGATGGTCGTGATAGTAGTCGTGGAGAGGGGGAGGTGGAGGTGGTAAGACTTTTTACCGAAACAAATGGAACATAAAACTTGTTCTAATATGATATTATACTTGATTAAGGTGAAAATAAGAGGAGGCTTGACCATTGGATAGTACCATCTAAATTTCATTCTACATCAAGTTTTGTTCTTCAAGATAAATGATTTGAATTATAGATGTACACTTTGAGACACCACACAACACACCTAGAACCTCATTTAGTTCTCTAAAAACAAAATAGAGATTGGTCAAAGTACAGCTTATTTCTATATTTCATCTTAATATTGTTTGGTTTTCATGAGTTTTCTTTATTTTATTTAATTTTTTTAATTAATATTAATATATATATATATATATTTGCGAGTCATAGACAAAAGGGGTGAATTACACTTCCATCTCCAATTCTTTTTAACTTCTTTTTTCTTCATCAAAAATCATCTCCAATTCTTTTTAACTTCTTTTTTCTTCATCAAAAATCATCTCCAATCTCTTACATAAAATGTTTCACAAAATTATGAAAAACATTTTTTTTATCAAATTTGATAAAAATATTAAAATTACTCTTATCAAATCAAATTTTTTATTCAATATAATAATCAAATTAGATGAAATATTTGAGAGTAAATAACACTTTACTCCTTTTATGTTTGGCCATTTTTTTTTATTTTTTTTCATTGAACTCAACCCAACATAATGATATTTAAATTCAACAGCAACAATATTCTCAACCTTAGCCCCGTTTGGCAAGTGAATTGGCTTTTTAATTTTTTGATTTTTTTGATTATTTTAACTTGGGCTAAAAAGCTTGATTTGAAAAAAAAAATTTGACTTTTTGATTTTTTGACTTTTTTTTGTAAGTGAAGAGTGTAATGATTATGAATTGGATGTGATATTTTGTTTGTTATAATTAAAATAACCTATTTTATTTTTTATGACTAAAATAGCCACAACCCTCTTACCAAACGGACCCTTCTGGAACACAAATTCTAGATATCCTAGACATCCTAGACACCGAAAACCCAAATGATCTTTGACTTTCGACTTGCAGGTAAGGGGAAGCTACGTGAATGGGTTTAGGATAGCAGTGAATCGGGTTGCTTTTGCGTTGGCTTTCAAGATTTCGGAGACCTTCCCACGCTCCCCAGCCTTCTCCACTTCCAGCGACCGCACCGATCGAGTTTCCCAAACCTCTCTGTTCTTGGCCTCTCTCACAATGATCTCGAATCTTGCCTTTTAAGTTCATTAATCTAACAAATCTTCATTATCTTGACATTTGAAGTTGCAAAATTTAAGGAAATTCAAAACCCATTTTAAGAAATTCAAATAGAGAACAGAGCTTCCATAATCAATACCAATGAGTTCTCTCCCTATATGTGTATCTATTGTCTACTGTCTCTCTGTAGGAAGTTTGTTTGGAAAGTTTCGGAGTGCAATGTATGTGAACCCTCCAAATCTGATCGCATCTGGTGGCTGAGAGAGAGAGAGAGAGAGAGAGAGAGAGAGAGAGAGAAGGAGAAGAAAAGAAACGACTGTCGGAGTAGGCTGCAGCGGCGAGGGTGGGGACTGTTGGAGGGGAGGAGGGTTGAGGTCGTCGTAGTAGGTTCCAGATCTGATCGCATCTGGTGGCTGTAATGCTCTGTTTGGGATTTGATGGGAGATTTAAAATGAAAAATAAAAAATATAAATAAAATATAAATAAGAAATACTTAAATTTTATTTAATTTTACACGTCTTTTTGCTTCCTCTTTTCAAATTTTGAAAGAAATTTTTTTTTTTTCCATCAAAACGATTTTTTATTACCTTACATACAAGGAGATGGAAAGGAGGTCACATTAAAACACAGATAGAATTATAGAGTTTAATTTGTCAAATTTAAAATAGAGTCATGATAGAGACCCGCTCCAATCACCACCCCCACAACCCCCACATACACGTGGCGGGTGGTGATTGAAGGAGCAGAAAAAAAAGAAAAAAAAAAGAAGAAAATGTAACTAATGAGAGAGAGAGGGGGTCAAAGGGGGTGGGGGAAAAGGGGGCATGAAACATTTTTGTTTAAAATATTGAGGTTTAAAGTGTAAAATGTGTGAAGTCTTAGCTTTTTTTTAGGATAAATTATAAATATATTCTTTGATATTTATTTAAATTACTAATTATTCTCTGTGGTTCTGAAAGTTACATTATGTCCTCTAAGATTCCTAATTTCATAACAATTACGTCATTTTATTAATAAATCATCAAGTTAATTAACAGTTTTTAATAATGTTAAAATTTATTTCAATTAATAATTAAGATAATTTTATTGTGGGTGAATTACACAAACGGTCTTTATAATTTTGAACTTATGTCATTTTGATCCCTGACTTTTCGATTATGACACATTTGACTCTGAATTTTAAATCTTGTTCCAAATAAAGACAATTGAAGATATCATTGAATTTTTCAAGAGTAAAATTGCCAATTTCATAAAATATAAATTAATTTGAAAAAAATACAAATGTCAAAAAAATATTTTTGAATTTTTAAAAGTTATTTCTACCCACTAAAAATAAAATTATATAAAATTGATAAATCTTTTAGACATTTATTTATTTATTTTACTAAATTAATTTTTATCATGTGTTTGGATAATAATCATATAATGGGTGGTTATTTTTGTTTTTGTTTTTATTAAATTGGTTTCTATTTTTTCAAAAGTCAAATATGGCGGCAATTTTGATTTCATTATTAAACCAATCCATTAAATTAAAAAAAAAAAAATCAAAACTAAAAACATTTCATATATTAAATGTATTGATTACACATTAAAAGCTTAACAACTAGCCATTACATAATTATCATCTAAACATATAATAAAAATTAATTTGGTAAAATAAATAAATGTCTAAAAGATTTATCAATTTTACATAATTTTATCTTTAGAGGGTAGAAATAATTTTTAAAAATTTAAAAATATTTTTTTGACATTTATTTTTGTCAAATTAGTTTATATTTTACTAAATTAAGGATTTTACCCTTGAAATTAAGGAATGGTATATTCAATTGTTCTTATTTGGAACAAGATTCAAAATTCAGGATCAAATGTGTCACAATTGAAAAGTCAGGGACCAAAGTGACACGAGTCCAAAACTATAGGGATTATTAGTGTAATTTGCCCTTTTATTATTGTATAGGTGAACAGTTAGAAATTTCACTTTTTCAATTAATTCTATTAAATAAAAAATTCTAACATGGAGGTATTTGTAATTTTCCAATCACACGAGGCAATTTGTATTTTAAGCAAACTTTAGAGAGTGTGTTTGTAATTTACCCTTTTTTTTATGTCACATTATTGTCAATGTGTCATTCTATGTCTAATTTTGAATATAAGTTAGCCTTTGAAGTGAATTGAAAAATAAAACTTAACATAGAAGGCCAAAGTGAAAAAAATAACCAAATATAAAAGTATAAAATACAATTTATCCAAAATTTTAAAGGTTTGGAGGTGCTGGCAATTACTGAGAAAAAAAATCCAATGAAATGGCTATACCATGTTATGGGGGTGTTTGTTCCAGATTATTTAACCCAACTTATAGCTTTTAGCTTAAGAAAAGCAGAAGCAAACTGTTTGTTAGACTTCTATTAGCTAAAACTTAGGCCTTCGTTTGAGAACATGCAATTTTAGTAACTTTTTAACTTTTTACGAAATGATATGTAGAAAAGTAGAAAGAGTGATGTGACAACTTATAATGACTTTTTAGCTATAATAGTTACTCCCTAAACGAGGTCTTAAACTTCTATCAACTTATGCAGGGGGCAAATAAGCTGAATTTTAGAAGTTGCTCCAAGGTGCTTCAGATTCTCACCCCCAAGCGGAAGAGGGTAAAAATACTTAAATGCCCTTAATGTTTTAAAGTATTTACTCTTATACTACCTATATATACTCTTTTTAGCCCTAATCTTTCTCTTTGGCAAGAGAAAACGCAGCAACAAGCAGCAACGCAGCAGTAAGACTTGCGGCTCTATTTCGCTTCCGGCAACGTGTGGCTTTGGTTTGTTTCCTGTTTTGGTTCGCTTCCGGTGATGTATGGCTGTGGTTCGTTTCCGGCTTTGGATCTCTTCTCTCTTGCACTCTCACTATCTCTGTTCACCTCTTTTCCTTCATCTCTCTCGATTTTTCCTTTTCTCTCTTGCTTTGAATTCGGCATGCATGTATATATATATATATATATTGTTTTGGTTATTTGTGATTTCGTCTATTATAACTAGTGGTAACCCGTGTTATGCACGCGACTTTATAAATTAAAATAAATAAAAAATCGTTATAACTATCTTGAATTTAATATTTTATCTTGCGGTATATATGAAATTTATAAGTTAACTTTTATGTTTATAACTTTTTAAATTATTAGTTTAAAAAAATTAATATATATATATATATATATTAATATATTTAGGGCAATTTTGATAATTTGTATTAAAAAAAAGTTAAATCTGATTAAATGAGATTAACTGAATTATGACATACCTTTTATTGTTATGAAAATATACAAATTTAAAAGTTATAATTAAAACAAATATATAATTTTATTATTAAATATGAAGCGAAGTGATATTTAACAATAATTAATACGATATTTCTATTATTAAACCAATAATTTAAGTTACATTTCTTTTAATTTCAATTTTATAACTAAAAATATAATACGAATATAATACACATACGAATTTTTAGTCTTTATGAATAAGAAGGTTTCAAAATATTTTTAAACTTTCATCATTTTCGTTTCTTTTTATTTTTTTTTATTTTTTATATCTAATTTGATTTTAAATTTAAATAAAAATTTTAATTTAATATGAATTACTTTAACTTTTTCATTAAATTTTCATCAATTTTCAAAAGAATTTTCAATCTTATTCCAATTTTTTTTCTTTTCACCAATTTTGATGGAAAAAACAATAATTTTCAACGTTTCATGTTTTTAAATTTTTATCAAATTATAATTTGATAAAAAAATATATTAAGGATTGAAAATTCTTTTAATTGTAATTATAGTGAAGTAACATCTTCAAATAGTCAAAGTTTGAGTATGTGATTGGTTGAAATGTATAATTTAATTAATTCTCTTGTCATATTTGTATAAAAATTGACACTTATGACTACATCGTTATAAGTTGGATTATAGAAAAAAATTTGGAGTGTCAAACATTTTCTATTTGTAAATATCCTACATATTAAAAAATGAAAAAAAAAATGTGTAACTTTTTGATATGTATTTATTAGTTTTGTTTGATGGATATAAAAAATTGATGTTTCAATTTAAAAATTAAAAAGTAAAAAATAAAAATAGACTGAGTTTTTTAGAGATAAAAGAAATCATCTAACTCTTCTATATACTATTAAGATGGACGATTTTAATCACATAAAAAAATAGAAATTATATTTAGATATTATCCCTATATATTATGCTATTATATACAACTATAGTTGTAACAAATTAACTATAATATATATGAAAAGTTATATTAAGCTTTCATTTTCAATTAATTGAATTATAATTAACAAACAAACAAATAGTAGTAATGGTCTAATGGGATAGAAAGAGAATAAAAATAAATAACATAGTGATATTTAAAAGTTTTAAATTTACCTATTTATACAAAAATCTAATGTTATAGTAAAATCTTGAATTCTCAATGAATTTTCACATTTTTTTTATAAATAAAATGGCAAAAAGCATAAAAAATTTGATATCCATTTTTCTAACTTCAATTTTGTGGTCTTCACAAAAGAAAACAAAATCCGATCAAAATCCTTGGCATGAAATGGGCATAGATACTTTGATTGCAAGCATAATCACTAATAATTCTTCTCTACAATGCAAACCTGTAAACAAACACATAAACCTCACTAAAACTAAAACCGAAACCAAACCAACAGTAGAGAAAGAGAATCACACACGGAAAATAAAATTAAAAAATAAATAAATTTATAGAGTGTGAAAATGTTACCTCCAACAACTTAAACCTCACCTAACCCAATCCGTTAGCTCTTCTGCCAGTGCTTGCGAAGTTTACGAGTTGGGATGACTAATCAGATCATTCTTTAAATAAGACTTGAAAATTAATTAATTTGTCTCATTAAGTTATTTAAAATTTTGATATATATACATTAGAAAAATAGATAATTATATTACTAAATTATAATTCAAATGTAGATATTGTCATATTTTTTTAGATTCATATTTAAATTCTTATCTTTTTTATTTTTTTGTGGTTTCTATTCGTTTTTTTTTTTTTTTCAATTTATTTAAGACGGAGTTGTGGATATCTATTTTTTTTAATTTAATTTATCTATGGTTTCTATTTGTTTTTAATTATTATTATTTAGGTAAGTTATGATGTGAGTTAGATATGTTATAGACATGTTAGTTCTATTGATTTAAAGTATAATTGTGGGAGATATTTTCAAATTAGATTTGTTTAGATAAATTTTAAATATTTTTAAAATTTAAAATTGGATATTGAGTCCAAAAGAAATATTTTAACTAAATAAATAAAAATCAAATTTATTAATTTTATCTGTTTGTATATTTGATTTTTAGTTTTTTTTTTTGTTATGTTATAATATAATATATAATATATAGATAGATATCTGCAACTTTCATAAAAAATATTATCTGATTTTTTGGGGAAGAGAGAAGAAATTCAAGTTTTAATTTTTTTTAAAATCCATATCTAAATTCTTATCTTTATATATATATATATATTTGTGGTTTCTATTCGGGCATTTTTTTTCAATTTATTTAAGATGGAGTTGTGGGTATCTATTTTTTTAACGGGAAAATTACTACATAGTCCTATGTAAGGAATCTATTTCCTTTCTAATCCCAATATGTTTTTAATAGATGAATAGGTGCACAGTTTTTTAAGTTTTGTACCCGAAGGTCCCGTTTTTTATTTTATTATTTTTTAAATGACTGTATTACCCTTTGTTTTGAAATCTATATATAGGTGAAAAATCAAACATTTGCCTATGCGATCTCGATTTCTCTTCGTTATGGCGATCTCTTTGTGCTGTGTGGTCGATCTTATTGTGCTGTGAGGTGGATCTGGTTGTGCGATCTGAATCTGTGTGTATAGGCGATCTCTGCGTACGCTCGCTTTCTCTCTCTCTCTCTCTCTCTCTCTCTCTCTCTCTCTCTGTGTCTGTGTGTCACTCTGTCTGTATCTGTGGATACATATATGTATGTATATATAGATAAGCAAATTTGCGTGACATCTGATTTGTGTTCGACAATGTTGTTATAGTTCTTTATTTTGTGATAAATTTTGTTTGTTTGATACTTATTTTGTGATTTTTGTATGTGATATGCTGTAATGGTTTTGATTTTGTTTATTGTACAGTGTAATGTGTTTTGAAGTTGTAGTTTGAAATTATGAATTCTGATGCTTTGATACTGATATGTTGTAACTGTATAATTTTGCAGTTTGGAATTGTGAATTGTGCAGTGTTGGTATTGATATGTTGTAACTGTATAATTTTGCAGTTTGGAATCTGTGAACAATTGTTTGCTGGTTTGTGATTTTGTAGTATGGAGGGGTGTTTTATGTTAATGTGCAAATACAGTAATTCTTGTGTTGCTATTAAGATTGAGAGATGTAGTTATCATGAAATTGTTGAGAAAATATCTACGAAGTTCAAGGAGTTGAGTGTTGGTAACTTTTGTTTGTTTTTCTCTATTCCTGAATATTCTAATTGTATTGTTGAATGTGATGATGATTTGGGGAATATGCTGTCAATGGTAGGTTGTAGTGGTTCTTATGTTGTTGATGTTGTTGTGGGTGATAAGAGAATTGTGGAGGTTGATGATAATTCTTCTAGGATTGATTCTGTAATTTGTGAGAGTTCTTTGGTTAACGATTGTGATGATTTTGGTAGTTTGTTGCTATTGGCTACATATTTTGTAAAAGCCAGTTACAGTTCGACACGTGGCAGAATGAGGGTATTATGGGAAGAGGAGTCAAGTCTTCGATCCTGATCGTACGCGTGGCGATGAATATTGGTTCTCACGTGATCTGAGTAGCACTAGATCAGTAAAGAAATGCAAGGTGACATGGCTCCAACGGTTACTCATATTCGAATTCAAATACAGGAGGGAAGTTCAACTGCAAATGATGGCGTAGTGGAACTACTTCTAAGGCAGCATGATCAGCGATCATGGAGGAGCAGTTCGACGGTTTGAAGTGCAGTTCGAAGGTCATCCTTGACGAGTATAAATAGTAGGGAAGCCCCCAGAAAAAAGCCCAGACTCAGATCATACAAACTAGTCTTTACTTCATATTTTCCTTTCCAGTTTTACATTTTCTGTACTTTAAATTCCTGCACTTTAAATACCTGTTCTTTAAATACCTGCACTTTAAATACCCGCACTGCATTTCGATTCATAGGAGTAGTTTCAAGTAGATTCGAGTAGACTGCTGCTGTAAACCTCTTCGAGGCTGAGTTTGGACTATTGTAAGTGTTCATCTTAATGAAATACTTCGATTGTTCTTCATATTAACTGTTATTTCTCTTAATTTCTCCTAAGTCAAGCCACCAGTAAAAGTCCTCTTCATTGAGGCTGAAAGAACTAAAACACAATCGTCTGATAATTGGTTGGCAATTATAATTTCTGTAAGGACTAATTGATCCTTGCTGGCATGCTCGCATTTACAAAAATACCCTTCGAAAAGCCAAAAAGCCAACAGTTGCCTAGTTTTTATCCAAAACCAGAGAGAGTTTTGTTGTCTGCTAGTTAGAAGGGGATTATACATAGTGTTGGTTAAGAATTTGAAGGTGGAGTGCCGGCGTTCCACATTGCATTGGCTAAGTATGCAGTTGAGTGTGATTTTGCAGTGAATTATTTGAAGAACGATGCAACAAGAGTAATTGTTGAATGTATGATGAAGTCGTCTACGGGTTGTAAATGGTTTGTGCATGAAAGGGTGTTGATGAATTCCAGTATTTTTTTTATTATGAAGTTGGATAATGTGCATTCTTGTGGGGTTGTTACTCGTAGATCTTGTAGCAAAATGGTTGGTTCTAGACTTATGTCTGATATTGTGCATAATGATATTAGTGATAATCCATTGACTCGTCCTATTGAAGTTAAAAAAAAGTTGAAAAAACAATATGATATAGATGTTTCTTATCGGGTTGCATGGTTAGGAGTTGATAAGGCAAGAGGTGGGTTGTTTGGTGATTTTGCAAGTTCTTTTGACCAACTTCGATAGTACCTTGAGACGAGTATAAGAACAAATTCGAGAAGTGTGTTTGAATTAGATGTGGATGAAAGTAGTGGGTGTGTTCGGAGGTTGTTTGTGGCATTTCATGGATGTTTGTATGGCTTTCAATTTTGTCGTCCGTTATTATTTGTTGATGGTACATTCTTGAAGGGGCGTTACAAGGGATATTTACTTGCAGCAACATCAAAGGATGGTAATCAAGGTATGTATTTATTTGCAGTTAGTATAGTTCTGGTTTGTTAATGTGTTATTGTATTGTGAGTCTGCTAATTTTTGCAATTTCATATTATTTTGTTTGCAGGCCTGTTTTCTTTGGCTTTTGCGATTGTTGACGCTAAAAATCAAGATAATTGGATGTGGTTCTTATGTCAATTGTTAAAGGCTGTTGGTTCAGGCCAGAGATTGACCTTTGTGTTTGATCGTCAACATGGATTGCTAGACGCTCTTTCAGTGGTTTTTCCCAATGCACATCATATATATTGCTTGAATCATTTGAAAAGAAATTTGATTGACAAATTGGTGGGACTTCGTACTAACTATAAGCTGACTTTGATGAAAATATTAGTTAAATGTGCTTATGCACCAACTGTTGCTTTTTTCCAACATTATATGGAAAAATTGAGGCACATTGCTGGGAATGGTAGAGTTGATAGTATGTTGGATGGTTTGCAAAATGATAAGTGGGCTAATGCATTTTTTAGAGAGAAACGATATGGTGAGATGTCATCTAATGCTGCTGAGTCTTACAATAATTGGATTAGTGGGGACCGTGAGTTGCCTATTACTTGTATGGTTGATATGATTAAGGTTCAAATCATGACTCAATTGTCTAATAGAAGAGCTGAATCTAAAAGATGGACTGCGAAATTATGTCCAGTTATGGAAAAGAAGTTGGTGGACTCTTTGGAGCTAGCTAAGTCTTGGGATGTGATTGTTGCTAGTGATACTGTGCTTGAGGTTCATTCTTTTTTCTTTTTTTTTTTGTATGTTGATATTGGTAGACAGACTTGTTCTTGCCACGAATGGCAATTGAATGGTTTTCCTTGTTGTCATGCTGTGTATGCTTTGCGTAGTAGTGGTAGAGATGTGTATGATTTCATTGATCCTTTTTTTCATGTAGATTGTTTTAGAGAGTCATACAAGGAATCTGTTTATCCAGTGCCTTCATGTGATACCCCTGTTCCGTAGTACGCTAATTGGTCCTTAATTTGAGTATGATTATGTGTTTAGCATGATTTTATGTGTCATTATGTGAATATATGTGATTTCAAAATTCTATCTGTTCACCGTAGGAATATTTGTTTGAATAATCCGCTCGGAAATTAAATTGAGGGCCTTATCGGCCACAGAACCCGAAATTGATTACACCATCATGATTGGCATAATTTTTAGAGCCTACGGTGAAATTTAATTAGAAATTGATTCTGGTCAGATTAAACTGATTAAATTGATGAATTAAGTGCCCAAATATTTTATATTGAAATAATATGCTAGTGGGGCTTGTTGTATGTTAGCATTACACTCTCCTTTAACTCTTTGGAACTCAAAAATCTGAGTTAGACAATTGTGAGAGAGAGAGGGCTGGCCATAGTGAGAGAAAGGGAGAGGATTGTGCTAATTTGGCCTAAAGCTTGGAAATCTTGGAAGATTTAGCTCAAGAATTGACTAGAGCTTAGAAGATCAAAGCTTCTAGGTGAGTAATTCTTGGATTATAGTTTGTAATTTTGTGTACTCAAGCTAAATTGGTGATCAAGAGTAAGATTGAACTGAAATTGGGTTGTATTTGTTGAATTGAAGCTTAATATGTGCATGCATGTAGGAAATCACCTTGATATTGCATGCTTGAGCACAAATGTGTATAATCCATGTGAAATGTTAAAGGAAACTCATGTCTTAATCACCATTTGTGTTATCTAAGTTGAGAATGTGGCTAATTCATCACATGCATGTACAATTTGAGAAGATATGAGCTTGAATGCATGGGTTTGTTATGTTGGTGTTGAGTTTGACATATTTTGGGACATGCATGTAGATAAATCAAGAAATTGAGCTCCATAATGTTATAATCTTGCATTCGTGCCATGTTAGTATGATTATGTTTGGGATTTGAGCCATTGCATGCAAGTATTGTGGCTAGAAAGTCGAAATGAAGCTCAAGAATGCAATTCTGGGTTTTCCAGAAATTTGAGGTCCGCTCGAGTGGGAAACCCTCCGCTCGAGCGTGAATTTCGTGCTCCCAGCACTTTTTGCAGAGTTGGATGTCCGCTCGAGCGGGATATCTCACGCTCGAGCGTGGAGCTTTTGTAGACAGGCCTTCCACTCGAGCGCTCTATTCCACGCCCGAGCGCATTTTTCATGCAACCAGCACTTTTGCAGGCCTTAAGGGTCCGCTCGAGCGGGGGAGTCCACGCTCGAGCGGGGACCCTGTTTTCTGAAATTTTGTTTTCGCATTCTGTGTTTCGTTTTCCGTTCTCTTTCACTTGCAAGCACTCTTAGGCATGTGTTAAGCATTGTAAATGAGTTAATGAGCTAAGAATAAAGCCTAAAGAGGAATATGTGAATTAAAGAACGGATTGAACTGTTAGTGACCCTTTTGTGTTCATGAAATGTGTAGGGTCAAGCTCCGGGGCAAATCCACAAGCCGATCACTGTGAGTAATATCGATATTCGAATGCTTGTGAATATCCAATTGTTTATTCCCTTATAAGCTTTATGAGTTACTAATTGGGATTGTGGACAAAAGTCTGACATGAATAAATGAATGGACCGAAGGTCGTTTTGATAAACATAAATGGACCAAAGGTCGTTTTGATAGAATTGAATGGACCGAAGGTCGTTTTGATAGAAATGAAAGGACCGAAGGTCGTTTTGACATATATGAATGGACCAAAGGTCGTTTTGACTTATATGAATGGGCCGAAGGCCGTTTTGACATGAATGAGTGGGCCGAAGGCCGTTTGACAAGAATGGACAGGCTGAAGGCCGTTTTGACATAAATGATCGGGCCGAAGGCTGTTTTGACATAAATGAGTGGGCCGAAGGCCGTTTCGACACGAATGGAAATCTGAATGGGCCAAAGGCCAGAATGTTGAAACTACAAGTCACTTGATTTGAAATTCGTATAGTTATATATCTGTTAAATAGAAATATGAATTGGGCCTAAGGCCGTTTGGAACCTATTGTTCTACATTGTTATGTAACTTCTGTATTTGATATTATTCATTGGGCTATTGCTCACGCTCATTCGTGTGTTTGTAGGTGAGCCAAGAGAAGTCCAAACCCAGCCCCAGTGAAGCCTGCCATGAACAACACGAGTTTTGGAGAGTTAGCCTTGTGTCTCACGCACGAGACCCATCCTTGCCATTTTGTAATGCATTTACGTTTTGTCTTGTTGGCAAGGACTTTGTGTATATTTGTATATAGTCTGTTATGGGTTGGCTCAGTTTAGATGATCCTGTCTATAAAGAAGTCTATGCTACTGTACTTTTGATGTGGGTTATTAACGTATATGAGTATGGTTTGTTTGATGTGCATATAAGCACGGCTCTATGGACAAAGTTTTAAATTTTTGCTTCCGTTTGGCCCCTTTACTCTGACGAGTTATGTTTGTTTTGGTCTGAGGCCGTAGGTAATCACAGGATTACTGGCCGGTTATGTTCTTAACCCATAGGGGCGGGTTCGGGTCATGACACTTCAAGTGAGAGATTTGACTTTGATGGTGCCGGTAGTTCGATTATTAAACCTCCTATAACGAAGAAGCAGCCCGGGCGGAACAAGAAAAAGAGGATACCTTCTAGGGGTAAGAATGTGAAGCAAATCAAGTGTGGGAGGTACTTGAAATATGGGAATCACAATAAGAAGACGTACAAGGCTGCTATTTGAGGCCATAGTCTATTCTTTTGGATTTGTATTTGAATTTGAGAAATTATGATAATAAAAAATGTGATACTTGGTATTGTGGAAGTAATGAATAAAGGTGGTTGCATTATTTTTTCTTTTTTGATGTGTTCTTTAGTTATTGAAGTTGTTTTGTAACAGTTTTGTTTTGTTTTGTTTTTGTTTTGTTTTTTTGTTTTGTTTTTTTTTTTTTGTTTTTTGTGGATTTGGTTGGTTTTATTTTTATGGAATGTTGAGAAGATTGTTGAAAATTTCTTATTGAAACTGTATAATATTGAAATGCAGTTTTACTACATGACACATTTATTTGATATTTCGTAGTGACAAAACTGTACAATTTTACAGTTTTATTTTCAATTTTGAAATGCAGTTCATTTATTTGTTGAGTCATGAAAGAGGATGCATAATTGTGTAGCATAAATTTTGTTTGGGTAATGAAACTATATAATTTTGTAGTTTTAAGAATTATGAAAAACAACTTGATTAAACTATATAATTTTGCAGTTTTAAGAATTATGAAAAACAACCTGATGAAACTGCATAATTTTGTAGTTTTAAGAATTATTAGTAACAACCTGATGAAACTGCATATTTTTGCAGTTTGAAGAATTATTAGAAACAACCTTACTGGATGAAAACATATACAACTACAAATGTGACGACAATAATGAGCAGAAAAACATAAACAAGTATAATAAGCAAAAGAAGAAGAACAACAATAATAATAACAAGAAGAAGAGCAACAACATCAATGACAACAATCATTTTCACCATAATAATTAGAAGAAGATCAATTTCCAAAAGCATATAAAGTACTTGTCACATGTCACATTAAAAAAAAAAAAATTAAAAAAAAAAAATATATATATATACGTTCACTTGAATATTTGTATTGTCAAGAAGTTTCTTCATTGTTTCTATGGTTTGGTATGTTTTGTCAACATTTGGTAGTGCTCGAGTTTCCAAGATCGGTTCTTATCATTGAAGAATTGACTGATGATTTTTGCTCGAAATTTGACCAACTCAGTTGGTCGAAGTGATTTCTGCACAAGTTGCCAGTTGATATATATTGGTTGATAACATTGCAGACGGCGATTGCACAATCATTCCTGCAAAGTTTCAAATTAAGTTAATTAGTTAGGTAAAACTGCAAAATTTAGCATATTAGAACGTTAGGTTTTTGATTTTGTATCTTACGAGTGTGGGGTTTGTTGTGGGCATTCCTCAATTGATGTAATTACTGTCTCGCACTCTTGAGATGATAAGATGTTTCCTTGATTGCTGAATGATATTTTATTCCATCTCAGTTGATGTTGTTGTTACAAAATAGTTAGTGGGTGTTTTTGTTAGTTATAGTGATGTGTTGAGATGTTTTGAAAGGAATAGAACTAAGTAGGAAATTTTATTTAACTTACAATTTCCTTTGCAGTTTCGAAGTGTTTGTTGTGGCAATCTTTTACTGGCCTCAAGGAGTCATAGTGCCTCCATATTCCATCAGCATTGTCAAAGACCATAATTGTCCAATGGTTGTCGTGATTGATTGTGAAATGGATATATCTGTTTTTCATTGCTTTTGGGAAATGGCTGTCCATCATTTTTTCTCTCAGTGCTTGATCTTGGTTTTGTAGTGGAGTTTGTAATTTATATATATATGTTTGAAATATGTTATAAAACTATGTAGTAAGACATGTTAAGAAAGTAGAAAATTTTACAGTTTGAATAATATTGAAAGGTATGTTAAGTTTTGTTTACATTGATGAGTGTTGAGAAAACGTAAAATCTTCCCGTGTATGGATTTCTTGCAAAGGCTAGATCATGTTTCTTAAATTCTTCAATGGATGGTTGGAGTGCCAATTTCATTTCTAAGAAGGCATTAATGACCTGAAATATGTTATATATGAGAATGTGTTAGGTTTGTGGAATAGGTTATTGAATATGAACAAAAACTGTAAAATTGTGCAGTTGGAGACCGACATTCCCATATAAGGCTTCCCTGTTAGTCAATTTGCATATATCTGAAAAGTATATGCAATTTTCATCTTGGCTGCCAGACCAAACACAAGTACTTGATTATGTGTTGTTGATGAGTTGAATTTGGTCTTGGTCTTTTTTGGATAGGCTATGCCAAACCTTGTTTGTTTTGCGGCATGAAATGGCGAGTGGCTTATTTTAGATTGATTCTTCCTTGAAATCATCATCACTTTCCAATACTTGAACTTGTGTCTTCTCTTGATTGGCATCCTCTTTTGGGTTGATTTCAACAGCACCTTCTTTTTCTTCGCCAATATCTTCTTGCATCTTTTCTTTCTGCTACTATTTTGCTTCATGAGCACCCTTTTTTTGCTCGGGTTCAGTAGCAGGTTCTCTCTCTGTTTCAAGTTCTTCTTTTTTCTTTTCATTCTTCTTCTCTTTTTCTTCATTGGTACCCTATGTTGGTTTGGGTACTTCAGCAGCAGTTTCTGTCTTGTTCTTTGTATCTTCTTTGGCTTTTGTTATTGGTTGGTATTCAAAATCTGGGTCATATGCTTGCTTTCTTGACTTTTCTTTGATTCTCTTGACCATTGATCTTTGTTGGGGACTGCCAGTTTTTTTTTGGCGGACATTTCCTTCAATTGATCTTCTTTTCTACGCAATTCAGCCATGAATTTTTGTTCCATTTCTTGCATTTGTGCTCTCATAGCTGATACGAGCTTGTCTTTGTCATCCTCTTTGGTTGATGTTTGTGCTTGGTCATGACCTATAAAAATGTTAGATTGTGTTTTGGTTAGTTTAATTAAATTTTGCAGTTTGCTTCAGTATTAGACAAGAGTTTACCTTGTGCATGAAATGTGTCAGATTTCTCTTGGAGTTCTTCTTGTTGTTCTGTCCTTTGTTCTTCTTGTTGTTTTGCTTGTTCTTTTTTTTCATGTTGTTGTTATTGATCTGTCAGTTCTTGTTCATTGACTTCTTGTTGTTGGTTTGTTTGTTGTTCTTCTTGTTCTTGTTGTTGGCCTTCTTCTTCATCAGTGTCTTCTTGTTGATCACCTTCTTCTTCTTGTTTTTCTTCTTCATCATTGTCTTGTTGTTCATCAGCTTCTTTTTTTTTTTTTTTTATTCTTCTTCTTCTTCTTCATCATCAGCTTCTTCTTTATAAGTTTCTTCTTCATTAGCTTCTTCTTCTTCATCAGTCACTTTTTTTTTTTCATCATCACTCTCTTCTTCTTGTTCATCACTTTCTAGTTCTTCTTGTGGTTCTTGCTTTCTTTTTTTTTTTTTTTTGTTCTTCTTGTTCTGATTCTGATTCTGATTCTAATTGATGTTTTTCTTCGAGAAAGTCATCTTCATCACTGTCTAGAAGTCTTCTTTTTTTTTTTTGTTGCTTTTGTTTGTTTTTTTCGCTTATTGTCCTTTTTATGGTCATGTTTCTTTGCTGAAGAGTCTGCTGATGTGCTTTGATTGATATGCAATAACTGTATTTCTTGTTCAGTTGGGGTTAAAGCACTTTGGTCAACCTGCATTGGAATAATGTGGCATATTTTAGTAATACTGTAAAATTGGTCAGTTTCATAACATGAGTTGTACTGTGAGTAATGTGAGTTAAGTGTTAAAATATGTTGTTTGAAATTGAAAACTTTTAAAGTTTGATAACATGAGTGATGTTAAATAGATTTGTGCGTTTAAACTGTAAACTTTTACAGTTTCATAACATGAGTGATGTTAAATAGGTGTGTGCTTTGAAATTGCAAACTTTTATAGTTTCATAATATGATTTGTATTGTGAATAATGTGAGTTAAGTGTTGAATATATGTTGTTTAAAACTGAAGAATTTTACAGTTTCATAACATGATTTTTACTATAATGACTGTGAAAGGAGTGTTGAATAAATTTGTGCTATGAGAGTATAGAAGAGTTTGAATACCTTTTCAAAGTCAGCAAGGCTGATGTGTTTCCACTTGGACTATATTTTGCCAAGGTTCCACTTCATAAACCTTGGGAAGCCTTCTTTGTTGGATGGTCGAAGGAGTTTACTGTGCTCAAGTACCAGTACTGTAAAAAAAAAAAAATTGAAATATGTTAGATAGTTCGAAATAGGTGGATGTTTGATATTTTTGTGTGAAATAGTTGAGTAGTGTGTTTACCAAGAGTAACATGACACATCCAGTGACATGCCTTGGGTTGTTGTTTGCATTTGCCATTGAATTCATGAGTGTGTCTTGTATTGCCTCACCCCAATTGTACTTCTTGATGTTGTTGAGATTGTCAACATAGTTAAGGAAACTCCAACTAAGTGTATGGTCTGTTGTTGGCATGAGAAGTTTCAAGCACAAGTAAAGGGTGATAACCCTTGCAAGATCTTGACGATCATTGATTAATTTTCCTTTTTTTGTTTGTTGAAACATTTTGGTTAATGACTTGCCATCCAATCTCTTTATTGATTTGCATCTTCGTTTGTAAAACGCAAGCTCAAAATCCTTTGGTCTTGCATAGGATTTGGTGGTGATGCTATCTTCTCCATAGTCGATGCCAAAAATGAGTCCGACATCACTGTTTCTGAGTTTCATTTCCTTTTTGCCAAGTATAAATGCTCTTTTTCTTTTATTGTAGAGTGTTGTCATTTCTGCTACAATGGAATTGTAGCATCTGCACCAAGAGGCCTTCAGTTGTGTTGAGGAGAGAGCATTTATAATGGGCCAAAAAGGGGTTATTTCCAGCTTTGTTTGTTGGGCTTTTGTGAATTTGGCCCTCTTCAACAGTTTGATTACTGTTCCGATGTTGGAACGATAATTAAACTGTTGGACTCTCTTTGTAGGGACTACTCCTTTTTTTCCCTTTTGATGGCTTGGTTTTTGTTTTGAGAGTTGATTGGCTTTCTTGGAGTTTTCTTTTTTTGGTTGGAGGAGCTTGTTGTTTTTTTATTGGTTTTCTTTTGTTTGTTTTTTTGTGGTTGGAGGTGTGGTTGGTGTTTGTTGTGTGGATGGGGTCTGTGGTGTAGTTTTTGGGCTTTTTCTTGTAGGTGGTGTGGATGTTTTGTGGGTTTTTTTTGGTTATTTTTGGTTGTAGTGGTTGGGTTTTTTGTGGAGGGGGAGATTTTGGTGGCATTTCAGTGGATACAGGAGAAGGACTTTCAAAAGGGGAGATACTTAAATCCCTGATTGGATTTTTGGGCATATGGGTTTGTTTCTTCTAATATCTTCTAACAGCTATTTCTGAAAAAATGAAAGCGACAGCAAGGCATGAGTAATATAGTGACAAAACTGTATAATTTTGTAGTTTTATATGCAATTTAATATGAAGTTATATCTATTTATTATTAACAGTTACAAAACTGTATAATTTGATAGTTTGATTTGCACTTTATAATAAGTTACCTATTTGTTTTGAGTAGTGATTAAACTGTATAATTTTGCAGTTTCATTTGCAGTTTGAATAAATTTAGATATGTTACTTGTAGAGTGATGAAATGAAACTGTCTGATGTTTTAGTTTTGTTATAAACAGTATCAACAATAAGAACAACCCATTGTATTTTGTAAACAACAACAATAACAACGAGAAGATTAAGTATTCAACGAAATGTAACAACAATACGAATAAGAAAGAGTGTTTATACATTTTGAAGTATGTAAAATGTGTTTGGAAGGTTTTTTTTATGAAAGTGTTATTGAAATGGTATATACGAAATATGAAAGAATAATGTACAAATTTGAATGAAAAATAATAGGTGAAGAGAGATGTTACTTTTTTTCCCCATTTCTGTGAATATGAAGTCAGGAACTATGAAATTTCTTCAGAGTGGTGATAGTTCTTCGTGTTGTTGAGAGTTGCCGATTGGAGAAGATGAACGGCTTCGTGTTGTGTTGGTAAGAGTCGATGATTGGAGAAGATGAGCGGGTTCATTTTGTGGTTAGGGTAGGGTTTCAGAGGGAGTGGAGTCGAACGGTGGACAGATGGATGACTGAGAATGCAGAGTTGAGCGGCATTGATGTGACAACGTACTGATCAGACTGAGATGATCGTGGGTAATGGTTGCGCACGTGTAAATTGGATGATATAGTGTGGGTATTTTCGTCTGATTGATAATTTGAGGACTTAATGGAGTATTAAATTTGTTTTGGGGCTAAATGGGGCTAAATATGTTGGGCTTGGACCTTTGAGTCAATTCCCCTTTTTTAATTTAACTTATTTGTAGTTTCTATTTGTTTTTAATTATTATTGTTTAGGTAAGTTATGATGTGAGTTAGATATGTGATAGACATGTGAATTTTATTGATTTAAAGTTTATTTAGATAAACTTTAAAGATTTTTTTTTTAGTTATGTTATAATATAATATAAGATGGAGATAGATATTTACAACTTTAATAAAAAATATTATCTCATTTTTTGGTGAAGAGAAATGGAATGCAAGTTTTAATATTTTTTTTTGGAAATTGGTGAGAGAGATTAGGAAGGAGAGATTATGAAATATTTTTGTTATTAAATAAATAAATCAGTCAATAGTTTTCTAATCTATTTTGTAAATTAAAAAATCAATAATTTTAGAAAATTGATTAATTTGTCCCATTAAGTGATTTAAAATTTTGATATACATAATTATATTACTAAATCATAATTCAAATTTAGATGTTACATCTTTTTGAGATCTATAGCTAAATTCTTATCTTCTTTATTTTTGTGTGTAACCGTAGTGTAGGGGAGAAATTGAAAAGGGTGTTGTAGTAATTATGAGATAAGTCAAAAGGGATTGTGGGTTGAGAGAAGTCAATAAATGCTGAGGTTAGGTTGGGAGAAGTCAATAAATGCTAGTTTTTTTTTTTTTTTTTTGTTAAATCAAAAAATTAGAAAATTAGGATTAGGATATTGAAACTCCCACAAAGGTTGTAGATTAGAAACCTCCTTTTCTTTTTATAATATATATATATATACAGATTGGAGAAAATAAGACTATTTAGGGTTTAGGAAAAATTTGGGGAAATTTTATTCATGCTTTGATGTTAAAAATTTGTGTAGAATGTTGATTGCCATTGCATTGATTTTTGGTTTATTAATGTATCTGAGACTCTCTACAAACCTAAATTCAATCTCAATCTTCTTCAAATCAAAAGGTTTGAATCAATTAGTTTCTAATTCTTCTTCTTGATTTTTTTTTATTTTATTTTTTATTTTTTTGTTGTTAAAATTTATATTCAGAGCTCGACAATTGAAAATTTTAGAGTTGCTCTATCTAAATAGTGTTTGGTTGCCCAGAAAATTCTGGAGATAAAAGAATGAAACAAACTTTTGGATCTCACATTAATTTTAACTTATTTTCCATGCATTCAATAATGATCCATGGATACGTTGAAGTCAACTAGACGAAAAATAATTACTTAAAAAAGTTGTAATTTTTTTAGCTGTTTTTCTTTGCAGCTTTTGGGCAACCAAAGGGAGCATTTCCCTCTCCTTGAATCTCATTTTTGAAAAATTGACATTTGTTTGTTTGTTTATTTTGCAATGTATAAAAATTAACAATTATGATTAAAGACTATTGTTCTAGTACTACTATTAGGGTTTCTTTGCTACACTTCTTATAGGTGACTGTATGGCCCCTTGAAGTTGTTTGGATTGTATATTTGTTGGAGATGTGAATTTGATATTTATGTTATACAATTAGTATGTTAAAGTCTAAAATGTTTTGAAATTGATTCTTGAACAATGAGACTTGTTTGTGCTAATTAAATTAGTACTCTAGAGTCCTAGTTCTCTGTATATGATTTGGAGGGCTCATGTATGCTCCAAAAAAAAAAAAAAAAGGTGAACTGATTGGCATGTGCCCTTGAACCCAATCATGCTAGTATCTCCTTCATGCTTTGAAGGAGTGCTTAACATACACACACACACACACACACACATATATATATTTTTCATCCGATATTCAGAATTTTCTTTGATCCCTCAATCAGTAAATGAACTTGTATGATGCCTAAGATCATAGATAATGCTCTCAAGAACAAAGATAGGTTATTATTGTGTATTTTTAATTAGGTCAAGATTTTACTATGAATTAGTTGATATACACTTAAACAATGCCTGTTAAAGTATGCAAATACTTGATGCAATTGCTTTTAAGTGTAGGAACATGACAACAATGATTTTCTTTACTTGTTGGAATGATTATGTGCCTTTATTTTCACTGTTATTCTAAAGTTTATTTTGTTTACATGTTCTTTCATGTTGTTCATATCCAATGTTTTCAAAATGGGACAAGGCCAGGTAAAATTAACTTGGTTCTGATTGTTTTTTTTTTTTTTTTTTGTTGATATGGTTTTTAATAATATAAGTAAGGGTTTGTTCAAATCATTATTGCAATTCAAGTGTTTTTATTATTATGGTTTGTTTAATAGAAAATGAGTTCCCAACCATCATCACAATCTCCAACAACTACAAAGAGCAAGGGAAAAGTTTCCCAAAACTCCCAACCCTTACAAGGTTTAAAGGCACATTGGGACACAAAATCCACTAAAATTTTTGTCAAACTTTGTGTGGAGCAAGTGAAAGCAGGTCACAGACCTGGTATACACTTATATGGGGTTGGTTGGGAAGCAGTTATTAACAAGTTCAAAATTGCAATTGGAAAGTCATATGTTTGCATTCAACTTAAAAATCGTAAGGATACCTTAAAAAGGAGTGGGGTCTTTGGAAAAATCTATTGAGAGATGAGACTGGACTGAGGTTAGATCCCTTGACTGGAGCTATTATGGCATCTGATGATTGGTGGAATTTGAAGCTACAGGTCAGCGAATTATGTTAATTTTTTTTTTCTTACTCACTTGTACTTGAGCTTTATGATTTATACATTTGTAATTATTTGTCCATATTTTGTTATAGAGGTATCCTGATGCGGCCAAATTTTGTGAGAAGCCATTGACATTGACTGATGACATAGACATACTATTCTCTGATGTTTCTGCAACTGGTGAGTGGGCATACATCCCAAGCTCTAGAGTGTTTCTTTACACTGAGGGATCTCACACCCCAATTGGTGATGATATTGATACAGAAATCCATCCGTCTGAATTGAGCAACCAATGTCGTCGTCAAAAAGAAGGTCCATCAAAGAAGCAAAAGGGGAACAAAAAACAATCGGTTGTCGGTGAGTTGAGTAAGACACTTAACTGCATTGTCGATGCTATGGAGGCATCATCTTCAACTGGTACATAGAATGCTGCTATGCAAAATCCGCACACAATAACTGAGTGTTTGGCTACGATTAGCACAATCTCTGGCTTTAGTGAAGACGATGACCTTTTAGTTTAGATTGCAAGGTTGTTCATGATGCCCTCACTTCGTGAGTTTTTCATGGCTTTGCCTAATGATGTGTTGCGTTTGAAGTTTATTAATCTTGAAATTGTTTTGGAAAAGGCTCACATTCCTGGTTATCGTGATTAGTTCATTGTGCGAATGTTTTTTTTTTTTTCATTAGGACTATCTTCAATTAATTCGGCTTGATGTTGTATTTATGTTTGCCTCATTGGTAGATTTAATTTGTGCTCTCACGGGTGGAATAGGAAGTATTATTGCAAGTTGTATTTGCCCACTTGTGTGCCATTTGATTATTTGTCCTTGCAATTCCAAGTCACAGGCTTTAGCTATTATTTGTCCATTTGCCTGCAAGATTGGAAAATAATTTTAAAAAAATATTATTTTAAATGATGGTCATTGCAGTGACACTGTCTATATATACTTTCAAGGTGAACTTGTTTTCCATTCTGAATTATTAAACAACAAAGAGGCATTCCAATCTTTGCAGGTATGCTGCTGATGCTTGTCTAATTTTATTTTTTATCTATATATATCCTCTAATTTTATATTTACTTTATGTGTTAAATTAATTTCTTATTGAATGAATATGGTACATAACCCCAATTTCTATACAGTATAAAAAGATGGACAATTTCAATGATGCTGGTGATTATGATAATGATGACAATGTTGTCGGATCTTCACAACAACCAAATCACCCGTATGGGAATCCCTACCTAATGGCAGCAGCAGTGGCAGGAACAATGTATACAGAAAATTACCTAAATAAACAACTATGTAGGACATCTGCCCACATAGGACATCAATGGATGTTAGAATTGCAACATGGTAATGCTACAAGAATATAAGAAAATTTTAGAACGGATAGGGATTTTTTTTATCAATTGTGCAATTTATTAGAGACTAACTATGAACTACAAAGTGAGAAAAAACTTGGGGTTCAACAACAGGTTGTTATTTTTTTGTTTATTGTTGGTCAACATGCAAACAATAGAAATGCTCAAGAAAGATTTCAATTATCGGGTGAAACTATTTCAAAATACTTCCACTCTGTTTTAAAAGCGTGTGTGAAAATGTCAGTGGATTGGGTGAAGCCTTGGTAGAGAAATGGGGTCCATCCGTACATAAAGAATAGCTGAAAATATTACCCTCATTTTAAGGTAACTAGAAATACTCTCTCTCTCTCTCTTAAAAAAAATATTTTATGATATTTTTTGTATGTAGAATTACATTGGGGCAGTTAATGAAACACATATCAGAGCTCATGTGGAAGCAAAATGCTTACCCCATTTCATAGGTAGGAAGAGATACGCTACACAAAACATATTGGCAGTGTGTGACTTTGATATGTGTTTCACCTTTTGCTTGCCTGGTTGGGAGGGAATTGCACATGACACGCAAATTTTTTGGGATACAATTAGGAATCCAAACAATAATTTTCCATATCTAGAAGGAGATATGTATGTAACACAAATTAAGATTTATTCGTTTATTCTATATTAGTTATATTTGTAATGAGTTCATATTTAACTTTGTAGATGAGTATTATTTGGTTGATTTTGACTATCCAAACACAAAGGGTTATCTTGCGCCGTACAAAGGAGAGATATATCATTAGCTCAATTTGACCATTGGCCTCCTCAAACTGCACATAAAAGATACAACAAAACACATTCATCGCTCAAGAGCGTAATAGGAAAATCATTTGGTGTTTGGAAAACAAGATGGCCTTTTATAAAAGATATTCCATACAATTACAATTTTGTTCATCAATGGCAACTTGTTTGTGCTACCAGGGCGATCCACAACTTCATTAGACGAACTAATTTAAGGGATATTGCATTTGACTCCTATGATAAACATATTAAGTATGTCCCTATTGACGAAGAAGCAATGATAGGGGAAGACCGACATGGACATCCGGTTCGTAATGATGATTATGAGATAGATTCGAGAAGATATAAGATTTTAATGTCAATTTCTAAAGGAAATAATTATTAAAATATAATAAATTTATTTTTGTGTAATGTTTATATCATTGTTATTATCTAAAAATAAAATCATTATGTTAATTTGGTGTTTGAATGATCTCTTAATATGCAATTAATAGCAAAAAGTCAAGATAAATTCAATTTACAACTAACAAGGGTAAGAAAGACATTTACACAGCAAAAAGTTGCTTCACAACTTATTTAACAAACGCTACTCAATAACTTAAATCTATAATCCAACAGCTACATCAAACAGATTAGCAGCTTCTGATTAAAGTTATAATTTATAATCTGTTAAACTATAATCTATAATCTATTTTAACAGTTATACCAAACAAGGCCATGTGTCAATTAGTGAGATCAATTGGATAATATAGTTACAATTGCATAGTAGAGTTCACTTTTCTATGTTATATATTATAATTGGATGATGATTCTACATGTCAAAGATGGAGTTGTATCACTATTGTATCACTTTTCTAACTTCCTCATTATTAGTTCTTATCAACCAAAGGACACAAGACTAACTCTTACTAGTATAAATCCTTCCATAGTATATAGTTTTTTTTTTAGACAAAACTACCCTTATAGAGTCTTAGTACTTGAAATCAAGTAACACATAGCAACTGCGTTGTTTTCATATTTTGAAAAAAAAATTAATTACTTTTGATCTAGATCTCTAGTTTTGTTAAAATTTATATTTTTGAAATCCTTTCATCAAAATCTATCAAACAAGATATGTGATGAATATGAAATTGTGAACAACAAAAAAATTGATGAATTTTCACTGAGTTTGCTATCCTTGGTCAGTAAAATTTTACTGAGTTTAATCAATGAAATTTCATTGATAAGTGAAATTTCACCATTATTGACTGAAGTCAGTGAAATTTCAATGTCTATGTTTGGTATTACTGAAACAATGAAATTTCATATTATTGAAACATTGAAATTTCACTAAGTCTAGTCAGTGAAATTCCAATGTCTATTTCACTGTGCAAAGATAGTGAAAATTTGGTATTTGTGTTTGCTATTATCAAAACAATGAAATTTTACTGTCGAAAGTCAGTGAAATTTTCAATTAATGCTAAAATATTGTAAAATTAAAGGTCAATTTCAAGAATCGGATACCTATTTTGAAGTAAAGTTTTCAAATTGAAAACTAAAAAATAATAGAATAAAGAAAAATCTATTCTAAAGAATCAAAGTTGTTGATAGCCTAATATTACAAATATAGTAATATTCATACATATATTATAAGGGAAATGATTTGTAAATAGAAAATTATACAAAAAAAAAAAAACATTCAACATAATGTATCAATTGCATTTATAAAAATTAGGGTAAATTACAAATACACCCCTTGAGATTTGCTTAAAGTACAGATTATTTTACGTGATTTGAAAAATTACAAATACCCCATTGTCAGAATTTTTTATTTAACAAAATTAACTAAAAAAATGAAATTTATAATTATTCTCCTATATAATAATAAAATTACTTAAATAATTAATTGAAACATATTTTTAATATCATTAAAAACTATTAATTAAATTGATAATTTATTAATAAAATGAGCGATTTGTTATAAAATTAAAACCTCAGGAGGTGAAATATAATTTCTAAAATCACAAGGAATAATTTGTATTTTAATCAAACCTTAAGAGGTCTATTTATAATTTATCTTAAAAATTATAAAGATTATGGTGAATGTTTTGATTGGAGATGAAGGAAGTACATGAAGCCACATTATTATTTATGAAAATTTTATATAAAATTATACTTATATATCATTATCAATATTATGTGTGCAGTAATGATAGAGACCCCACAAAATACAACTCTACAACCCTCAAAACGATCTGAACCATTCATGTCACTATTAAAGATAGAAAAAAAATTTAAATACATTAATAGAGTGGTAGGAATCCTTCTTTGTGAGGTCCAAACATTTTCGTTATGCATGTTATATCCTACGGGGCAGACGTTAACTAGGACCCGAATAGGAAGGCTTTTGATCCAACCAAGTTTTAATGATTACATGTACACCACATGCAGTGTTGAGGGCTCTAGAGCAAGACATGTATACCTAATTTTTTTTAATTTTATTTTATTTTTATCAATAAAAATTTCTATTAAAGTAAAAATTGCCTAATTTTTTAAATTTTATTTTATTTTTATCATCAATAAAAATTTCTATTAAAGTAAAAATTGTTAAACGACACTTATAAGAAAATCATCAACAAGCTTACATCAAACAAAGGAAAAATCTTGTGTAAAACAAATGAAAATTCCCAAATAAAGCATTAAAGATAAGTTATGAATAGATCTAGACATAACATTCACTATAAAGCAGAGGTCAATCATAAAAGTTCGACACTAGAATAACTCTAAAATAAATATATAATCTATATCTAATCTTGTTGGCTACATATTTTGTACAAGCCAATTACAATTCGACGCGTGGCAAAATAAGGATAATATAGAAAGACTATTCAAGTCTTCGATCCTGATCGTACACGTGGCAGTTAGTATTGGTTATTACGAGATCTGAGTAGTAGTGAATCAACAAAGAGATGCAAGGTGATGTGGCTTCAACGGTTACTCACATTTCAAATTCAAATTTAGGAGGGAAGCCTAATTGCAAGTAATGGCGTAATGCAGCTAATCTTGAGGCAACATGATCAGTGATCATGGAGGAGCAGTTCGACGGTTAGAAATGCAATTCGATGGTCATCCTTGAGCAGTATAAATAGCAGAGAAGGCCCCAGAAAAGCCCCCAGACTCAGATCCAAAAAACCAGTCTTATTCTACTTTGTTTCCTTTCCAGTTTTTCCTTTCCAGTTTTACATTTACAGTCTTACGTTTCCAGTTCTTTACGTTTCTGTACTTTAAAATTCCTGCACTGCACTTCATTTATAGGAGTAGTTTCAAGTAGATTGTCGCTGTAAACCTCTACGAGGCTGAGTTTGGATCATTATAAGTTTTTTCATCTTGATGAAATGCTTCAACTGTTCTTCATTTAATTGTTATTTGTTTAATTCTCCTAAGTCAAGCCACCAGTAAAAGTCCTCTTCACTGAGGCTGAAAGAACTAAAATACAATCGTCTGATAATTGGTTGGCAATTAATTTTCTGTAAGGACTGATTGATCTTTGCTGGCACGCTCGCAATTACAAAAATAACCTTCGAAAGCCAAAAAGTCAACATATATTTTTGGCACGCCCAGTGGGACTAATTGAAATGGCTAGATGTAGGAGACAAAGAGAAAATGAACGCTTGTAAGAAGGCGTGGAAGGAGAGGTATAGATACCTAATTCAGAGGATAATGTGATAACACATCCTGTGGAAACTCCCATTTTATCAGAACCTATGGTCGAACAGACCAGCACTTCAGAACAAGTACCACATGTTCATAATATTGGACAAGACCAAGGAATTGGACCATTCACTGTTCCATCTACTCAGCCAATAAATCCATGGGGTGGCCTAGTAGATGCTATGGGACAGCAATTAATGAACACGATGGAAAGGTGGGCAACATCCTTTTTGGATCGAATGAATAACCACCAACCAACAAACGCAAGACATATCGAGGAAATTTCAAATGTCCTTCAGCAAAGATTGGCTAGAGATAAACAGCCTATGTAAGTTAATGGACATTCTAATGGTCAAACTAGTAATCAGAACTATGAAAGACCATCACCTTAGTCTTGGTACGAGTCTATTCCGAGGCCTATAGCAGGTCAAAATGCCTCAGTACTTAACAGTGAAGCCATGCAATTTGGTGGATCTAGCCTAGTACAAGAAAATGACATAAGAATGGTTCCAAATCCCATGTTCGAAGCCATACCTGGCACAAGGGGGTTCACTAATCCCTTATTCGAATTTACACCCGGGGGGGTTGGAAGGTTTTCCTACAAATGGAAGAAACACAACACCAGTTCCAGCACCTTTCGCAGGTCCTTTCGCAGGACAGGCTCAAAGGGGTTACCCACACCCCCAACAGCAACCTGCACCACAGGGACAACCAGTCCCAAATATACCACCTTATGGACCAAGAGGACCACAGGCACAAGTTTGCCCACCAAATCCTATGTTTACCCCTCCAGTAGTGGTTCAGCAGGCACAAAATATGGTCCCTAGGGACCAAATTGCAGATATTGTTAGAGAGATGTATGGACCGATGGCTCGGGGGGTCCAGACTCCTGTGTATAGGAACCATATCTAGAATGGATAGAGAGGGTACATGAATACCCAAGAGGTTTCAGGATACCAAATTTTGCCCTTTTTTATGGGAATGGAAACCAATCAACAGTAAAGCATATTATTAGGTTTGCTGCTCAATGCGGTGAATTTACCAATAATGACTATATGAAGTTAAGGTTATTCCCAAATTCGCTAATTGGGGGAGCATTTGTATCGTATATTAACCTTACACCTGGCTCTATCCAGACTTGGCAATTGATGGAAGAGGCATTTCATGCCCAATTCTTCCAATCAGAGCCAGAGGTTTCCATGATAGACTTGGCAAGATTGAGTCAAAAGCCTGATGAAAAGGCTACTCAGTTTATTGCCAGATTTAAAAGGGCTCGAAATAAATGTAGAGTCATCTTAGCAGAGCCAGAATTCGTGAGGTTGGCTCAAAATGATTTAGAGTTTAGGCTTCGAAAGAAGTTTGACTCAACTGAGTTCAGAGACTTAGTGGAACTACTTATAAGGTGTCTAGGTACGAAGCATTACTAGAGGAGGAACAAGATCGAAATAATGCATCATACAAGACATATTATAGAGATCCTAATTATGAGATCGATGTAGTAGAGATTGTGGGGAAAGAACCTGTAATCTATGAAGCATTAATTCATAAGGATACAACAATTGACCAACAGTTTAAAAAGAAAGACCTTCATAGGAAATACTCTTTCAATTTAACTAAGGCAGATGACATTTTTGATCATTTGCTTGCGGCCAACTTCCTTAAGTTACCGAAAGGAGTCAAAATTCCATCTCCTGATGAACTTAAAGGAAAAATATATTATAAATGGCATAATTCTTGGTCTCACTCGACTAAGAACTGTATTGTTTTTCGAGACAGGATCCAAGAACAAATTCGGAAAGGAAATTTGAAATTCCCAGCCAAAGTCGAAAAGGCCATGGGGATTGATAGTAATCCATTTCTGAAAATTGGAGAGGTGGTAGCCAATGTCATAATGCCAGACTTTCAAAGCTTGTCCTTGAAAGAATTGGGAGAAGTCAATGTGCAGATGCATGTTGCCAACTAGACAACTATCAAGAAGGACACAGGAAATCTACCAGCTATTGGACAAGGTTTCTCACACCAGAGGGAAAACTCTGATGAAGAAGCACTGGATGACGACTCCTTAGAAGCAGCTGTAATGCAAAGGATGTGTCCCAGGTGTAGACTGAGCTACAAATGGTTGAAAGGGTTTCCAATTGATGGGAAGCAATATTACAGGGATGTGCAGAGACGTCCCAAACCAACCAATGCTTACAATAAAAGGCCATATTCATCTGGTGTTAGGCAGTAGCCATTGATGGTTGAACCAACAACTGATAGAATCCATTCCAAAGGCAAGAGGCCTTTATATGAGTCCAGGCCACCTAATTATTACAGAATGGAGAGCAGTCATTCTGAGAGGAGACTGGAGAGAGGTTCAGTTTATGGGATCAAAGCCAAAGATTGGCCCCCTAGACCAGCCTCACACAGGACAGAAAGTGGACACCTTCATCAAAGGCCTGAGTTAGGCCCAAAGCATGAAGTCAGGGCCAAACAGTGGCCTTCACAGCCAGCTTCAAAGGTGACTTTGAAGGAAGAAAGAAGCAGTTCAACAGCCGAGTCAATAAGTTCATGGGTACCTGGGGTCCCAGATTGGTTTGTGATGCAGAACAAACCTAGGGAAGTGTTTACCCAAAGAGATGTAATTGGAAACCAAGGCAGGATGGTCAAGTCTCCTTTGGTGGCTCCAAACAATTAGGTATTGCTTAAACACCCAAAAACAAAGGAACCATATATGATCCCCGTAATTTCTAGATCACAAAGGAGGAAAATTCAGCGTAGGTATACACAGTACCAGCAAGACCTGAAGGAAAGTGGAGAAAGCTCTTCATTGGTCCAGATAGAAGGAAAGAAGAATCCAAAGTCAGACCATTCTCCAAGACCAACTCTACAAGACAAAATGGGTTGTAGCAGAGAACAGTTGGCCAAAGTTCACTATGAACTAAAAGCTAGAGAGAAGTCCAGTTTGGCAGGATTGGAGAAGGCATTGATGGAGAGTGATAGCGAGGCAGAGAAAGAAGTTGGCCTAGGCCAAAAGAAAGAAATGGTTGAAGAATAAATGTTCGAAGCCTTCATGGCTAAACAAACATTTTTGGTTGAAAAACCAGTCAGAAAAGACCATTTGAAAGAGCTTGTTAGTAAGGAAGTGCCAGAATGCAGTATGGAGGATGCTTCTGAAGTAACTGAACAAGGTGGCCAACAGGAGAAACAGGCACAACCAGCCATCCAATTTGGCTCAGTATCAGTGAATATGGTACATATACTACCGCATGAATTCCAAGCTGGAGATAAGAACCAAGAGGGGCAAGAAATGGACCCAATTCCAGTCTCTAGTGAAGACTCACAAGTGAGTATGGTGCAAGATGATTCCGGAATGGCTACCCCAATGGAAACTGAATATGAGAGTGAAGAAGAGGTGAGCATTAACCTCTCATATCCTTTTGAATATCCCTCGAACTCTATGACACAGCATGTCAAGCCTTTGTATATCAAGGCCTTTTTGGATGGGATACAATTGAACCGAGTCTTGATAGATAATGGGGCAGCGGTGAACTTACTACCGAAATCTTTCTTAAAGAAACTAGGGAAAATGAACCCCAAGTTAATCCTAACCAGCACAACCATTGTTGGTTTCGCCGGAGACAAACAGATGGCTCAGGGAATTCTGCCTATCAACTTGAGTGTGGGAACCAGGGACTGCATGACAGCATTCTTCATCATTGACAGCAATGTTAAGTACAATGCTTTACTTGGTAGAGATTGGATTCACACTAACAAGTGTGTGCCTTCCTCTTTACATCAGAAAATAATGATGGCCTTGGGCAATGGGGAGACAGAGGAAATTGATGCAGATCCTCAACCCTTCATAGCCTGTGCAGACTTCATAGAGGCCAAATTGTATATTAAGGGAGTGACACCACTCAGTATACTGAGGAAACCTGATGGCTCAGCCGAAGTGACGGTTGATGAGGAAGTGACACACCTGAAGCACTTAGTCCAGAAGAGTGCTGATGAAGAGGTTGTCGTTAAGAATGACAATGATGCATGGTTGTAGGCAAAGAAATGAAGTCCAAGAAGCCTAGTCTTTGGCTTTGATTAAGTTCTCAATATTGGATGTAAAATCAATAGTCTAGAGAGTACAAGAGCAAGAGAAAGAAGCCATGATAATTGGCTGCAAGCAGAAGCAACAACAGGCCAGAGTTTTGGTCCTTGACAAATACTGTGCATTGGACATTGAAACAAAAGTCCAGGAGATACAGGAGGAAGAAACCTTATGGACAGACTTTGTCTATGAGGAGGAGGATAAAGATGTTGAATTAAAGAACCTGGGAGCGGAACAAAGCAAGAAGATTGCTTCGAAGGCAGAAGGGATCAAAGAAGAAGCTTCAGTAAGTTCTCAGACACAAGACCCCTTAGAAGAAGTAAATTTAGGGGAAGGTTCTATACAACAGCCCACCTATATAAGTGCTTGTTTGAATGCTCTGGACAGGGACCAGTTGTTGGTTGTTCTGAAGAAACATAAAGATTGTTTTACATGGTCTTATAATGAACTACCAGGATTGGATAGGTCATTAGTGGAACATAGGCTCCCTATGAGGCCTAATTTCAAGCCATACAAGCAAAAGCCAAGAAGAATGAGTCCAGAAGTGATTCAGAAAGTTAAGGAAGAAATTCTTAGACTACTCAAGGCAGGCTTTATCAGGACAGCCAGGTATGTTGAATGGCTATCCAATATTGTGCCTGTAGTTAAGAAGAATGGTAAAATGAGGGTATGCATTGATTTCAGAAACTTAAATCTAGCAACTCCAAAAGATGAATATCCTATGCCTATAGTAGACTTGTTGGTAGACAGTTCAGCAGGGCATCAAATTTTATCAATGATGGATGGGCACTCTGGTTATAACCAAATCTGCATTGCAGAGGAGGATGTTCACAAGACAGCATTCAGATGTCCTGGGAATATTGAGACCTTCGAATGAGTTAAAATGCCATTTGGCCTGAAGAATGCTGAGGCTACATATCAGAGGGCTATGAACACTATCTTTCATAACCTCATTGGAGGGTATTTAGAGTGTTATATTGATGGCATTGTAGTTAAATCCCAATCCATGGAGGAGCATCTGTTTCACTTAGAAGCAGCCTTTGAAAGAATGAGAAAGTTCAAGTTGAAACTCAACCCTCTTAAGTGTGCTTTTGGCATATCATCTAGAAGCTTCTTGGGCTATGTAGTACACAAGAGAGGAATACAGATTGACCAGAATAAAGCCAAAGCCATCATTGAAGCCAGACCTCCATCAAGTAAGAAAGAATTACAAAAGTTCCTTGGACATATTAATTTTCTTCGAAGATTCATTTCTAACATAGCAGGGAAAACTAAAGTATTTTCTTCGTTATTAAGACTAAAAGATGAAGAGGAATTTGTATGGACATCAGAGCATCAAATTGCTTTCGAAGGTATCAAAGCCTACTTAGCCAACCTTCTAGTGCTGATGCCACTAAAGGGTGATAAGCCCTTGAAGTTGTACATAGCTGCAGCAGAAGATTCATTGGGAGCTTTCTTAGCCCAAGACAATGAAGAAGGTAAGGAGCAAGCTGTTTATTACCTTAGTAGGTTTTTAAATTCTTGTGAATGTAAATACTCGGCTATAGAAAAGCTGTGCCTTGCATTGTATTTTGCTGCAATGAAATTGAGATACTATCTTTTGCCTACAACTGTCTTGGTAATTGCAACCACAAATTTGGTTAAGTATATGTTATCTAGACCTATGTTAAGGGGAAGAATTGGCAAATGGATATTAGCCTTATCAGAATTTCATTTAGAATATGTTCCCCAAAAGGCAGTAAAAGGACAAGTTTTAGCCAATTTTTTGGCAGACCATCCATCTCAAACAGAAAGCCAAGAGATAATGGAACTTGGTATGGCTAGTGTTGAGCTATGGCAAATGTGGTTCGATGGATCGAAAGCCAATGGCCTAATTGGAATTGGTATAGTGATTAAGTCACCACAAGGAATAGAAACCACACATGGTTTCAGAGTGGATGAAATTACTTGTTCTAATAATCAAGCTGAATATGAAGCCTTAATAGTGGGATTGGAAATTCTTATTGGACTACAAGTTCATGCAGTTGACATATTTGGAGATTCTCAATTGGTGGTTAACCAAGTGAAAGGGATTTTCAAATGTCAAAGTATAAGTATGTTGCCATACTATATTGTTGCATTACATCTGCTTTCTCAATTTCAAATAGCAAATGTAACTCATGTCTCAAGATTCTTGAATAATAGAGCTAATGATGTGGCTCAGAAAACTTCAAATTTCAAGAGAAAGGATAATACTCAAAGGGACATAAGCCAAACAACATACCAGAAATCTATACCACCCTTAAATAAAAGGAATGTAGTCTTGGAAGTCAATTATAATGACTTATAGGAACAAGATTGAAGGTATCCAATAATGCAGTACTTGGCTGGCCCATCTTCGAAGGCCAGCAGAAAAATTAAATTGCAATCTATGCAATACATCACATACGGTAATGCTCTCTACAAAAGGGGGGGAGATGGTTTATTGCTGGAATGTTTAGGCCCAAAAGAAGCATTGACAGCTATGGCTGAGGTTCATGAAGGCATCTGTGGTGCTCATCAACCTGGTGTGAAGATGAGGTGGTTGCTTCGAAGGCATTCCTACTATTGGCCAACTATCCTTAAAGACTGCATAGAATATGCAAAGGGTTGCCAAGCATGTCAAAAGTATGGCACGGTCAGGCATGTGCCCATAACTGACCTGCATGCAGTAGTAAAACCTTGGCCATTTAGAGGATGGGCCATGGATGTGATGTGGAAAATACACCCACCTTCTTCGAAGCATCATTGTTTCATCTTAATGGCCACTGATTACTTCACTAAATGGGTTGAAGCTAAGCCATACAAGGCTGTAGACCAAACTGAGGTTATTGGATTCATTAAGGATTTAATCCACAGATTTGGTATCCCACAGACTATAACTGTTGATAATGGGATTGTGTTTAATGGGAAAATGGTAAAGTCTTTTGTGGCAGAATTTAGAATTAGCATTGTTAATTCCACCCCCTATTATGCACAAGCCAATGGTCAAGCTGAATTATCCAATAAGTCCTTGAAAAAGGGAATACAAAAGGTTGTGGAGGACAATCCTAGGGATTGGCATAACTTGTTGTTGGATGTATTGTGGGCTTATAGAACTTCCTCAAGGTTAAGCACAGGAGTCACTCCTTATGCCTTAATATGCGGGCATGATGCAGTGTTACCTGTGGAAATTAATGTTAAGTCCTTGAGGGTAAAATGCCAAGACCAGTTAAATCCTGAGCAATACCATCAGAGTATGTGCTTGGAATTAGAAAGCATAGATGAAGCTAAAATTCTGGCATTAAATAGCATTCTTTTCCAAAAGAAGAAAGCAGCCAAAAACTATAATAAAAAAGTCAAACACATTGGCTTTGATGAAGGTGATTTGGTGTGGAAAACCATACTCCCAATAGGGATTAAAAGCCATAAGTTTGGCAAATGGTCACCTAACTGGGAGGGACCATACCAAGTCCATAGAGTCCTTCCTTTTGGAGCATACCATTTGAGAAATTTGAATGGATATGTACATCCCAAACAGATTAATGGCAGGTATTTGAAGCCTTATTTTCCAACTATATGGGAAACACAATGAGTAAAATAAATGCCAAGTACAAGAACACAAAAATACTTAAATGATAAATAAGAATTTGTCTTTCATAAAGAGCTGAATACATTCTGCCATAAATTGGCCCAAAAATCATTACAATGCCTCAGTTGTTCTTTTACAATGGATGCTCTATTATTAAAAGATGAAAGCAACTGAATAGCTGTGGTCATTTCCTACTTTCGGTCAGCCAATCCTTGGTTGGTGATCTGCAGTTTGGTGTCAGTTCGGATTAAGGCCTGGTTCACTGCAGATAGCTCCTCCTCAAGTTGAGCTTTCCTCTCCAGTAGTTGAGTTCGAAAATGGGAGACAGAGGAATGTTGTTCCTTTAGCCCTGAGACTTCAGCATGTACTGTGGAAACAAAGCTCTGGTCTCTCACTAATTTCTCCTCTGCAGCCCTGGTAGCATGACAAATGTTGATGTAAAAGTCAATAGTAGCTGCTGCCTGAGATAGATGACTTGAGACAGTTATACTGGATTGCTCAACAACTTTGCAGCACTGAAGGAAGCCATTTCTTATTATAGGCCTTTGTAAAGCCTCGAAAAGAATCCTTGAAAAAGATGTCAATAACTCCAGACAGCTGTCTAAGTCCATCAGAGGTGCAGAAGGCTTACTATTGGAGGAAGAGGAGCTCTCAAGAATTTCTAACAAGGAATCAGCCAGAACTAATGGCTCAGCCTCATCATTACTATTGGAGAGGTAGAGGGCATGTTGAAGAGACTGGCTAGTCTTGCTTCGAAGATATCTACCTCATTCGTGGACATGAGGGGTGCAGAAAGAGTAGTGGTGGAAGGCACAGAGGACTGCATAGGGATAGGAGAAATGGGTGGAGCATCTTCAACAGTCTTTATGGTCCTAGCTACCAATAGGCCAAGGGAAGAAGGGCTGGAAGTAGGTACAGGTAATAAACCATGGGTTGGAGAGCTGCCAGCACCCTCTGTAGGGGAATCAGTTACCATCAGAGATGGAACAACAGTTGGAATTTCCTTAGGAGGAGGGGGAAGAGCAAGGCTCGAAAGAGAACTGAATTGAGGTAGATCCAAAGATAAGTAAGGAAGATACGGATTTAATCCAAAGGAAAGAGATGCAGGAATGCTTGGCCTCAAGGAGGGTACATTGAATGTAGGCCTAGGAAGTGGGAGTATTATCTGAATAGTCCTCACATTTTGCATCTGATCAACTTCAACTGAGACTGAGGGAGTCCTTATTGGAAGAATAGGCTCAGTACTTGTTGTTGCAAAAGAAGAGATGTAAAGTAATGTCAATTTTTAATACCAAAAATTTGATAAGAGAGAAACAGTAGAAGCATGAAAGAAATTACTTGTTTCAGAAGTGATAGCAGCAATAGGAGAGCTTCGAAGGGAATAGTGCTCAGCAATATGTTGCTTTCTTTGCAGTTTCCCTTTGGATTACATCAGCAGCAGCTGCTTCATCTCTTAAGAATTGCTGCTGCCGTCTCTTCTCAGCTCTCTCAAACACAATTATGGCCTTAGAATGCTCTTGTTCTACTGCCTTAGCAGCTGCTTCATGAATAGGGTCTTCGACCAAATCAGAAGGAGAGACAGTCATCTTCCTTCTCTTTGTTCTTTGTACTGGTATTGCCTGTTCCTTCTCAATTTCTTTCTCTCTAATTTGGGATTCGGATTCTTCAGAAGTGAGTTCCTCTTCCACTACTCTGGCAGTTGTCTCATGAGTGGGATCTTAAACCAAGTCAGAATAAGGGACGGTCACTCTTTTCCTTCTTTTTAGGGGTGACTCTTGCTCTTGAGTTACCTCTTCTTCTTCTTCTTCTGCTTGAACCTCAGGTACTTCATTTTCAGGCTCAAGTAAAAGTCTCTGTTTCTTTTGTTGCCGTTTGCTTTTGAGAAGATTTAGAGCTTGGGTCTTCTGAGGAGAATCTCCCTATGAGGCACCCGCACCACCTTCACAAAAGAAGAACTAAAGATAAGGCTAAAAGCATTATAAAGAAGGCAAAAGGAGAAGAGACAAGGGTATATACCTTTCTTCGAGGCGGCCCGAGTAACTCTAGGAGGAGTTGAGGCAGCAGGAGCAGACTGTGTGGTAGCAGGTACAGGAACTGAAGTGGTAAGGACAGTGGAAGAAGTAACAACTCCAACTCCTTTGGGCTTGGGCATATCCAATACCATCAGTAGGTCTTGAGGAGAAATGGCCAGGTATACTTCCATATTGGTCACCCACCAGTTGTGGTACCTCTTCAACATGTTACCTTGAGGAAGAAAAGGGGTATACTCAAAATCGATCAAGTCCTGTATAAACTTAGAAGTTGCCTCTTCTAGTCTGGACCGTCGAACTTTCAAATCTCTAATGGTAAGACTTAGATTGGTGTTACTGCAGAGAGGTATTGGGACCCCTTGTGAGAAGCCAAATTGTCTAGCAAATTGAGCAGGACAGTAGGGCTCAGCAATGCATTTGTAAGCTCTGGGGTTCATGGTCCCAATGAATAATTCTCTAGGGATTAAAATAGAGGCCCATATGTCTTTGTGAGCAGGTGAAGCACAGAGCCTATCACTTAGGAAATTCTTCAACCAAGATGGGCCAATGGTCATGGGTTCGAAGGGACGAAAGCAGTAGGAAGGAGGAGAAGCTGGAAGTTGGTAGAAGAAAGAGAAGTAAAAAGCAAAAGTAGAAGGATAAAGTGAAGCATTGGCTAGCCTCATGCCATGAGTAGGAGGGTTTGGCTCAAAAAATTTAAGGCATTTGGATTGTAACTCAATGAAATAAGCAAAAAGCCAAAGCTGAAAAATCCAAAATGGCCCCCCTTGATCGGCATCTAAAGGTTTCTCACAGAAAAGAGAACAGGCTCTATATACGTGACCTAGAACGTATGGAGCTAAAGCCACCCTCTTCTGTAAAACAAGGGCTTTGGCAAGAGGGGCAAATTCAGGCATGATTCTTTGAGAGAAGGTGCAGAAAAGAAACTTGCAAAGCCAATATAATAAGAAAGAAAAGAATTCTCTATCGGTCACAAGACCCTCCCTTCTATTCTCAGTCTTGACAAAGTCACTATAGGATGAGTTAAGAGAGGTGAGGGAAAAAGGGACTGCTAGGTCAGGATAATTTGGTCCAATGGGGGTTCCAATGGGAGATAATCCTAATAGATGACAAATGTCAAGAACAGTAGGGGCCATCATCCCACATCTGAATTGGAAGAAATTAAAAACAGAATTCCAAAAGCACAGGGCAGTAGGAATTAAGAAGGGGTCCTCTGAGATAGTTGACCTAGATAATCGGAGGACATCAAGAAGGCAAAGTTCTTGAAGGTCTAGAGTCCTATCAGGGACAACCCGATCATACCATTCTTGCCACTCCGGTCTCACTGTGGGCCAGCATCGGTGGGGGCGATTCGTCCTCCAGTTCTTCCAGTCAAGGCCACCTTCGTAAAGGAGACAATGATCTTCTAGACGAGGATATAGAGCTGGAAGCTCAGTAAGAATCTCCTTGAATATAGGCCTAAGCACATAGTCTTGTTGCTCATGACGACGAGGGATGAAGATGCGTCCGTCGATGGCGCTTTTCTCCCCAGCCTTGTACTTTTCACATTCTGCGTCAATGATCTTTTTCAGGACTACAGACGGGCTTGCACGTTCTACGACTGGTACCTTCAATGAAGAAGAAGCCATTGATCGAACGCTTTCTCAAAAGACGAAGCTGGGAAAGGGAGTAGAAAGAAGTGGAAGATCGGTAGAGATAAAGGGTTTGTATGTTAAGCGAGCAAGTGATTTCAGAGCACGAAATAAAAGGGTTTTAAAAGCCTTTGTGTCTGGAAAATATATTGCGTAAATTCGTTAAGTACTAAAAGTACGAATACGAAGAGTTTCCTTCAATATTGATACTTTGGAGGGAAAAACACAGCCCAGATGTTGATGCCAGCTTCGAAGTAAAATATTTGGCTTTGAAACCAGATTTTGGCGCCAAAAATCAAATAACAACGGCATCGAAACTACCAAGCCGGCTTCGAAGCACATTCCGTACCTAAAGATGTAAGAATATTCAAGTATTTGTTTGCTTCAAAAGGATTGAAGACCTGTTTTAGGTTTCTCAATAAAAGTAATGTCTTTTGAAATAAAACTTGAGACCCCTTAACGATGGGAATTGGTATTCGAAATATCAAAACCAATAGTTGGTTTGTATACATACAGACAGAGATTGTTTTTTGAACTAAAAAACAACATGGACTGTTCTTCGAAGCAAAAATGGTCAATTTAAAATTGGTTGATCATACTAACCATGACCATATGTTAGTTATGATTAAAACAAGCTTTAAGCGGTAAGATTGTTGAATTCGAAGCACTAATTCTAAATGAAAGTTAGCAAAAATTATTAACTATATTCCATAAATTGGAAAGGTTCATTGTTGGTTCTTTTTAGTGTTTCATTTAAAACGATTGAGTTCAAATTCGAAGGATAAGATTGTTCAGTTCGAAGCCCTGAATTTGCTTTAAAAACAAATGGGGACAAGATCAAATCATACCAAACAAAGAAAAAGTCTTAATGGTATTAAAGCAAAAGTAATTACATCGAATGGCCCTATTTGGGTACAAACTCAAGCTCATAAAAATAGGGAATGGAATAAATAACAAGATCATGAAATTTAGTCCAACTATGATCAATGAATTTCTGTTCTTTCTTTATTCTATCCTCTATTTCTTCTAACATTGGCTGCATGAGTTAATGTGCTCTCACTTCGTAAAAGAGCTCTTCAGCCTTTATTTCGAATGCTGTTTCTCTCAATCCTTGTTCCAATTCGTCTATATCCAAGTTATCCCAGTACGCAGAATCTTTATTTTTGAAATCATCGAATTCTTCAATGAAGTTCTCTGCTTCGTACTGGGCATGAACTCGAAGGGACGAGAGTTGGTCTAAAGATTATATGGTGGCCATAGAGGTCTGAGGCCAGTGAAGAAGCAATAGAAGTTGGTCCAAAAACATGTGCAGCTCTGCTTGGGCAAGGGGATTAAGGACATGACCCCGAATCAGAATATCATAGGCCCATCGAAGGTTCTTGAGAGGGACTTCGTCCTCAAGAATATTGAAGGGCAAGTTAGAGAAAGCCGCGAGCAAAAGTTGAGCTTACTTCCGCTCAGCTGGATTAGGGAAAGGTGGAGGCTTGTAAGGTGGAAAGACCTTATCCGTGGAGAGGGCAAGCCTCAGTCTCTCTGTTCAGCAAGGATTTGGCGGAGGACAAGGTGTGGATGCTTCTATTTCAGGAGATGGAGTAAGGGTAGAAGGAACAAGGGCATTAATATAATCGAGCCAGTCAGAAGAACAAATCTTCGCCTTCTGGGCTAAGAATGATGGATTGTACCCTTGTGCCTCTTCTAGGTATCGGGCGGCGTGTATTATCTTTGTAGGCATAGAGGATGTATACCATGCCACAAGCAGATTCTCCTCCAAACTGCGTTGATGGTCAATGGGCACGTAGGGATAGACCACCGAGCTTCGCTCATAAGAAGGGAACTCTAAAGGGTCAGTAAACTCGACAAAGTGATGGTTAATTCGTTCCCTCAAATCACAGGCCTCAGATTTTGACCAGCTTGTCCAGTCAAAAGCCCCAGAAGAGGAAGAAGTTGCAGCCTTATCCCATGCAGAGGGTTGTGAAGAAGAACTTCCCATGTCCATATTTGCGACTTTCTGAATCAAAAGATTGAGAGCAGTTTGTTCGTAGTCCAAGGGTGAGTCAGAAGAAGAACTTCCCATGTCCATATTTGTAAGTTTCTGAATCGAAGGATTAAGGGCAATATGTTCGAAGTCCAAGGGTTAATAATTTGCAAAGGCATCCATGACCTGAATATAGAAAGGTGGGTAAAGGTGGCTAATTAATGCATGGGGGTTCTTTCGAGGAAGAACAGCATCATCATATGACTCTTCGTGTGCTTGATCAATGGAGGAGAAAATTGATTCGGCCATAAAAAATGTATCAGTCTGTTCGAATACTAAGGTGGTGGGGGTGTTCAAAAGATTGAAGGAGAGTTTAATGCAGATGATGAATGACAGTTGCATTTCTGGGAGAATGCAAAACCCATGCACGTTCTAAGACGTGGGAAAAAGACCTTGATCCACTAATATCACCAAGTATTGGGTATATTAGTGCGGGGGGTAATGTTGGCTACATATTTTGTACAAGTCAATTACAATTCGACGCGTGGCAAAATAAGGATAATATAGAAAGACTATTCAAGTCTTCGATCCTAATCGTACACGTGGCAGTTAGTATTAGTTATTACGAGATCTGAGTAGCAGTGGATCAACAAAGAGATGCAAGGTGATGTGGCTTCAACGGTTACTCACATTTCAAATTCAAATTTAGGAGGGAAGCCTAACTGTAAGTAATGGTGTAATGGAGCTAATCTTGAGGCAACATGATCAGCGATCATGGAGGAGCAGTTCGATGGTTAGAAATGCAGTTCGATGGTCATCCTTGAGCAGTATAAATAGCAGAGAAGGCCCCAGAAAAGCCCCCAGACTCAGATCCAAAAAATCAGTCTTATTCTACTTTGTTTCCTTTCCAGTTTTTCATTTCCAGTTTTACATTTACAGTCTTACGTTTCTAGTTCTTTACGTTTCTGTACTTTAAAATTCCTGCACTGCACTTCATTTATAGGAGTAGTTTCAAGTAGATTGTCACTGTAAACCTCTACGAGGCTGAGTTTGGATCATTGTAAGTTTTTTCATCTTAATGAAATGCTTCAACTGTTCTTCATTTAATTGTTATTTGTTTAATTCTCCTAAGTCAAATCACCAGTAAAAGTCCTCTTCATTGAGGCTGAAAGAACTAAAACACAATCGTCTGATAATTGGTTGGCAATTAATTTTCTGTAAGGACTGATTGATCCTTACTGGCACGCTCGCAATTACAAAAATAACCTTCGAAAGCCAAAAAGCCAACAAAACTGTATAGGTAAACTAAGAAAACACCAAAAAAAAAAAAATAATAATTCAAACCCTCAAAACCCATAACTACAAACAGCGACGGATCCGGCATGACCATGATTTTGTTAATAACAAACACTTTGTTTTTGGCTCATGTGGTAATTACAGTTACAGAGTGGTTGTTGGGTTTCTTGGCTCATGATTAGGGATGGTTAGGAGACGGATTTGGAACGGGTTTATTATTACTCGCCTCAGTCTCTATGGACAAACTCTATTTCCGCCCCCTCCCACTCCTACTACGGGTGAAATTTTTCAATCCCATCTCCGCTCCCACAATACCCGTGAATTTTTTACCATATTTCAAATAGTCAAAAAAATTGAGAACTATTTAAATTCTTAGCACATTACATAATTTCCTTATTTCTATATATAAAAACAATAAGACTTTTAGAATTATTATTTATTTATATTTAAACAAAATCACAAACATTTTAATGTTCTTTTCTTATATCTAATTATATTATATATATATATATATATTATTTATATCGGATCGGATTTCAATAAAAGAAGGCGATATTCACCCCTACCCCACCCTCATTGCGAGTGACTAAAATGTATTCTTCATAGCCGTTTTTTTTTTTAATTTTATGTTTTTCTATGTGTTGGGTAATCGATGACTGAGCTAGACATAAATCGGGTAAAGAAAAAACTAGAAACGTGGGTAGTGGACAGCTTCTAAAATTTTAAAATTTAGGGATGTTACATATTAGACAATTTAAAGTAGGACCTTCACTAATACAGGAATCTTAGAGCATCTTTAATGTGTTTTTCACTTATTTATTAAATTTGAATAAAAAATTTATTTGATATCGTGTGTTCCAACGAAAAATTTTAAATTTTTATCAAAATACTGATCGATCGGGAGAACGATCGAACAGTTGTCCGACTAGTCGACCAATTTGGTGTAAATTGACCAAAACCTGCATAAGGAAGAGGTTGTTCGGGAGGATGTCTGAAAGGACGTCCAGGAGGACGGTCACCTACAAATTTGATGAAATGCTCTAGATATTCTCAATTTGACGAAAAGTTTAAGACATCCTCAATTTGATATTGGTTTGATATTATGATTGGAACACCAAAATTAGACTTTTTTCATCAAATTTAAATTTGATAAAAGAAAAGAGTAAGCATTGAAGACACTCTTAAATATTATAAAATTTAGGGACATTAGATATTAGACAATTAGGCATCCAAAATTTTCAAGGAGGTATTCCTAATTTTCCATTTAAAAAAAAGAAAAGAAACGAGCAAAATCCAAAGGACCAAACAAAAGCCTAACAAGGACTACAAATAATAAAATCGCCAAAAACTCAGTTACAATTCTGAAAAAAACTATTCATTTTATTTGGTTTTAGAAAATTGAACTCATTTTTCAAAAAACTAGTTTTTTTTCATGTTATTTTGTTTTTAGTAAAAATATTTTAATATTTTAAATTTTTTATTTTTTAGATGCACTTAACCTAGTACATTTAAAAAGTGTAATATTTATAGAAAAAATATTTAAAAAATTCATCAAATACAAAAAATGCAAAACTTTAATACATTTTTATATTTTTGTGTATTTATTGAACTTATTAAATATTTTTTCACAAATATTTTATTTTTTAGGTGCATCTAAATTATGTGCATATAAAAATTAAAATATATATATATATATAATATTAAAAAATTTATTAAAAACAAAAAAACAAAAAAAATAAAAAATTCAATATTCAAAAAATCAATTAATAAAACCAAACTAAACCATGTGACTAATCTTCTCACATATATGATTTGATGAAAAAATAAGATATGCAACAAAATAAAACCAACCCTCGGAAAAAATATGATTTGTTTCTCTATATAAGTAGGGTGGCTCAAGTGGCCCAAATGATGTGCCTTGATCATACGGCGATGATGTGGAAAAATTTATTATTATTATTATTATTTTATATTTTTAAGATATTAAACCTAGCTGTTGTTGATAATATATAATTTTTTGAGATACTTTATCAACTTTTTTTCTAGTAAATTCTATATCTTTAGCAGTATTAGTATTTAGTAAATCTTGTAAAAAATTATGATGTTATTGACAGTTTGCGATTAGTACTAATACTTAATTATGATCTAGTAACAGATCTTGGATATAGAAATGGTGATAAAAACTTATTACCTCTTATAATTTTAAGATGTTTTGATTTTAGACCCACAATGCTTCCAAAATAAAAACAATATCTATAGATTTTTAACCGTTATTTGAACGTAGTTGGCGTAGGACTCTGGCATTGGCAAACTTCTAGTTTACAAAGATGTCTAATCTCAGCCTTTCCTTCCTTAGATCAGGCTCAGTACAGATTCTTTTTATTTTCTACCTCAGACTATTGTAGATCTAATTTAATATTAATTCTTGCAAAAACTTTTGTTGATAATTTATACTTACCTTTTTCCAATGATATGTTATTTTTAATACTAGCAATTCTTTGGCTATAATTTATTATAGATTGCCCCAATGCAATAGTCAAAAAAAAATTTAATCTATTTAGCTCACTTTTTAATTTGAAAATATAATCTAAACTGTCTTTTATTTTATGTCTTAGTACTGTAATTAAATGCATGTAAATACTAATTCTAAATTTATACGAAAATATAATTTTTTATAATTTTTTAATAACTATTTATGTTTTTTTGTAATTGTTTTTAAGTTTTTTTAGGTCAATTTATAATTTAATACTCTCTCCGTCCTAAAATAATGGGCATTTTTTGGAATCTAATTTTTTTTATAGTACAATTATTATATTTTAAAAATATTAATTTTTCAAAATTATCCTTTGATAGTAATTTTTTCGAGAATATCAATTGTCATAATTATACTTTTTGTGTTATTAATGAATTTAAAAGGAGGGCAAAATAATAAATTCATATTATTTTATTTCTTAATTTTTGAAAATAGACTAATATTTTAGGATAATGAAAAATAGAATAAAAGACTAATATTTTAAGACAGAGGGAGTAAAACCTATTTGTGATGTCACTTGTTGAATTGTCTTTGGTATGATGAGATGGCCTTCCACTTGTGAGTTGGGCAAATTAGGGCTAAGAATTTTGGGCACTAAAGCCTCGTTGGTCAACTATACATTTTAGTCAAAAAGTTACTATAAATTATTACATCACTCTCTCTATTTTTCTGTATATTTTTTCGTAAAAAGTCAAAAAGTTATTAAAATAATTTCTTCCCAAACGAGGTCTAAGGAATTATTGTAAAATAAAATATCAAAAAAAGGCGGAAGGAGAAACATATAGGTAGGAGTTGAGAAAAAAAATTACAAACACATGGGAGTACAAGTGTGTTTATAGTGTGGTGTAAATGAAACTTGCACCTCCTCTATGTGTTAATAAATTTTTTCCCAACTTCTACGTGCATGTAGTTCTCTAATGCTGTATTTGGTTAGGAGATTTGGGAAGAGATTTGGAAAGAGAAAGGGAAAGAGAAAGGGAAAGGAAAAGGAAAAGAAAAAGATATGTGAAATGTGAATAAAATATACTTATATTTCACATAATTTTACATATCTTTTTTCTTTTTTTAATTTTTTTTTCAAATTTCTCAACTAAACAGGAGGAATGCACAAAGTGGTGAAATTGGGATTCCTGCTATACCTTATGACACAACAACCTACTGTGAGGCCCATTGAGGATGTGTCTCGAGTCTTTTTCGATAATTCAAACCTTTGATATTGTAAGGTACGTCTAATAGATCATCTATGCAAAAAATCAAGTAAATTAGACATTTGTAAACTCTTAATAAGAGTACATTTGTTTTTTAAAAAATACACGATTAACATGATTTTAATAATGTTTTTAAAACAATTAGGACTTGATCATAGGATTACATATGTCTAATTAACTTAATTTTTTATATGTGTAATATAATCGACAAATTTTACAATATAAACCATTCAAATTATCAAAATATAATAAAAAAATACCTCTACATGATCTCACAATAAGGTTACTGTGCTATAAGGCATCAACCCTCAACCCAAATTGTTATCCTCTCTTCCTTTCTTTCACACATAACTCAATTTTTTCACGAAATACGCGGATATCTCCTTCAAATCAAGTCCTATATCCTCTCTTTCTTTCTTTCACTCATAACTCTCAATTTTTTCATGAAATACGGATACCCCCAGTACGGAGGACCCCAGCCCCACCCCCAGTGACGTGGCGGCATGGGGTTGGCCGAAATCCAAAAAAAAAAAAAAAAAAAAACTGTTTTCAGCCAACGAGGGGCGACCCCCAGTGACCCCCACTGGGGGTCTTAGCCATTTTTCTTTTCACAAATCATAAACCTCTCTCTCTCTCTCTCTCTCTCACACACACACACACACACACACACACACTCATAGTCCCACATCATACACCTTGCAAATAGGTATAAATATAGGAGTAATTGAGCAGGCACAGAGACATGACCGGTGTTGGGTTTGTAACAATTCACCAATTTCTTTTCCTTACTCGCTCTCCATTACCCAAATTCCCAATCAGCCAAACCAATTTCCTTCTCCTTCAGAGCACCAAATTAAGCTTGGATCCCGAAAGGGTCAATCTGGTTTCTCTATCTATGGTTGCCTCTGCTTCTTCTTCTGCTTCCGTCGGCGGCGGCTCTGGCGCTGAATATTCCGGTAAATTCATGTTCTTTTTGCTATGTTTCAGTCATATACATTCATATAGATGTATATAGTAAAATGAAGAATGGTAATTCAGTTTGCTATGGCTTGAATTGAATGATCTTTTTTTTTTGGGTTTCCCATGTGGTTTAATTGGAGTATTTTGATTGTTTATGTAGTTGAGCAATTGCTAATCATGATTTTACTAGTATGAAATTTTGGAAGTGGATGGAGTGGTTGAAGCCTTTGATTCTCAATTACTTAATTTACTTGGGATCACCAATATTTCTTAAAGGAGCAGCTTCTCTTATGTTTACATCTCAATATGTATATGAGAGAATTTGAGGGTCCGTAGAGCCGATCACAAGTCCCCATTTCGATGATTAACATTGTTGACTTTTTAGAACTCATTGAATAGAATATTCATGTAAAAAATTAAGATGATCGGATATCAATAGTTATATGTTTGAATCAAATTTGTATTATAAAAAATAAATGGTTATTCTTGAAATTATATATTTGTTGTCTATTTTTTTGAAACAAATATAAACAAATATGATTCAAACAAATATATTCATGTCCAATCACCTTGATTTTTTGTATGAATATTCTACTCAAAGAATCCAAAAAATTAAACAATTTGAATCACTAAAATTGATTCTAAAATGGGCCTATCAAACCCAAGGACTCTCTCAAATTGAGATGACAACTTGAGGGAGCATACCCTTTGTTAAAATAGCTTACCCAAATTGTATTTTATCTAACAGTCTCCCATTCTCACTTTTTCTGTACTTTAAGGAGTGAAACCACAAAAAAAATCTCCTTCAACAGCCTCTTTACTCAATTCCCTATTTAAGGGAGTATACTTGTGTCTCCCTACATTTAGGATGGTTTAATCTCTCCGTCTTAAGTTGTGTTTGGATCATGGATTTGTGAAGGGAACAAATACTTTTCCATTCCTCTTTCTTTTCCCTCTACGAGTGTTTTATTTTGACTTGTCCAACAATAGTGGCACCTAGCTTCTCAAAATGCATTGATTTTTTAATGTAATGGGAATTGCCATTCGCCCATCTTAGCATCCTTGTGTCTACTGCATTCAGTTTCAAGTGTGTTATTTCTTGAATCCTCATACTCTGTACCACATGGTGTAGTCGGACTAATATCTATCTTGTCAACTCTTCCTTCTGTACCTTTGAACAACAATATTCTTTCTTTGGAGGAACACTATATCCAAATGACTTTTGCATTTTATTCGTGTAATTTTAATTTTATCGGACACCTTCCTTAATTTCTCTTTCCTCATGGATGATTAATCCAAAATAAATAAACTATAGGTTTATCTCAACCACTATTTCACTTGTTTTGCCCATTATTTCAATTTGTACTCAAATCAACCATACATTGACTCCTGAAACAAGCATATTGCAATTTGAAATTCATTTGCTTCTCCTCTTGTTGTTCCTGCACAGTATCTCTTTGGAACCTTGTTGTAACCTTTTTCTGAGTCAAACAATATCACATGGAATTTTTTCTCCTAATGCCTAAATTTTTATCAACCATCCAAGCAGGCTAGTGGTTACATGATCAATCATTCAATCTCATTTGTTGGGTTTTTTTAGTGTTAAAATACTTCTTGGTTAGAATTGGAATGAACAAAAGAGTCAACCCTAATGCAAGATTATATGAACTTTAGATCTTCCATTCATTTGACTGAGTTAAGTGGTGAATCCTGAAATGTATATTTGTATATATTTTTTGGTTTTTGTGATCTTTTGGTTTTTGTACAAAAAATCATTGTTTTTATGGGATGCTTCATTAAATATCTCCAGAGCAATTGTTGGGAGTGAAACCAAAACAAAGAAAGCAGAGAATAGCTGGCGTAGATCAGGATGAATTACTCGATCCTAAACTTTTAGCCGATCCCGACGGTTTTTTTTGCGAGTTCAAAGGGGTACAGATACACCACAAGGTATTTGATGCCGAATCACACGCACAAAACTTATTACAGGACGAGAGTAGTTCTCTAATTCTTTCCCAAACTAAAAAAATTGGACTTCCTATGATTTTGTTGCATGGCTTTGGAGCCTCTCTCTTCTCATGGCATCGAGTTATGAAGCCTTTAGCTCGGGTCACTGGTTCAAAAGTTCTCGCCTTTGATAGACCTGCCTTTGGCTTGACATCAAGGGTGAATCTTTCTGAGCATTCATCTCCTAGAAGAGAAGATAAAAAACCTTTGAATCCATACTCTATGGTATTTTCTGTGCTAGCTACATTGTACTTCATCGAATTCTTAGCAGCTGAGAAGGTGGTTCTGGTGGGGTATGTACATTTCCGATCCTACATATTTGGTTTTTGATGTGCTTTCTTAAAAACCCTTAATTCATTTGTCTAGTCAATTTTTGATACTCTCCATCTCTGTCTGAACCTAATGAAAACAACAATGTAATGAGATGGCAGGCATTCAGCTGGTTCCATTGTAGCAGTTGATACGTATTTTGAAGCACCAGGGCGTGTTGCTGCTCTGATCCTTGTTGCCCCTGCAATTCTAGCCCCGCTGATTTCACGTAATGTTGTCAAAGAAAATCAATCCAGAAGAGATGTTCAAAGGCAGGAAGACAGCTCAAATTTGAATATTCGTAGAAATCCATTTATCGGGCTCTGGAACACTGTGTCGACATTCTCCAAATACATTCTACAAGCAGTAATGCGTTTGGTGAACGGGATGGGAGCAATGTTCAATACTCTGTATAAGAAAGCTTTATCCGCAATTCTTCGCTCGGCCTTGGCTGTGATGTTGGTAAGGATCTTCTCTTCTTGATTCTATGATACACCAAGTTATTTTGGGAAATTGTCATTTCAATCAGTTCTGTAGGCTTCAGTCAAAATATTATCAAACATATACAACATCAAGCCTCACTTTTCATGTTCTCTTCATAGAATTACAAGTCACAATATTCCCTATTGAAAGGTATTAATAACCAACATAATTTCAAATACAAATCAGCTCGACAAAACTGTATCCCAACCAATGTTACCGGAAACGTTGATTCCTAGTAAATTACGTTTTAGAACGCATATTGAGAAATATGGTACACTTTCATTTTAAAATGGTAAATTTAGTGATCCAAAGCGATCGTAAAAGTTTTTCCCAATATATTTTCTTAAGATTTCCTTGGGAGTAAAAGAGAGATTCAAATATAATGAACTAAAATCTAAGGTGGGTGAAGTTTTGACATGACAAAACGTTCAAAATATGTCATAATGCTCAAAAAAATGTGTTGTTACATGATTACTCTGTGGAAAAACCTACAGTTTATTGGATGCTTAATGGTTTAAAAAAACTTACTTTAGACTAGAAGTACACCTATCATACCACAATTTAAAGCACATGGTGTACTGCATTCCTATTCCCATTCAACGGATTCGAACAATCTGCGTAAAATTGGGTTCAGCATCACAGTATTTTTAACCACTTTCAGGTTTCATATTTACAAGGCTAAGTTCGAAAATCTTTTTGCACTTTGTGTTGGATTGATCAAGCATTCTCTGGTTGCTTATGTGTCATTGTTTACAGATAAGGATGTTGATCGATAAATTTGGTGTAGCTGCTGTTCGGAATTCGTGGTATGATTCAACTCGAGTTACTGAACATGTCGTATATGGCTACACAAAGGTGATTTATCTCAAAAAGCCCCATCTTTCTTAATATTGTTTGGCTTGGTACATTGTGCCCATGTTTATCTTGGCGTCATTTACAGCCGTTGAGGGCTAAAGGTTGGGACAAGGCTCTTGTAGAATACACAGCAGCGATGCTTACAGATTCTTCGTCTGAATCAAAGCCACCGCTGACAAATAGGCTCAATGAAATCTCGTGTCCAGGTGATAATATTAACTCTTTCTTTTGTTGCTCACTTGATATATTCTAAAATAAGAACGAAGGAATCAATATTGTGACAACACCAACTCCAAGTAGATCTATTAATTGCCTCAAATTTTGACATTAAAATCAGCTAATCCTCCTTGGCTCCACACTTTGCATGACCATTGAACTATTTACCAATTCGCATTACCATTTCATGAACAACGAAAGCTCGAATGGCAAAGCTTATTCTTCTTGTTTTTTGATTGATGAAATCCAGTTCTGATTGTCACGGGTGATAGTGACCGGCTTGTCCCATCTTGGAATGCGGAGAGACTTTCACGAGCCATACCTAGTTCTTGTCTAGAAGTTATCAAGAATTGCGGGCACTTGCCCCATGAAGAGAAGGCAGAAGAATTTGTGTCAATTGTGGATAAGTTTCTGCATAGAGTTTTTGGTGGTTCACAGGAGCAGTGTCTGCAAGTGGCAACCTGAACGTTTTACATGCTTCATACACCCCAAATTACTTCTGTACTCCCCAAATCACCAAAACAGGTTGCTGTTGGGGGGGCGGGGTGACATTACACTCAAGAATGCCTGTCCACCTAAGAACAAGTTGCTCTTAGACAGATATACCCGGGTACAACCTTCAGCGAATTGTAGGGAGATCATTTCATTTCCACATCTCAATTTATGATTTTGATATGAAACAGTTGTGATAACATTTGTAATATAACAACAATTCAATAGTACGAGATTTCACATTAGATGTAAATATTTAGCATGCACTAGTTGTTTCCTTTTCTTTCGCTGCCTAGGGAGGCTAAAAGCTAAACCCGGAAGTTGGCATTGCAAAACTTAGTCCATTTATGACCTATGTACTGAACATGTTGAAGTAAAATGTTTTTATCAAGCAATTGAACAACATTACAACACTAATTGCACACTGTCTTATATCGTTGCAAGATAAAATTACACAGGCTGATTTGTCAGAAAGGAGGATCAGTTGCTATGGTAAGACTAGCATCTTGCAAGCCCCCGGGAACATTGAATCCTGACATGAAATCATCGCCAAAGATCACAGCACCAGCTGCTAATGCTCCGGCACCCATTCCCATTCCAAAACCAGTTCCACCGCCACGTCCTGGGGCACCTCCGCCTGAGGATGGCATGTTTATGTAACTTGGTTGTAAGTGATCTGTTCTCGGGAGGAAAGTGGGTATGTAACCGACATTAGAAGGCGGTGGTGGTGGTGGAGGAGGAGATCGGGCTGGCTGATAACTGGGTCCACCTGCTGATGGGTAGCTCGGTCCACTGGCTGATGGGTAGCCCGGTCCACCGGCTGATGGGTAGCTTCGTTGTGCTCCTGATGAATTAGAATAAGTTGCAGGGAGCAGCGCAGGGTAGGTGAATCCGGAATTTGTTGGCGGACGATTTTCTGGTTGGCGAAGCGGTGCCAGAGGAAATTGTGGTGGGTGTGCTTGAGAGATTCCATATTCATTGGCCAAGTTAATGCCATTGTCGTGATCCATGAGCTTGAATCCATCATCATTACCTACAAAACAGAGTTTACAAGTACATGAGCATTAGGAACTTGGTGTAGAACACTGTAAGGAAATAGAAGGGACAAAAAAAAGATACAAGAACACAAAAGCCACAATCCTCATCACAAACTGCTACAGCCTAATACTCTAATATTATTCCAAAGTTAAATATTACAAGACCTAATATTTATAGGTTAGAAACCCTTATTAAAATAGGAAACTAAATCCAATTTTTATTTGAAAACTTAATCCTTAATAAAATAAGAAACCGAATAACACTAACATCATAATTAAACTAAATAAATATAAATATTAAAATATCAAATTATAAAAATAAATAAAATCTCCATGCCAAATTGGTCTGCATCAGAACCCCTCAATCACAAGGGTATTGTGATCAAAACTGTTATAATGTATAGGGCATTTAATCTAGCCAATTGCAATTTAAGCATAAGAAATCAAAACAAAACAAATCAAGAAACAAAAAGACTAGAGAGATCAACAAAGTTCAAGCAAATAATCAATATATTCACAAGCCATACTACAAATACCTATATAAGAACTAGGTTCTTCTTCCCTTTCCTCCGAGACTCGGATTGAAACATCGACGAATCCTTGAGGTTTGTTGGAATTCCCTTTTCGCAGTTGAAAGCTCCCGACTTCTTCAACTGGCTTCGAAACCTCAGAATTCTTGATATATTTATCGAAAAACTCTTTCAGAACAACAGTTGCTGTCCCCTGGAGCCTTTCCCTGAGGAAGATGGGCTCTCTGCTGTAAACTTCAACATGAAGTGCCAAATCTTGGAAGTTTGGCTCTGAGTTATCGACCAAAGCCGAAAACTTTGTTTTCCAAACTGGATTTGCATTTCCAGAAACATCAATCCTGCTGCAGTATTTGTTGTTGGGATCAATCCACCCAACAGCATACCACTGGAGCTTAAACAGCGCTGATGTTCTCCGGAGCCCACGAGCCGAAATCAAGCATACTTCCACCCAAATCTTCCCCATTTTCAGGCAAATTCAAAGTCGCTGAAAGGAACAAGTAATGGTGAGAGAATTTGTCCTTTGCAAAGTTCTTTTTCAATAAAGTTGATAAAGTGATGCTGTTTTGCATTATGTACAAGGCTACTTTACTTTAATGCCAAGGGATAATTACCCTTAAGCTGTGGTATTGGGTTATATTTGTTACCTTTTTCCCAAACAAGTGCTTTACAGGTAAGAAGGAATCTGCAAAAGAGTCAAAATTTGGCAACATAAAGGGGAGGTGAGAAAATTGTTGTATGGACATGTTGTAGTCATGCCTCTTGACAAAAATGTCCAACAGTACATCAAGACCAGAAATTTTTTATACTTCAAAGATTTTAGACAAGTTCTCTGTTTATATTTGATATGAAAATTGGACGTCAAAATTTGAGATGGGTATATCAACTTAAGCTCCTCTGAAATATTCCTATCTTCACATTCAAAGGCTTCCGATGTAGAAAGCATGGTGTAGCTGACAACTTTATGATCAATTTACTCTTCATGATTTAAAGGGCTCTCTGAGTGGGGGAGATAACAATAGCTTTCGACCAACCAATTTGACCGTCTGATTTGCTTCGCAGCTAGAAACAGTTCTAGTATACATCATTGTAGTAGATCCCAAAATGTCTTCCCCAAATCCACACGCTTCAAAGAATAATCTGTGAGAAGGATATAGGGAAATTGTAATCAACAGCACAGTTATTAGGATATGCACAAAAATATGTCGCAATCAATGATGTACTGTATAAAACATTATAAGAACTATGGTTAATCTCTGTATGGACAAACTCCGTGCCATATCTATGTTACTATGTACTATATTATAAAGGCAACAACCCAGTTGATTCGAATCCAAAGATGAAGCTGGATAACTCATTTTACTATTCCAAAATAAAAAATAACCAAAAACTCAAAAAGTTACTGCTAAAATGTCAATTCTTCTCTCTACTTTTCAGCATTTCTTTTCGTAAAAAGTCAAAAAGCCAACTAAAATAACTAGTTTCCAAAACAACAAGTTCTTTCTTTTTTTCAGAGTTGGTTTCTAAACCTTCGCCTTCTCTGGCGGTTTACCCACACATTATTGTTTGCACACACATTGTGTTTGCCAGGAAGGTTAGTTCATATAATAACCCAACCCCCCGCCGCGCGGGGGGGTGGGTGGGGGTTTGTTGTTGTGTGTAAGAATGGAGAGAATTGTTAAAAAAAAAGTTGAGATTTAAATTGGTTCAGAGCAAGATTAGCAAATTCACCTCTCCTTGTCTGAGCAAAGAGCTGCTATGTCATAGACGCCTCTACTAGTGAGCACCCTGCATGGAGAATGGAAAAAAATATTAAGACAACATAATGAATGAGTATACAAATGTTAACAGTACAAATGGAACCTATTGAAATACTATCAATTACATTCACAATTTTAGCAAAAGCTTGACTGTATCGAACAAACACTACGGAACACCTTGAGGGTTATGTTGAACACTACTTCAACGTGTCCTTATGATTACTTCGCAGTTTTTGGAACAAACTGGTGTTTGTAAGTAATGAAACATAAACTGGCCGCAAAATGGGAAAATTATTTGGGGGTCCTGTGGCATCCCAACTTGATATTTATTGGTTAAAACAATAGGACCCAGTACTTTTTTGTTGGGTTTTTGGGCGACTACTTGACCAGTGTCAAGTGATAAATGGTGTAAAGCATTGCTCCAAGGCCACAAAATGAGTATTAACCAACCTTATGATTCTCTTAACTATCATCCTGCCAATTCCCATACCTCGTAATGAAGGAATAACCTGTAAGACGCTGAAACAGAATTACATGAATATATACAACATGTCTATCTATTCCAAAGAAAACAAATTACTCTAGAAACCGGTACAAATAACATTGAAGTTCATAAAAATTGAAAAACAAAAAAGCACAACTCACATTACAGTTAATTGAGACACTTCCCAGAAAACACATGTACAGTTGAGCATCATTTCTTTCTAATTTTACCTCCAAATATGAAACTAGATTTCTTAACAACACGTGATGTCTAAATTTTTAAATTTCCATTACTGGGGTGGTTCAAGACTTATTAGCAGCAACTTTTTACTCGAATGACCTTTCTTATCCGCGCTCCCAAGTACGAAACTCACTTCGTCGAGAAAAGAATTCGCTCCCAATTGAGATGAAACTTCTGAAACATATATATCTCACCAAAAAAAATAAAATTCTAATAAGTGTGTTTGGTTTAAGTTTTCTGAATTAAGTGTGTTCGGTTTGAAAATTGAGTTTTTTGGTTTTCGTGTTTTTTTGGTTTTAGTAAATATTTTTAAAATTTTAAACATTTTTTTTTACTTTTTTAGATGCACATTACCTAGATGTATCTAAAAAGTAAAAAAATTATGAAAAATATTTTAAAAAATTAATAAATACATAAAAATATAAAAAAATGTACTGAATTATTGTATTTTTGGTATTTAGTTAATTTTTTTTAAAAAAAAATTTACAATTTTTTTACTTTTTAAGTGTATTTATGTTAGATGTGTTTAAAAAGTAAAAAAATTACTTAAAATATTAAAAAAATCCAATAAAAACAAAAAACATACTGAAAATTTAAAAAAAAAAATTCTGAAAAGTATTTTTGAAAAAATAAAACCAAACAAGCTGATATAATTTCTATTTATATAATATTTATTTATACTTTAATAAAGATGAATCTCTAGTATTTATTCATATTTTAATATATATATGACTAAGCAACAAAAAATAGTTATTAAAATAAAAAATGAGTGAGACCCCTTTGTGGAGGACCCCCACAACCACCTTACTGATCTACACTATTCATGATGTATGGGTATGTGTGGGGTCCACATCATGAATGGTGTGAGGACCCCCACAACCCCCTTACTGATCTACACTTCATGATGTATGGGGTTCACTCATGTATGTGTGAGGTCCACATCATGAATGGTGTGAATCACAAAGGGGGTTGTGGGGGTCCTCCGCAAAAGGGGTCTTTATCATTGCTGTATTAAAATATCTCTAAAATAAATAAATATATGAATAATGCTTGGGACCCCTTTTGGGGGTCACCCTCTCACCCTCCTTTGCCACGTGGCGGGGGTGATTGGAGGAGCAGGAAAAAAAAGAAAAAAAAATGTAACCAATGAGACAGAGAGGGGGTAAAGGGGGTGGGGAAAAAGGGGATGAATCATTGTTGTAAATATATACGCTACTAACTTAAAAGAAACTTTCTACCTAGAGTGAATCAAATATGAATGCAATGAGCTAAAAACATTACGATGCAAGTCATAGGTGAATTTGTGGGTTTATAACATTTCTCAAATTAAAATTTATCTGATAAATGTATTTCTCACCATGACATCATAGATCGAAGCAGTCAATCCACAATCCGAAACAGCTCGGCCAAATCCCACCAACTGACCATTAGAAGGAGTCACCGGCACCACTCTCCGGAACCAGTCTCCTCCAACTCCGATCAAATTGGAGACGACCTCAGGTCTGGAGAAGACAGAAACAAGGACGGAGCTGTGGGAGAGAGCGATGCGGAGCTTGTGGAGGTCGACGGGGTCGGAGTCGGTGGTGGGGAAGCGGTGGCAGGAGTGGTTGCAGAGGCTGAAGAGGTCTCTGAGGTGGTTAGGGTTGATGTGACTTGGGTTTGTTGATATGAATATTGGCGGTGGAGTGGGGCGGACCTTTCTGGTGGTGTTGATTTTGGAGGTTAGGGTTGTGGGTGGTGGTCGCCGGAGTACGGAGGGAAGGTAACCGCCGTGTACGCCGCCGCCTACAACCGCCATCTCTCCCTCTCTCTCTTGTCCAGTCAGCATTATCCATAGGTGGTAGTTTAGTACCACAGATTGGAGGCAGTTCTATGGGCCGAGGGCCCGAGGCTAGTTCAAGATTCGGCCCAATTAGATCATAGAGTACCACGTCATCAGTTGGGCTTAGTGGCTCATTTTGGAGCTTACCTTAATTATCCGAATAGTTTCTTCTTTAAAATTCGTTTAGTAAAATATTTATATAAAAAATTAAAATAATTAGATATCAATAATTATATATTTTAATCACATTTGTATTAAAAAAATAGATGATAAATATAATTTTAAAAATAGCTTATAATACAAATGTGAGTTAAATATACAATGTCTAATTTTTAAAAGACAAATATAATTTAAATATATAACTATCAATATCAAATTATTTTAATTTTTCATATAAATATTTTACTTAATAAGTCTTAAAAATTAAATGGTTTCGAATAATTAAAATCCACTCTAAAATAGGCTCACTAAGTCGAAATCGTTTTCTTAAATTAAATGATAAATTAAAAAAAATCCGTAACCAATAAATAAATTGTGAAATCAGTTATGCTTGGTTTGGAAACTTTTACTTTTAGTTAAAAGATTATTATAAATTGTCATATCATTTTTTTTTTATATATTTTTTTATAAAAAATTAAAAAATTATTAAAATAATATATTCGTAAACGACGGCAATATAGGGGAAAAAAAAAACCTTACTTACATAGTGGGTTCCAAAGACCGACCATCCGTATAAGAAGTCAAGAAATGTTTGTCAATCTATCATTATTTGATAATGAGAAGGTTCACATGACAAAGATAAAGGTTGGGGTGCCACGTTTTAGACTCACCACATTGTCTCTATTCTATGATTTTTATTTTTATTTTGTGAAAAAATTTGGTACAAATACCACAACATAATAATAATTTGTTATTAAATTTTTGATGTGTAATTTTACGAGCGGAGATATTTATATAATTTTTAAATTTTTGATGTCACACTCAAATCATGCCATTTTTTTCAGTAATCTCTTATTTGTTTTTTTGTGTTAATTTGCAGGACGGAATTAGAATCTTATGTAAATGGCCGAGATGTGGCTTCACTAATTTTTTATTTTTTATTTTAAATGATTGACACATTAAGTGGGTATAAAATTTTGTATTTTTATTTTTATTATTGTTTTGTGTACGTCGGAGACTATAGTTTGAAGAATTTTTTTTTTTTAACTTATGACAAGAGTAAAACCCTTAACCTCTTAATATAATTAAATTAGTCCTAATGTTATATTTGGTTCATTAAAATAAGAGTGAAATGAAATGAGATTACTCGTTCGTTAATCTCCATTTGAAATGACAATTCACTTATAATGGTAAATGATAATTCTATTTATAATGTATTTTTTATTATTATTTTTAATAAACCAAATATACAAATCAGCATTCTAATAATCATTCCATTATACCTTCATTTCATTAAATCAAAAAACCACCCAATTATAAACAAAATGTTTATAAAATGTCAAGATATAAAATGGGCCTTGATTTTAACTGTGTAGTAGCTTGGTGACCAATATATCTATCAAAGGGTAAGCATATTATCAACTATCAGATATCATACACCCAATTGTTTCTCATGAGCAGGGGCCACAACCCCTCATGGTCTTGCTATGGTTCCATCACTGCTAATCTGAACATTGAAAGATATCTATACATTTGCATTCTTAAATGGTTCTTCTTCTTTTATTAACAATGATAAGTGCAATTGCCATATGGAAATGTCTTGAAAAACTCTTACTAGAGAACATGAATGGACTAAATTAATAATGTTCATATATTAAAAGAGCCTCTCCTTTATAAAACTTGCTATTGTCTCACTGAATTAACAAATAATAATAATAATGTAATCATAAGTTAGAAACATTTTCCAACCTATGTAAAAAATTCACAATTTATGTACACCAAGACATATGTGGAGATAAGCTATGTTATAGCCATATGAGAAAAAAGAAGAAAAAATACCAACAAACACATTTATAGAGAAAGTGAGTGAGTGTTTGGTTGTGTTTGTAGCATAGTTGGAGATAAAAAGAAGGGGGAAATGTATTAGGGTACTAACAAAAACACTAATGTTAGGAATACTCACAAACATATCAAAGAATGTATCGAAACAAATATATGGTAGGTTCACTTTGAGTGTTTTGGTACACTCGTACGTTGTTACTGTTCACAAACTTTCTCTAACAAAAACAAGAGTTTTTTTTGTAATTTTGAATCACCGCGTCAATTTTGATATCAATTAATTATAATCGGTCAAATAAACAAAAGTCAGGCCAGAGGTCTCACTTTCTTGTAACCTACTTCCTTCAAAAAACTTTTTCTTTTTCTTTTTTTTTTAAAAAAAACAAAAAAAAAGGTAGGACATGAGGCATCCTTTCACTATTTTGGCTAAACATAATTGATCGGAACCTAATCTGCCATGATAGTTCTGATAAGCAAATAATTTTCTCAATAATTATACTACATACTCATAAAAATTACTAAAAACACTAGCTAGAAAAGTAAATCAACAAACTACATACATTGTAAGTATAACCCAGGTCGCACTAACTTTAAATTTACACAATACATCTTACTTTTAAGACAAGTTTTGGGATATACTCTTTGATGGTAAAAATGCCAAGGATGAGTTCAACCTTGTTTACATCTCTGAATGAGGATATGTACCCCATGCCCTGGTTCTACAATCATTCTAAAAGCAGGAGAGTGTCGATACTTGGGAGACAAAGAGAAACTAAACTTGGACATGATGAGAGTGAGGACAACCTTCAACTCAACCATGGCAAAGTTGCGGCCCAAGCAGAGGCGAGGGCCTAAGCCGAAAGGGACATAAGCATGGGGATTGTTACAAGCACCAGAGACGCCATTGGCGAATCTCTCAGGTTTGAACTCGTTGGCATCGTGTCCCCAGTTTTCAGGATCACGATGAAGTGTGGGGATCAAAGTCCAAATGCAGACTCCTTTTGGGATGGTGAGGTGCCCAATTTGTGTTTCTTGGTGTGCTTCTCTTGACACAAATGCTGCTGGTGGGTATAGCCTCAGGGCCTCATGAATCACCATACTCACCTGCATTTTATATGGACTTAGATTAGATGAAGGATGAAATGCACTCCTGTGATCTTAAAAAATATCTATGTCAAATTGATACTCAAAATTTTAGTTTTATCAAATTTTTCTTTAAAATTTTAAATTTGAATTAGTTCAGTTATAAAATATACATATCGTCTTTAAATTATATGTTTTGTATTTTTTTGTCTTTAAAATTTAAACTTTACCAATTTTGTCTCCAAACAATGTAACGTAGAGGGAAATTTCGACTTTATAAATTCGTCCCTAAACACCATAATGTAGAGAACAAAAATGTAGAGGGCACAAGAAGAAAAAAAGAAAAAAAAATGGAGATCAAATGAAATGAAACACCAATTTAAAGACCATATTAGCCATTTTGTTAATGATTTGGATGACCTAGTGAAATTGGACCACTTTAATTCAAAATAAAAAATTTAGAAATCATATTAACAAAATTACAATTTGGATGACCAAATTCACACACACACACACACAAAAAAAAACTCATATTATAGCAATTGTACATGTATTATAGTATAAAATACACATATGGTCTTTAAAGCAGGTGTTTGTATACTATAGTCTTCAAAATTAGAATTTTGTCAATTTCATCATCCTTAAAGTTTTAATTTGAATCAAATTAGTCCAATTTAAACAGAACATATAAATAATTAAGAAAAATAACAATAATAAAATACACATGTTGTCCACAGAAGTATACACTAAATGTCACTTTAGCCCTCAAAATTTTTAAATGTCACTTTGAAGAAAACGAAGTAGTCTATGACGGTTAGAGATGAAATTGACAAAATCAAACATTGATAGCAGAAGTAAATCTGAATGCATATTTTAAAGATTAAAGGTGAATATTACTAATTAAAGATTTTGACCATTTTCTAAAATTGGGCTAATTGGATTCAAATAAAAAAATTTAAGAATAAAATTGACAAAATTAAAATCTTTAACATTTTAAGAAGTTTATTTTTTATTTTAATTTTTTTTATTCATAAATGAATATGTGATGGACTACTCCATATATTTGTCAAAAAGTATTGCCCCTTAGTACTTACAGTGTATCTGTAGGGAATTCCATCACGCTTACGTTGGGGCCAAAGCTAAGGCTCCTACGTGCTCTGGGTGCTAAGAAGTATGTTTAGCCCCAATAAAAAGTTATGGAGACTTGAAATTACGTTTTGAGCGAGAAATCCGAATGTTTTGCCACTTTACGATATTTTAAGGAGTTTATGATGGTAGGCATATATATTTGGGGTACCAACCATTTTCAATTTGGGGAGTGAATCTGCATCTACCACACCATCTTGGCAAACAAGAGCCACCTCCTCGCGAACACGAGCTTGCCAGTCGGGGTGAAGAGCCAGAAGCATCAAGCACCATGAGGCAGCAACAGCAGTGGATTCATACCCAGCAAAGTATATGTTTTTGCAATTGTCTACTATGAATTGCTTTGGTGAATAATCCTTTTTATTATTCCCCACAAAGTGATGGTTGTTGATAGCTCCTTCTAAAATCAGCTGCAATAGATCCTTCTTTGTTGATGATGGTTCTTCTCTTTCTTTTATTGCCTCCCAAATCAATGTCTCTATCTCCCTCTCCAACCTCCTCTTCTCATTTTGTTTCCTACTTGGAACAAATCTGCCGTACACATTTGTAAAAATAAAAAATAAATCAAGGACTTTACTAGTGAAGACACACAAATATACGTTTCAATATAAAAGAGATGATAATATTATTTTTCACTTATATATGACAGTTGAATTACTAATGAAAAGGGATTAATTATTTTTCACTCGTATATAACCCTCTCACATAAAGTGAGTCCCACATTTATATGAGAGGGTTGTGTTCGATTCTAATGATCAGTTTCAGTCCAACAGAAAAACTGAGGAAGAAAAAAAAGTAGAGATGCTGAGGAAGTATAGGCCAACATACCCAAAGGTGGAAACACCAAAGAGAAAGGCTTGCTTGGAAATGGTTTTCTGAAGAATCCCAAGCTTGGAGAAGATGTGTTTGCCTTTGAAATAAGATGTTCCAAAACAAGCCCTAGAGATGACATCTGCTGAGAAAGTCCTCAAGTCCTCATCCACTGCTATCTCTGCCATTACACCTTGACCTTGGGCTTCTTCAATGCAGGCCTCCCATCTTCTCAGTAATGGTTGTGCTGACTCCACCATTAGACCCACCATGCCCTGCCCAGTGCCCAATTAACCCAACCATATCATTCACAAAGAAATATGCCAAAAAATTATTTGATACTTGACATAACACTTTACTGGATTTCTCTATATATATAGACATGCCAATTATGAAAAATTATTGAATAAGCAGCACCATGGTAAATGCATGTGATTTTTCTTGCCAATGAGACTTTGCGAAAGGGATGGATGAAATCAACTTTTTCTTCCATTCAGGCAACCAAGGTAAGTCAGGTCGACTCTATCTATCCCGTGGCTACTATTCTTATTGATCTAGGATACGATTTTAGCATGCTAAGTTGGAGCTCCATTGGGTTCAACCTTGAGGATAAACTAACAAAGCGACCTATTAGGATTTTTAATTTGGTGTTAACAAATATGACCTCACCTAGGTCCAACCCTTATATTAGGCCTGAAATCAAAATTATTCTTATTGTATGAATTAAAGGTGTGAGTACAGTATGCTTGTAAGAATGCATGAAATTTGAAACTTTCAAACCACTAATCAAAGGGAGGCCCGCAATTCATGTCTAAAATTCAAAGATTTTAGAGGCCAAAATTTAACGATAATATTATTTTTTAGGGACCAAACATTTTTGTTACGAAAAGTGTCATCATTATATTTTTAGCAACGGATATTAGTGATGAATTATTATTCTTTTATGACCAAATGTTTTATTTCAAAAAATAAACCATTTTAAGATCAAATTATTTTGTCTATAAAAGTCTATTTATTAGAGACATTTTTTAAATGGTCTCTAAAAGTCTTGTTTTTTTATTTTTCAGGACGGTTTTTTTAACGACTATTCTCACAATGATAGAAATTGATCCGTAAATATTTTTTGCAATAAAATTTTCACTTTTAGATATCAAAAAATTTGATTTCTAAAACTCTTATATGTTATAGTGCATGTTTGTGTTGGATCAATCTTCTGTGTAAATAAATAAACAGGAAATAAAATTAAACAAAATAAATAAATAACATACCGAATTTATTTTGTCCAACTAAATAAAAATTACAAGACCAAGTCAAGTGTGTGACACTCTGTCCTTAAGACAGATTCGCCCCGCTACGGTGCTTACGGTTGAGTGGCGTCTATCTCCCAGGATACAATGATCTTAACCAATTTGTAGTAGCACTCCAAAACAAATTGTTCGGCGAACCAAACCTGTGTTCTAACTCTCTGAATATTTATTCTTAAATCTAAAATGAAGAATAATGCACTAAAAGAAATTTGGACAGTAAAAAGACAAAATTTGAGATTGTTTTCGGATAGGAATTTGATCCCCAAAAGACTGCTGGATTTATGGAATATTTATAGGCAAAATAACATAGCCCCAAACAGGTGTGGTAAGACTGAACAGGTGCAACAAAAAGTCAACAGATACTTTCTGAAATTTCAAACAGATTTAATGCAGTTATAAAACTGAATCTGTCCGTTGCTCTTTTGAAATAGCTTTTTCACACAACAATTGAAAAAAGATCCGTTGGTTTGGCGAAGTTCAAAACTGTTTGATTTTAATATTTTAAACCACTTGAATAGTTTAAACAAAAAAGTCAATGGTCTAAAGTTAACAAACAGTTTGGAATTTAAACTATTTGAATAGTTAAATCTATTTTAGGAAACCAAAAATAAAATTAAATTTTCACAATAATTTTTTATTGAAAAAATTCAAATGAATTTTATCTAAAAAATTAATGTTAGACTCGAAAAACGACGTCAACTTCTCATTCAATCATAAATGGTTTTGACGTTCTGTCTTCACCTCTTCGGACCCACCCCAAACAACGTTTTAGGGCCCACTCAAACTTGGACTCAAAAATATGCCTATATTAAACCATTTCTATTCCAACAGTTTGTATGTATATATAGCAAAGTTACCTTGCAATTTGTTCATTTTTTTTTATTTTTTTAATTTACTTTTTAAAATCAAATGGTTAAGACTTGGCCTAATAAGTTTGAGGTTATGAGTTCAAGTCTTAGGGCCACCACTTTGCGCATTATGCTAAAGGTTAGATGTGCACTCAATCTTTCTCCTCTCAAGCACACATTAATGTGTACTAATTAGGACTTTTTTTTTTATATGATCAGTTGTAAATTCAATCCGCTCGATTTAATAGTTAGAAACACCAAAATTAATAAGTTCACTTAAGTTCCTAAAAACTTGACGATAGGATCTATGTTCGAAGGCTACATAATAATGACTCCTCAAGTAATAGTTACTTATATTAGCATGCACAAAAGTACTTTAGATTTGAGACACATTTGATAAATCTAGGCTCCATCTAGTACATGATATACATCAATAGACAATTAATTGACCTCTGAAAATAGTGACTAATTAATAATAATAATAATAATAATAATAATATGTTGTTTTTGGGGTACTTACCTTAACCTTATCCATGAAGAATTCAGGTGCAACAATTTTCCTCTGTTGAGCCCAAATTTGACCGTTGGATCTCAAAATGCCATTGCCAAGCATGGGTGCAAGTCTCTTAGTCACATAACATGGCTTACCTAGGTCCAAGGTTGTAGATTGGTTCATTTCCTTAACAAGGTCAAGGTTGTTCACATACAAATGTTGTTTGTTCCCTGTCGAATACTTGTATATTGGTCCTGCATATCATCATAAACTTTGGACTTGAAATCTTCATTTAGGTTGTGTTTAGATTTTAAATTTGAAAATGAATTTTATGGAACAATAATGTTATAAACCCAGAAATTTTACTCAGAAATATTATTTTGCGGTTTAAGATTTATTTTATACATAAACCCCACGCTCCAAATTTAATCGCAACCACAAGCTCCTGTTCTGAGTAAAAATCTAGACAATTTTTCTAGGTTAACATAATTGTTGTTTATTGAATGATAGAAAAATAATAAGAAGTGAATGAAATAGAAGCTAGAATTGTTATAATTTTTTCTTCGAAAATTCCTTCTTAAATTTTAAATCCAAGAATGTTCGACTGTAAACTGGCGGTGTTTTGGAAAGATTTTTTTTGATTTTTTTGATTTTTTTCACTAAAAGACAAACTAGTTACAAAATTAAAAAAAATAAATCCAAACAAAGTATCACATCAAATCCCATAATCATTTCACTTTTTCTCTCACAAACATCATATCTAACCACAAAAAAACTCAACTATCTTCCCAAATATAAAAAAAAAATTCTCAAATAATATCCTACAACTAAAAAAACTTATAAAAAAACTCACTTCCTAGACGCCCACAAAGCATAGTCTGAACTGAACTCCATTTTTTTGATATATAGCATGTTAATTGATAGAGGAAAAAAACAATTTTATATATTTAGAAATGAACCGTAGAAAAGTACAAAAAGCACCCATGTGAGTGTTTTGTGTATATTTTTGTAGTTGATTTTTTATGTACTTATCTTTTCTAAAAACTAATTAATTGAAGCGAGAAGGAAAGCAATGAATTACAATAGTGTTACTTGTACAAAGTTGTGCATACAAATTTCAATGTGTAATCTAGAGTTGTTCCACCCATTTTCTTTGCACATGTTGTGTCATATCGTGTTGATCTAACGACCTGACACTGCAATAAAATATATTTTTGGTGATTAAATTTGGCGATTAAAAAATATTTAGGTTAAGTTTAAGAAGACTAAATAAGTACACTTTTTGACTTTTATTGTATTATGTGTAGAAAAAGTAGAGAGGAGATGTTAATTGATGTGACCTAAAAAAGATAAAAAGATGAAATAAGTGCACTTTTTTAGGTTAGCCAAACTTGGCCTTAGTCGTCAAAAGTTGTAGAATTGACAATCAAAAATTATGTTAGTCGGCAAAAGTACAATATTTAGCTACTAAGGAGTCGTTTGGTTTTGGCTTTTTTAGTTGACTTTTTGACTTTTTTAGTCTGAGACTTTTTTAGTCATTCGGTATTCTTGTTCGGCTTTTTTGACTTTTTGTTTATATATGGGTCAATTTAGCAATTTTGTAACTTTTTTTGTCTTTTTGTAATTTTATAGTTTTTTTTTTTTTGTGTCTTTTGTGATTATATGGCCAAAATGGTTTGCCAAACCAAGGCTAAATTTTTTTAGTCAAGGTATATTGATTATTGGCGATAAAAAAAAATTTACTAGCTAAAAATGTCACAATTGGCAACTAAAAAAATATTTTAGTCGATGTGTGGTTAGCTTTGGTTACTAAAATTATTTAGTTGCCAAATAAAAAACAAAAAATTAATTTTTATCTTTGGCGACGAAAGTTTGGTTGCCAAAAGGTTATTTTCAGCGATTAAAAAAATATTTTAATCGTTGTATAGTTAGTTTTAGCTACTAAAATTATTTAGTTGCCAAATGAAAAACAAAAAATTAATTTTTATCTTTGATGACCAAAAGTTTGGTCGCCAAAAAGTTATTTTCAGCGGCTAAAAAATATTTTAGTCAATATATAATTAGTTTTGGCTATTAAAATTATTTAGTCGCCGAATGAAAAATAAAAATTTAATTTTTATCTTTGGCAACCAAAAGTTTGGTAGCCAAAAAGTTATTTTTAGCGCCTAAAAATTTTTTTTGTCTCCTAAAAGCTAAAATATTTGAAGGAAGATATTTCAAATTTTAGAGGGATTTATAAAATTAATTGGCGACTAAAATCTTTTTAGTCGCGAATTAGAGGGATTTATATATATTTTTGTTTCCAAGCCAAACCCTAAGCAAACCAGCGCCTCTCTCTCTCTCTCTTCAACGTCTCTCTCCCTCTCCCTTTCCGCTGCTTCTCTCCCCTCCCTCTCACCGCCGCTCCACCAGCCACGGAACAGCTCTCCTCCGCCGTTCCTTCTCGCATTCGCCGGCAACTGGAGCACCGATTCACTGCCTCTCCCTCTCTCTCCCGCCCCTGTTCGCCTCTGTTTCTCTCGCTTTGTGTCCATCGGCGTTGGGTGCAGGAGCATCACCTCCATCGCACACAGCACCACCGTCGCACCTTCGTCGATCCACGATTGACTTTACCCTAGGTATGTCTTTATTTCGCCCTCTCTCTCTCTCTCTCTCTGCGTCTTCTTCCATTTGCACACTTTGACACAAACCCAGCCCTAAATCTACCCAGCTCCAAATTGTGATTTGACAGCAATGTTAGAGATTTGAATTTGATCTGCATCCTAGTTCAAAGTTATGGTAAACAATATGGTAAAGAAATGGACAATTCCAGAATCTGAATCTGAAGCTCAATTCTAAAATGGACAATCTGAAGCTCAACCTTGTGCAAAACCTGATATGCCAAGATCATAAGAAGGGGCTTCTTCATTGGATGCAAAAGCTTGGTCCTTCACACCCTAACAACAGTTCACCAATGCTGAAGCCTAAATGCACATAACTCTTCCTTATGGATTGGTTTTCGTAGTTTCACCGGGTTAGATTGTAATTAAAAAGGTTTTTTTTTTCAAGCCTTTTTTTTTAAAAGTGTTTTCCTCTATTTAAATTGTGTGCATGCATTGATGTGAAATTGCCTTTCACTTGCATATATATGTAGGCAACACATCTTATGATCAGATTTTGAATGAAACTTCATAACTTTTTAAGGCTGGAATTTCTTTCACGCTGTGGAACTCGTTAATCTTTGGTATTGTGTTTAGTGGTTTATCTAAGAAACTATTGTTGTGTTAGAACCAATTGTGCCAACACTGCACAGTACTTCATTAGCTGTGCATTTTAGGTTTGGTAGTAAGAGAGGTGGTAATCTTTCACTTTAAAATTTTTGCTTTTATTCTTTTTTAGTATTTAAATTGTTGTCTTCATTCTCTATTAAAAAAATGTTAATAAATATGTAAAATCTTAGCTGAAGTCTGTTTGCTTGCTCGGAAAATGTATTACTTGCTGAGTTGCCAACATATAGTGTCCTCATTTTGTCTAGCATTAAATCCCGGAAAGTTGTTCATATATATGAACTGCACATGAAAAATGAACCAGAATTCTAACTACACAAATGTTAAAAAAACACAAGTGATGTTTAAAAAAAATGAAGAAGCATATCTAGTATGAGGAATCTAAGGAGATATAAGGTTGTTTACAACCTCCTATACAACATTTACATGAACTTGGGACAAGGTATGCACAAATTGACATGATATTTAAATGCTCAATATAGTTTCTTCCACACTCTTCCTTTACACTAAAGAAGTAGTGTCCCATTACCAAGGCATGTCAGACACTTGTTCAGAACAATAATCAATCATGTTATTGAATTTAAAGTCTCATTTTAAAGACACATGCATCCGGGAGTATCTGAGAGAAGTAATGATATCTGACACACATATGGCTTTTATAATACAGAAATTCAAATCTTGCCCTTCAAAGATTCATAACTTTAGATAAATAAATGTTGGAGCAAACAATAGGAAAAGATGAGCAATATAATTGAGTTTCTTTTTTCTTAATGGTATTTTTCCATTTCCCCTTCAAGTTTAGAAATAGGGGTTGATTTATATATGAACGTCATTGTGTCTTTTTTCACTCTTCAGGAAGCTCTGGATATTGTTCATGTTAGCAAAGAGGATCAAGAAAGTGTATTTAAAATGCTCGCTGCAGTTTTGTGGTAGGGGAATGTCTCCTTTACAATGATTGATAATGAAAACCATGTTAAACCTGTGGCAGATGAAGGTAACGATCTACTAAAAGGATAAAGTTTAACAGTTGCACGGTTGTTTTGTTTATTTGATTTATTATTATTTATTTTGCTTCTAGCTGGTTTATTGGTTGTAGGTAGCAACACTCCTAAATTGCTGGGCAAACGATCAGTGAACTGTTTCTGCTCACTGATCAGGTTGAATTTGAATGAACAATCCTATTTATTGCAGTTTGGACATAGTAATCCATACTAGCCCTCCTTGAGCCTGTTGCTCTTGAGTATGACCCCATGCACCTCAGTTCAAGGGTTCAAATGCTAGTGACGGATTGCTAAAATTGGACATGGCAATCCTTGTTGCAGTGAAGAGCTTTTGAAACCCCTTTAGAAGATATTACATTGCTGATGGTACTTCATGAATGCTATCAGCTGTTCTTATAATCAAATCAAAAATTTAGAAAACAAGCTCATAGGAGTTTGGAAGAGGGAGAGGAACTATTAATAGATTAGATTGATTGCTGATGTTTGCTGATATCTGCTTATTTCTCTCACTTCAATCCATTGTCTTGATGATAGCGTGGGTGGATTAATAAATTCTTCCCAAACTTTCCTTTGCCTTCAAGCAATAAGTTTTATACATGGGTGGATTAATAAATTCTTCCCATACTTTCCACAGCATGGTTGGATTAATAAATTCTTCCCATTCTTCACATCAATAAGTTTTATACATGTTTCATTTTTGTTTATCCCATACTTTCCTTTGCTGGTTGAATTTTATCTGTTAGGTCAATCATCCATTTTGGTTTCTCAATGGATCTGGTTTTCAGAATGTCCTGTATATAATCTGTTCCAACTTGGAGGAGTTGATGAATTAGATATGTGGGCTTTTCTTGTCTTAATTCTGGCAAGCAATGATTAGGATTCTGGGGTGAATCTTTTATAGAGTAATTAAGTGTGTAAGAGCATCCACTAGTTTGTGTTTTATCCCGGCAAACATGAGATTGAACTAAAAGTATTGTTGTTTGGATTTTGCAATGAAGCATGGCTTACCATTGTATCTCAAAAACTATCTGAAAAAGATTTAGAATGCATATTTGACTTCAGATGCTATTTATTATTCAATAGATATTGAATTTTTTCATTGTTTTAGTAAGTCATCATACATTTTGCATATATTATTGTTATTATTTCGAAGAACCTAAGGAGCATTTTTTCCCTTCTATTACTAGGTTAGCTTCTTTCTCAGAAAGAATAAGGATGGTGAAATTCTTGTTATAATTTGAAATGTCAATTTTATTGAATAAGTGCTAATGGTTATTTTGTTTTTATTTTTTATTTTTTACAAATTGCTTTTGTGTGGACTATTGTGGATATTTATTTTTGTGTACGAAGAGCATTTGTTCTGTATATGAAAGACATTTATTTTTATACAATTCTCTATTTTGGAAATCCAGTATTTTTGTATGTAATATTTAATTTAGATAGATTATACTTGGTTGGTATGGATTTATATGATATTTGGAATAAAATGTTACAAGTTAAAGTTTTTAGATAGTTGATAATGAAATGAGTATTATTGATAACGGATTTAGATTATAATTGATAGATGTATTATTCTGTATATGTACAGGTTACAGGTTGTATTGATAATGGAATGCATATAATTTAGAAATTAATAAAAAATATTCAATTTGTGCATTTTAGAAAAATTAATAAATAAAGCTTTTTGCGACTAAAAATTTAGTAGTCAAAAAATAAAAAGGGAACTTATTGGCAACTAAACAGTTAGTAGCCCGAAAAAAAAAAAAAAAATGAAGGTTCTTGGCGACTAAAAAATTAGTAGCTAAAAAGGAGCATTACGATTTTAGCGACTAAAAAGCCAAACAGGTGTGCCACGTTTCTAGTGACTAAAAAATTGGTAGCTAAAAAACTAAAGATGAAAAATTTTTTTTTTTTTGGCAACTAAATATTTTTTTTTGGGCGACTAAAATAAAAATTAGTTGCTAACTCTTTTACTAACAATTAGTCAACGACCAAACGGGCAACCAAGAATTTTAGTCGGCAAAAATCTTTGGCGACTAAAAAATGACTTTTGACGATTAAAAATTTAATTGCCAAAAGTGTAATTTGTTGTAGTGATAAAACACTGCTCAACTCTTGTTGTGCACACCTCCAAATATCTTCTCATCATTTAAAATTAAAAAAATTAATGTTATTTTACATTTTATTATTGTCTTTAAATTTTATACTGTATTAATGACATCTCGTAAGTTTTTGAAATATATACATACCATCATTATATCCTTATTGTGTCACATGTTTGGATCAATGCTTTTTGGGACATATATGTTGGATATATTCATCATCCCATGTGAGTGGTTAACCTACTTAGAGAGAGTGGGGTGGTTGGAGAGCACTCTAGAGAGAAGTGGGAGTTCATTAGAGAACTCACTAGAGAAAGTGGGGGTGGCACCTTCTCATTAATGGGTGCGGGTGGCAACCGCCCAACTACCAATCCACTCACCATTGTTGTCCCAACTTCCTTCCCTTATGATATGTATTAATAGAGGTTGAAGGAAGAGTAGACAATGAGAGAACCAAGAGAGCAAGCCAAAGAGAGTGAGAGATGTGAGGTGGAGAGATCGTTTCTCTTGGTGTGAGCGAGGGAGACTGGTGAGTGAAGAGAGTGTGAGCTTCTCCTCTATTGTAATCTTTCTGTAATCTCTCTATTGTTATAGTGATAATCGGTTACTCCCCTGTTGACGTAGGCTTTGCTGCCAAACCACGTTAAATACTGTGTCTCCTTTGGTGTGGGTATGTTTTTCTACTTGGTATAATTTCTATTAGGTCTTGGGCGGGATCCCCGATCCCTTACAAGTGGTATCAGAGTCTCGTCGGTCTTTTTTGGAACAAAAACAGTGTGATTTTCGAAACTGTCCAGAAATCAAATTGCTCGAAATCAGGTTTTAAGCATACCAGGAGCAAGGTCTCGACGAGAAGAGCCCAGAAATGCAAAGCAAAGCCCTAGAGGAGACCGGACGCGCCCTCATGGGCCTCTTAAAGATGGCGCGTGAGGCTCAATCGCAGCACGCGCCTCCATGTGCCGTGCAGTCAGCCGGCGCGTCAGCCCAATCACGAGCACGCGCCCCACGTGCGGCGAAAGGAAGAAGGTGAGTGGCGAGCGCACGTGTCCCCACGCGCAGGCCACACGGCGCTGCGTCAAAGCCACGTCAGCAGTCATGTCAGCACCACGTCCACGTGGCTACCACGTCATCAGCCCAGTTATCGCCATGTGGCAGACCAGTCATCTCCCACGTCATCACCACGTGGTATCCACGTCATCTGCCACGTCAGCACACAGTGCCACATGGTTGCCACGTCAGCACCTCAGTTGACCAGTTAACCAGAGGTAGAGGAGAGATCCAGTGCGCCGCGGTTAAGGTGCAGTCATAGATTTGAAGCGTCCAAACTATTTTAGCTTGATCTGAGCCATTCGAAGTCCGTTTCTGACGATCCAATAGTGGTTTCCAACTAGTTAGAGTATTTCAAACCCATCTGTATGGTCAGATGTTTAAATCGGCGCTTCTGGAAATTACAGGTTGGCCACAGGTTTCAAGAAATTACATATTGGCCCTTGGAAGTTTGGTACATTGCAATTTGGTCCCTGAAGTTTTCAAAAATTACAATTCGGTCATTGAATTTTTGGAAAATTTCATTTTGGCCCCTGTAGTTTGTGAAATTACAGTTTGGTCCCAGTGTTTGGGAAATTTGCAATTTTGCCCCAGTTTTGGAGAAATTTTTCAGTGAGGTCCCCGGAAGTGCAGCGATGGTTGGTCCTAGCTAATCGGACCGTTTCGGATGCAACCGCGAGGTCAGAATGGTGAAATTCTGAACGATTTTTTTAAAAGACTATCAAAACATGGGAATTTGTCATCTTTAATAGACGAATGAAGGTTGTCGGATATTGTGGAAAGCTGCGGATTCACTGAAGAGGTTAGAATGGGTATATTCTGACCAGATTGGACAACCAGATACAGATCGAGATAGATCATTAAAGACCAGAGGAGATCAGGCTTGATCAAATGACAAATCAATGAAGATCAGGATTGGTCAGGGCGCGATCAGGAGAATTGCACATGATTATCTCAAGATCAACAATGTCTAGGAAAGTTCTGTCAAAAAGGCACTGTTTAAGGAGACTGGTTCTTAAATGGGACCAGTTGTGACCCTATCAGTCTTTCCCGGAAACTTTCCTAGTTGTTGAAGTGATTAAAAGATCTGGTTCAATCAGAAGAGTAAACCATTTATCGACGTATAGATGATTTGGCAACCAGTACAGGCTTAGGGAAATATTGTGGCAGTTGGAGCTACTATCAAACATAATACAAGAAGTACTGGTAGTATGTGAACGTGGAAGGCCAACAGCTACAGTAGTGCACACATAAGATATATGAGCACGTACCTACAATAGCACAGATGAGTACGCAGGAATGTCGTACAAGGTGCTGGCGTACAACAGTGCAAGAGTACGCAACAGAGTCGTACAAAGATGCAGTGTGCTGGATTTTGGCTTGGCAACAGCAACTAGTTCACAGAAGAAAGCTCTAGACAGAGAAATTAAAAGGGATAAGACGCTACAGTGCGCATCCAATGAGAGGCAGATTTTTTCTTTGTCCTGAATCTGGTTCGTGGCAGTGAAGTCACGACGGGCACCCTGAGAGTTTGGGTGGAGTCACCTCAACAAGGAAAGTATAAGCATTCCTGATGATAGAGGTATGAGCCATACAGAATAATGTGTGGCGGTTAAAAACATTCCAAGTAGGAGGTGCGGATTCACTCCGGATGCTCAGTGGAATTGAGGCATATTTGTACAACGGTGTTTTATCATCCATGTGGGTGATGGGGGTGAAAAAAAATTTTGTTCACCCAGTTGAAGCCAATTGGAAGCCAATTGAAGACCTTTCAGAGTCAGTTGCAAAAGTTATCAGTTCATTTGGAGACTTTTGGGTTAGTTACAGAACTTCAGAGTTCATTGGGTTTTTCTCTAGGAAATAGAGAGAACCAGCATTGGCAGAGTATACTACGGAGATTTGGCATATGTAATAAGTCCAAATAGTAGTACTTTATTGGCATTGGCCTCTGTGGAGGCGTTGGAGATCCTTCATGGATCGTTGTTGGAAGACTCGCATCTGGTGAAGCCTTGGTTTCCGTATTTGTCGATTTGAAGAAGGTGTGACAATCTACTTCAGATCTTGGTGGAGCTTTGGCGTTTTTGTTCAATATCTATTGGAGGCATTGTTGTTGGCAGTCTTTCACGGATTACTGGCGATTTTCAGAGTCGTGGTTTATTGAGATTCATTATCACAATTGGGATCTATGAGCGTGTCTGATTAGATCTAGGGGTGTCTCCAATTTGTAAGACTTGATTGTTTCTTCTTTTTGTGGTTTTTCATTTTCGCAATCTGTTCCATATTCGAAGACATCAGCTATTGGTAGTCTGGGTGACGATTCAGACTCCGGGTGTTTGCTTCTCTGGAAGTGGTCTGACCATTGGTGTTCATTGAAGATTAGAAGAGATTGTTGCGGAGAAACGTGAAGATGGTGATTTTGTGAATCTCATGTGTTGGGATCCATCCCTTAATCTGCCGTTGGATTTGGAGGGGATAGATCGTTTGTAGACTTGGTGGAGTCAGCGGGGACTGTTGGAGTTGTGCATTTACAGTGCACGCGTCTTTGGGCGGTTTTTTGGTAGCTATGAAGATGGTGCATCATCTTGTGTCTACCAATTGGAATTACAGTTGGAGGAACCTGGAGTTTGCTCGACACTTCAGAACTTTTTTGGCTCTTGGTATTTTGTAAGTTCATTTGAAGTTTGTTCCGATACTTCCGAACTGGTTAGAGCCTAACTGCATCCACAGTCCAGTTTTGTTTGGTGGAGAACTTGCCTCTGTTCTCGAAGAATTTGTTTGGTTCTCTTGATTAATTTGAGCTTGAAGATAGTAGTATTGTGTTCGATGGTTGATTAGACATGATGTTTTTGGTACCGCTTTTGACGTTGCTTTGACGAAGAATTTGAAGCCTCTCTTGTTCAGTCTCCTCAGCACTAGTTCAAGCGGGTTGCTCACCATGTTTTGTTTGGAGTTGCCAAGGACAACTTGTTTGGCGCCTATGGAAATCGGAACTTGGCACTATGGTGGAGCTTGAGTTGCAGAAAATTAAAGAGCTAGCTCAATTGGTTCTGTATGTTCTTTACATTGGCTCAATGTGATTTTGAGCAATAGAATCTGCTGTGTTTTTGGGAAAAGCGCTTGTGTTTTGTACAGCAGATGGCATTCAGTTTTAACTGAATGGTTGGATACCTGGGTTATAGTATCGGTTTTTTAATTCTGTGGTGGCGAACGCACCTCTTGATGAAACAGAGTAGTTGCGGATCTCTCAGGCGAGCTCGAGCGTAGGAGGAGAGATAGAGCCACAATGAGCACTCAAGGAGTATGGGTGCGGGTACTATGCTAGGCATTGCATAGTTGATTACTTGTACAAATCTGTTGAAGTTGCTTTGGCAAAGAAAGCTATTGTTAACTGTCAATCTGATAGAACAAGTGAAAGATGCGCAGGTAACGCGTATCGCTGAACTAGAGATTAGGGATTGCAAAAGGCATGAACAACAAGTGTGTGGAAACGTTGGGAAGTTGTTCAGGAGTGCAAAGGGCAAATGCTGATAAGTTCAGGATGGTTTAGAGGAAACTCTAAGCAAAGAAAACCAGGAACGTTGACCAGACAAATAAAGAGTTTTCTGTTGCTCCAATTTTGGCCGTGCAAAGAGATACATAGCAGGATAGTGGCATTTCAGGGAAAAGCTGTAGTGTCACAAAGCACTCAAAGGAGTGCAAGGCATCCCGGGCAGGGGGTGCTTGGCATCTCAATCAGGGGGTGCAGGACATCCAATAAGGGGGTGTCGAATATCTTGGTTACGTAAGTTCAAGAATAGCAGGTGAAGACATCCGAGACAAGAAGTGTGAAAGAGATCTGTGGAAAATAGGAGCAGAGGCTCTCTTTTCAAATCAAAGAGTGGTATGAGTTGAGTTGAGGATGTAGGATTCCCTCATCCTCTTATATCTTTGGTGTATTATCTCTAGCTTCAGAAGATGCAACGTCTCAGTGAGAAGATGAAGATTCTGTTGGTTTTTTGGGCATGGCAAGATTAGCAGCAGTGTGTGCACTGGATCACCTCACATGGGTTGAAGGGGTGATTTGTTGGATATATTCATCATCCCATGTGAGTGACTAACCCATTTTAGAGAGAGTAGGATGGTTGGAGAGCACTCTAGAGAGCAGTGGGAGTTCATTAGAGAACCCACTAGAGAAAGTAGGGGTGGCACCTTCCCATTACCAATCCACTCACCATTGCTGTCCAAACTTCATTTCCTCATGATATGTATAAATAGAGGTTGAGGGGAAGAGTAGACAAGGTGAGAACCAAGAGAGCAAACCAAAGAGAGCGAGAGATGTGAGGCAAAGAGACCGTCTCTCTCGGTGTGAGCGAGGGAGACGGGTGAATGGGTGAGTGAGGATAGTGTGAATTCCTCCTCTATTGTAATTTTTCTGTAATCTTTCAATTATTATAGTAATAACCAGTTACTCTCTCGTGGACGTAGGCTTTAAGGCCAAACCACGTTAAATATGATGTCTCCTTAAGAGTGGGTGTGTGTTTTTACTTGGTATGATTTCTACAAGATCTTGGGCGGAATCCCCGATCCCCAACAATATAACATTACTCAATGCATTAACAGATAAAGAAAAAACTCTTGTATCTACAATTATGATATTATATATGTCAATTTTTAATTTGATTCAGGTCTAATGATATAGAGCCTAAACTTGTTCCACATGATGAATCTCCAATGATAGAGAAGTCAAACTCGCACAATTTCACACCGTTACAAGTTAGTAGAAGATGAAAGTGACCAATGGATAAATTGAAAATAAATACTCAGCATGCATTAGATAAAGGACCCATAATAGAAGATAGTACATGAAGATATCTGTCATAGTAGTCTGGACTGGACAAGAGCCACAAATGCGGCCCAACCCTATTCATTACTTGATTGTCCCTTTGAAAATAGAGTGATTGCAATGAATCTATAAATAATAATAAAATAGTGATTGCTCAAATAATTTGGAACTTGGTTTTTTAATGATTTTTTTAGTTTTTTGACTTTTTTATGAGGTAAAAAAAGTTAGAGTAAATTATACTGATCTCCCTTAAAATTTGGAAAAAATAAAACATATTTTACAATTTTAACATAATTATATATGCATCCTATTTAGTAAGGTTAATGAAACCAAAATTAGTGCATATGATATAAAAATACGACACATAATGTAAAATATACATTTCAATGCAAAAGAGATGATAATATTATTTTTTTATTCATACAATTAACGAATTTCTGTTGAAAATTGAAGGCCAGGTGTAATATGAATTAAAACATTAAGATGGCTTAGTCTAATTATGTCAAACTTGTGAGGCTTATTATATTTTTTCCAAATTTGATGGGATGTTAATATAATTTATCCAAAGAGTTAATATGTTTGGAATAGTTTTTATTTTTGTAGTTGAATAGATAATTATGAAGAAAAAAAGTGATCGATTGATATGTATAATGTGACATTTTAATTTTTTTTAACATAAAAAAATAAAAGAAAATAAGAACACTAAAGCTAAACGAGCTCTAAATATTATATCAGAAGGTATTCAAAAGTTAAATGGTGTCATAGAAATTGTAATTACTGGAAAGGATGAGTTACACGATTTAATGTTGAGAATTGAAGACCTAGTATTAGATGTAACATTTGGTAATTAATGTGTGACATGAATCGCATAATGTCATGGATATATAATAATCTACAAAGTCGTTAGCAGTGACCAACCAGAGCTCTGTCTTGATCTGACACATTGGTTTCACAATAAAAAGTCTCACGCTCTATAAAAGAAGTGTCTCAAGAATATTAATTAACAATGTGTGAACGGATATACTAGGTTTCATGAAAAAAAATCATGAAAATTATTATGAAAGGATCTGCACCGTTAGATCAGGTATGATTTTCATGATTTAACGGTGCAGATCCTTTCATGATAATTTTCATGATCCATTTTTTATGAAACCTAGCATTTCTCATGTTTGAATGATTACATAATGATTACATATTTTTATAACACATACTTTTATTAATAAATAAAAATATATAATAATTTCAAATTTCTTAATGAGTATTTTTAAGAATCTAGTTAACAGAAACTTTAGGCCACGTTTATTTAGTGAATTAGGTTGGATGAGATTATTAATAAAAAAATTGTTAATATATGGATTGTTAGTGAAGGGAATACGTAAAGGTGTGTTTGTTTTGATGATAGTGTAGGAGATGATTAGTGATAGAATTGTTAAATTATTTTTATATAAAATAAATAAATAAATTATTTCTATATTAAAAAAAAAATAAAACAAATAGTGCACTTGATAAAAATAAATAAATTTTTTATATAAAATAGACTCAATCCCCTCACTATTTTTCTAATCTCACGTAAAATTCACCCAAACTAATTCTCCTACAGAGGGAGATTACTAAGCCCCCTTCACTACTAACCCTATGACATTTTGTTGCATCCAAATAAAGGTTTAATAAATCCCACGAATTGATAATCTAATCTACCCTCCCAAACTGTCAATCAAACATGGCCTTATGGAATTCTCATGCAATGTCAAAATTAAGTGAAAAATTAACTTTGCCAACTAATAGTGACCCAAAAAATTTGTAAAGGGACCAAGGTAAAAGTAATTAGATGTTAAATGGGTTAAAGTAAGATTATACTAATTTTGTTTGGTTTTAGTTTTTAGAAAACACTTTTCAGAATTTTTTTTTATTTTTCGTATTTTTTTATTTTCAATGAATTTTTTTATATTTTAAACAATTTTTTTTAAAAAAAATTTATACACACCTAATATAAATACACTTAAAAGTATAATATTTGGGAATTTTTTTAAAAAATTCACTAAATACCAAAAATATATAATAAAAAAAATAAAAATTCAATACATTTTTCATATTTTTGTGTATTTATTAATTTTTTAAAATATTTTTTCACAAATTTTTTTGCTATTTAGATGCATCTAAGTAAGATGCATCTAGAAAAGTAAAAAAATTGTTTAAAATTTTAAAAATATTCACTAAAAATAAAAAAACATGAAAAATAAAAATAAAAAAACTCAATTTTTAAAAAATTAAATTCAGAAAACTAAAACCAAACACACTGAATTGTGAGATTTTTTTATGAAGTTTCAAATGACAAAGTAAAATTATTTCAAATTTGGAGGGGTTAGAATGAAATTTTACCTAGATTATTTCAATTTTGGAGGGATTAAAAGTGAAAGTTGCATAGATTTTTAGTAGTCAAAATGTTTAAATCTTTTATCAATACTCAAAATTATATATGAATAATGAGATATTTATGAAGTTTGAAGGTTATAACCCGGACATTGACTTTTTATTGATAATTTATTTATGAGTGGTTATTCTCGGATCAAAAGTTAGTTCAAAATTAATTGATACGAATACTCTATGGGATATGAATCACAATCTAATAAAAATCCACTACATCATTCAATCTCGAATGGGAGGATTGTGCCGACCTATCAATCATTTTCATGACCTTGTGCATTTCAAATATTATGTCATTTCTTTAATGATAATTTTTTTGTGTTTTTTTTTATTAATTCTAATGATAGTTAATAAAAACTCTTGTTGTTCTGATAGGATATAGTAGGTTTTAGAGGATTTAAACTCTAACTCACTAACAAAATCGGTCCCAGGCTAAGGTTATTGAGGTGTGTGCCTTAGGTTCCAAAATATTGGTTCAAAATAGGGTCTCTAAATTTAAAAAAGAATTATAGTATATTACAAATATAAACAGACTTAAATTATTTTTGTTGTGTTAGGGCCAATCTAAAGGATCTAAAAATATTCTGTTTGGCTCATATTTGTTTATAAGTGTAGTTTGGTCTAATTGAAATTAAAATATATATAAAATGTTGGTGGTCTTAAATGAGAAACACTACATATACCTACAAAATATTGGTGGCCCAAAATAGACCCCCTAATTTTTTTTTTCCTTCTTTCTTTATCAGATTTTAGTAGAATAAATAAATTTGCTCTAATTTTTTTACCTTCTTTGTTTATTAGATTTTAATGGAATAAACAATTAATTCAACCTCAACTACATTCACACACAATATATTCAATAAATAACAATGCACCCACACTTCAACCACACTCATAAACAACATATTCAATAAACAACAATTAATTCAATACATGTCCAACACATATTAATTGAATAAAGTTTTTCTAATTTTGGTAACTCTTCTTTTTTTTTTTTTTTATGAATACATTTTAATATCTATTTTGGTATTGATACCAAACAGGGTGATTTTTTTTTTTTTTTTTTTTATGAATATAAGCCTCTGTTTTTATTCCGCCTTAGGCTCCCAAAAAGTCAGGACCGGCTCTGCTAACTAATAACTCATTAACCCATGTTTAATAAGATTAGTTATGGAAATCCGATTTTTTACTATGTTTAAGGTTCTATAACATATTCCTAATCAATACATTCAAAATTATTTTAATTTTTCCAGACTATTGTCTACTATAAATGGGTTGGTAGGGTCCACTGGAAATTATACAATTTCATTCAATCCCAGCCACACATGTGCCAGGCTTAGCTCAGTCAATGTTGTGTAGAATTTTTATAATTTTTTTGAGATTTTTAATATTTTCATCAAAATTAGGGTTTGAGATTTTCTGCCTTTAAATTATTTTATGTCCTTCTATTCCCGTATAAATCATGCCTCTAAAAGCATATGTTTTGAAATTTTATGTATCTAAAGATTAGTGTTCAAGTATTTTTGTCAACGTAACTTGACCTCTTTTTGAGTTCTTCTATTAGAAAAAAAATATTTTAAGTAATGAGTATATTATCTGACCGCAAAACTCAAGTTCAGTTTAATTTTGTCTAAAAAATGTCTCTTTTTCTAGCTATTAAAAAAAATTTATTTGTCCTGATTATAAAAATTAACTAAAGGATCCATCAATCTTGTCACCACCAAAAAAGAACATTTTGACATTTATTAAAACACATTGAGTGTTAATAATAATTTTATCTTAAGAATTTTAAAAAAAAAAATTAAAAAAACAATTATCTAATGTCACTTCTCCTCGTGCTTTGTGTGTGTGCAAGACTCAGAGCCATGCCCCTATGAATTCGTCGTCAACTTCAGAAAGTCAACTAATATTAGGCTATCAACACAGTGAAAACTAAATAATTATATTTATTTAGGACTTTTCTTAAGTGTGCAACCCTTAAGGTTGCACACCATGTGTCACTTACACAAAAAGTGTAAGTGGAAGGTGAAAACAAAAAGTAAGACTGAACACAGAAAGACGTAAGTGTAAGGCGTAAGTTGCACACCATAACAGTACCCATTTATTTATCATAAATTATAATAGTGTTCAAGTTTTTTTTTATGAACGTAACTTGACCTCTTTTTTAGGGATGGCAATCTGAAACCGGCCCGATGGGGACCCGATCCCCCGACCCCGAATATAACGGTTATTCCCCGAAAAATACCCCCGACGGGCCGGGGATGGTGATAAAAAAAAAATCCCCGATGATATTCGGGCCGGGGACGGAGATACATGTTTCAGTCCCGGCCCGCCCCGGCCCCGCCCCCGAGCCCCGCCCCGTTCGTTCCCCGATTGATTTATATATTATATATATTCTTTATGTTTGATTCACCTACTCTCTCTCATATATAATATATTATAATATACTTTATCTTTATTCATCTACTCTCTCTTTATGTTTGATTCATCTGCAGAGTCTATCTCATTCTTGTCTTTTGTCTCTCTCCCTCACTCACGTCTCTCATCATATCTCTTATCTCACTCCTTCTCCCATATCTTTATTCATCTACTCTCTCTGTAACAGAAGTTCTGTTCTCACGGCTCTGAGCCTCTCATCTCTTTCGTCTCTCTCATCTCACTCCTTTTCATCTCTTTCTGCTGGATAGACCGTGATATGAAGCTACCGATGGACAGATCTCTCTCATCTCCGATCGATCTGAAGCTACCGATGGACAGATCTCTCTCATCTCCGATCGATCTGAAGCTACCGATCTGGATCTGGACAGACCGTGGTTCGATCTGCAGAACAAATTTTTTTTTTTAAAGTTATATATATACATCTGTTGTTATATATATATATATATATGTATGTATCTGTTGCTGTTGGTGATGGTTTGTTGATCTGAAAGTTCTTGTGTGTGTGTGTGTGTGTGTTGAGAACTGTCGGGGATATTTCGGGGTCGGGGAAACCCGATCCCCGTTGGGGACGGGGATGGGGACTGTGATTGGTTCCCCGTCGGGGATCGGGGCCGGGGACGGGGAAGTTTTGGCCATCGGGGATCGGTGACGGGGAGGGTGATCCCCGGCCCCGCCCCGCCCCGCCCCGTTGCCATTCCTACTCTTTTTGGGTTCTTCCATTAAAAAAAATATATTTGAGAGTTTACGTATAAGTTTTAATAAATAAATTTATTATTTAATAGATTATGTGAGAATTAATAATATTTTTCATCAATATTATTAAAAAGTCACTAATTATTAATTTTTAATGATGGTTTAAAAATTATCACAAAAAAATCACTAATTATAAGTTTTAGAGACAGTTTAAAAAAAATCAAAAAAAGTCACTAATTTTTTATTTTTAGCAACAGTTTGAAAAATATCACAGAAAAACGTCACTAATCGTAAGTTTTAGCGATAATTTATAAAAATCGTGAAAAAAAAGTCACCAATTATCAAAATTTAGTGACATGCAAAAAATCGTCTCAAAAAAATATTTTTAATGATAATTTTACTAAAATTTATTTTCATTAAAACTTGATAAGAATTAAGTTTAATTCTTAGAACATAATTTATCCAAAAATTATTGTTTCCAATTATTGATTGATTTTTATATTTGATAGCATTGTGGGATAAATCTAATTTTTTTCTGGTAATCAATTTCTCAGCACATAGAAAGTAGTAGAAAATGAAAAGGAAAATTTAGCAAACAAAATCAAAAAAGGATGATATCTTACCATATTCTTTTCTCCACTGTTCAAAGTAGGGGAAGAGGGTGGAGGTGTAGTCGTGGGCTACAAACTCCTCGCCGCCGCGGTGGTTCACAGCAGCTGCTGATTGAATTCTCCGCATCTCAGAAACATTACCATAGAAAAGAGAAGGTTGAGGTCCTCTGATACCTTGTTTTCGGAGCATCGATCGGACCCTTTGAGGCTTTAGCCATAGAATGTTGAGGAGGTAGAAGAAAAGGCAAACCAGAAGCACTGAAAGAGCCAAAAAAGGGAAGCTTTGAACAACAACAAAAGCAACAGCAAGAAGAAGAAGAAGAAGCAAAGGCATAGTGGCCATTTTTGTTTTTTGGGGTCATATGCTATACTTCAGTTGGAACTAGTTTATATAAACATGTGTGCACCACTTTTATTATTTTGGGACTTTTTAGATTCTTTCCAGTCCAAATTAGTTTTTGTACAGGAGAGGAACAGGTCTCCCTGTTAACCTATTACGGGTCTTACTTCAATTATTCATTTTGTTTATTTTTTAAGTTCTTGTGTATAGATCATAAAGTCACATAATTTTATTATCTTAACATTTTAAAAAATAATTTATTTATTTTCAAAATTATATTTGTTGTCTGTTATTTTGAAAACAAAAACCTAAAAAATGAATAGAATGAATCATCAAAACGGACCAGCGATAGGCCCAATGGTTTAGACTAGGCTATCTAGTTCAATGCACTAAAAAGAATTGAGTCTTTACTATTTAGTATGAGTACATTAGATTGTCTCCGGTCTACTATGTGAACCGAACAGATCCAATCCGAGACTGGAAGAGTTTGCGAGTCCACTATGAATTCTATTCTAATGATTTATTTTGTTCATTTTTGTAGGTAAATCATTTAGGAAAATATTACTTATAATCCTATTTTTTATTTCTTTTTTTCTTACTCATAAATACAAGAGTGAGAAAATGGGACAAGAAATAAAATTATGTACAGCATTACTCAAGTGTTTATAAAGGAAAAAAAATCACATTAATTTAAAAATTATAATTATATAATTTTAACATATTTATCTTTGAAAAAAATCAACCGTCTTGATTGCTAACACTGGTTAATTTTGCATCAAATAATTGTATATTTTTTATTTATAAAAAAATTGGCCAAAAGTTTCTTTAGTAAGTTGTATCATTCCATAAGTCTAAAATATGTAGGTTCATAGAGTCAATGATACTTTTGGCGAATGCAATCCGCATTTTAATGGTAGTATGATTTTATGAAAAATTTACCTATCAAATCATTCAGTGGGTTTAGTTTCAATTTTTTGAGTTTAATTTTTTTTAAATTAAGTATTTTATTTTTCGTATTTTTTTATTTTTAGTGAATATTTTTAAATTTAAATAATTTTTTTTACTTTTTAGATGTACCTTATTTAGATGTATCTAAATAGTAAAATATTTATGAAAAAATATTTTAAAAAATTAATAAATACACAAAAATATGAAAAATGTACTAAAGTTTTATTTTTTTTATATTTTTGGTATTTAGTAAATTTTTTAAAGATATTTTCACAAATATTATACTTTTTAAGTGTATTTATATTAAGTGTGTTTAAAAATTAAAAAAAATTCTTAAGATATTAAAAAAAATTATTGAAAATAAAAAAATACAAAAAATAAAAAAGTAAAATTTTTTGAAAAATAAACCAAAACAGTAGGGGTGAGCATAGTCCGGATTGGATCGGATTGGGATAAAACCAGGACCAGTCCGTTATTTATGGTTCCTGAAAAATTAGAACCAATCCAATCTGTTTAAATCATGGAATCAATCCGAACCAATCCATTTAAATATGGATTGGATTGGTTTAGGACCACGGATTCACATAATTAAATAACAAAAAAATATATATATATATAACACTTTAATTTCATAAAAACATAAACATAGCGCTATATTAGTTCCACAATAGCAACATGTTTTTCTATAATAGTGACATACTGTTCTAGAATTTAAACAACCATAAGAAAATTGGTTTCACCATAAGTATTTAGACCATTACAAATTAAAACTAAAAATTAACAAACAAAAGTAATAAAAGAAGATATGATGCGGGTTTAGATTTGAATTTAGTTTTATATGGAATAAGAGAAGATACTATGGGGGAGGATGTATAATAAAAATATAAATTATTTGTATACGGTCCGGATCGGTTCTAATCCGGAACCAATTCGTGGACTACAGATTTTTAATTCTTCAATCCAGAACCGAACCACGGATTTAAAAACCAATCCAAACCTATCGAATTGGACTAGATTGAATCGAATTACGGATTTCACGGATTCTTTGCTCAACCCTACAAAACCAGTGACTACTTTTCAAAAAAAAAATATCCCCAAGAGTCAACTTCATCTTTCTAACTTTTTTTTATTTATTTTATAAATTACATTTACTTTTTTTAAAATGTAAAAATACAATGCCGTTAGTTTTACACTTTTAATATAATTATACTAATTTTTCCTTTTATATAATTAAAGCCAGTGAAACTAATGATAGACACTAAAATAAGTAAAGATAAATATATATATATATATATATTTTAGTATGAAAGATATGATAATATTATTTTTTTATTTATATAACTAACAAATTATTAATAAAAAATAATTTAAATGTTAGGTGAATTAAAATATTAAGAAAGATCTGTGTAATTATGTAGAAAAAATAAAACTAACTATATTTTTTTCTAAATCTCAAAGAGATCAGTGCAATATTCTTTTTCAACTTAATTCTCTGTACTTTTTTTCTCTCTGCTTTTCTCTTCGTGCCATTTCTTTCCTTGTTTGGGGGTAAAGTAGGGATGGCAATTTGAAACCGGCCCGACGGGGATCCCCGATCCCGACCCCGATTTAAGCGGGTCTTCTCCGAAAAATACCCCCACGGGGACGGAGATGGTATTTAAAACTTAATCCCCGAACAGATTCGGGCCGGGGACGGGGATCAGTTCTCCCACCCCGGCCCCGGCCGGACCCCGGCCCGAATTTTCCCCGAAGATTGCCCCGAATATTCCCCGAATATTCCTCATAGATATTTATGTTTAGTCTGCTCTCTTACTCATTATGTTTGAGCCTGCTCTCTCATAAACATTTATACTCTCAGCCCCTTCTCTCTCTCTCTCTCTCTCTCTCTCTCTCTCTCTCTCTCTCTCTCTACGCGCAGCTGCTGTTACTCACCGCTTCATCCGATCTCCCTTCTCCTCCGGCCGATGTCCCTCCTCCTCCGGTCGATCTCCCTCCTCCTCCATTATCTTCGGCCGATCTCCCTCCTCCGCTGTCTTCGGCACCACCGATCTCCTCCGCATCACCGCCGATCTCTATCACCACCGATCCTGGCGTCGTCTCGTCTCTCCATCTGCGACAGATTGCTGCTCCGTCGCCTCCTCCTCCTCACCATCGTCGCGTCCCCACTATGGCCTCCCCATCTCTCTCTCTCTTTCTCTCACTCTCACACGACTGATCTGAGACACTGATCTGTGTGTATGTGTTGTGTGTTGTGTGTTTGATTTTTTATTTTTTACATTTGAGACACTGATCTGAGACACAACACACAACTAAAAAAATCAGATCTTTTTATAAAAATGTTGTTTAGATTTTTATAAACAATAAAATGTAAAAGATGTTGCCTCAGATCAGTGTTGTTTAAACAATAAAAAAATATAAACAAAATCTAAACAACATTTTGTTTATAAACAAGATCAGTGTTGTTTAGATTTTTATAAACAAGATTAGTGTTCTCAAATCTAAACAACATTTTTTTATTTTTTTACATTTGATCTCAGATCTGTTAAAAATGTTGTTGTTGTTGTTCATGTTGTTGTTGATGAATTCGTGAAGAAAATCTATTAGATCTGTATAATTGTTGCTGTTGTTGTAGTTTGAAGAAAATATTGAACTGATTTTTTTTTTTTTTTTCTTTTGTTCGGGGAATGTTCGGGGTCGGGGAAACCCGATCCCCGTTTGGGGGCGGGGGCGGCAGTGATGGGCTCCCCGTCGGGGTCGGGACCGGGGACGGGGGGAATTGCCACCATCGGGGATCGGGGACGGGGAGGGTGATACCCGGCCCCGCCCCGCCCCGCCCCGTTGCCATTCCTAGGGTAAAGCAATAGCTCATAAATAAACCAATTTCCTTGCCTACAAAATTGAAAAACAAAAAACAAAAAACAAAAAAAAATTCCTTTGATAGATCCAACTTATTACTTGATTATGTATCCCCTTTATAACTAATTATTTTGTCTATAAGTTAAAAATAATAATAATTTATAACCCAATAACAATTGAAAGACACAGTCACATACGTTATACACTGAACTTATTAAATAATTTCTTATCGAATCAGAAATGTCTTCTAATATTTGTACTCCAACCAATGATGAGCAGTTGTAGAAATTGATGAAGACATGCGTGTGTGAATGCATGTTTTTTAAAGAGAATATTATTATTCAGTGTAATTTTTTAAATATAATTACAGATCAGTCATAAATACTATAAACATTAATAATTAAAATTATATATTTTTCTATGTATATGTAATTATTTTATGAAAGTGTTACTGGATTGTAAATTTTTCTTTTTTAAAAGGTTAATTATAGTATGACTATCTACATGAACACCCTTCAATTATTAGTAAATATTGTTTTATCCCCTTCATCTAAGAATTCATATATTTTGACTCCTACAATTACAAAAATATATTACTTTCCCCCCTTACGATCTCCCTCCCGACCCCTTTCAAAAGAGATATATTTGTATGATTTTTATAATTGAAAATGTCTATTGGTTTTGGACAAGACAAAACAGTTCAACTTATTCGACCTATCACAAGTCTTGCTTCAATGATTCACTGTATTTACTTTTTAAGTTTTTGTGTATAGATCATATAGCCATATGATTCTACTATCTTAACGTTCAAAAAAATAGTCAATCTATTCTCAAAATTATATTTGTTGTCCATTATTTTTTAAAGATAAAGACCTAACAAATAAACTAAATGGATCATCAAAGCGAGGCTTATCACAAGCCTAATGAGTCAGACTAGACTGTCTAATCCACTTGGACTAATGAGAATTTAGTCCCTACTATTTTATGTGATCCACTGGATTATCTCTAGTCTATTATATGGACTAAATACGTCCAATTTGGGATTGGACATGTCCGCTCTGAGTACCTCTATGAAGTTTATTCTAATTATTGATTTTGTAGGTATTTGTGTGTAAATTATTTAAGAAAATAAAATATATAGTCATATTTCTTTTTCTTGTTTTTTCACTCCTAAACACAAGTGAGTGGCTTTTATATATATTTATTGATATATGCTTCATTATTTTGTGTCTAAGAGAGAAAAAATAAAACAAGAAATAGAATTATATATAAGATTGCTCTATTTATTTATTTCGTAGGCATTTTGGTATGATTTATTTAATAATTTTTTTAATCTTTTACGAAAATATGCCTAAAAAAATAGAATATTGATGTGACAATGTGCAATAAATAATAAGAAACTTATTTAGGTGGTTGGCAATCCAGCTCTCAAAGAAAAAAAAATTGCATTGATAAGCAACCATATAATTTTAATATATATATTTTAAAATAATAATAAAATCAATGGTCTTAATTGCTAACACGTATGTTGAACACTGGTTAACAATGAATCAAATAGTTGTATATTTGGAATTTATAAAAATTGGCCAAAAGTTTCTTTAGAGCTCATTTGGCATGAAGAAGTTTAGAGTTTTTTTTGGTTAAAATAGTTGTGAAAAAAAAAAAAATAGGTTAAAAATTTAATAAAAGAAAATATCAAATCTAAATCAAAATTATTTTATTTTTTCTCTCACAAGTTAAAAAAATTAAAAAAACCTATCCAAAACAAAACTTTTTAGTCTCAAATTAAAATAATCAAAAATTTAAAACGAAAAAGTCAACCCACATACCAAACGAAGCCTTAATCAGTTGCATCATTGCATAAGTCTAATTTTTTTTTTTAAAAAAAATAAATTAATGTGATAGGTCCATAGAGTCAACATCTTTGCCGAATGAAATCCATGGGGGAAAAAAAAATTCCATGGAAGCATAATTTGATGGTATATTTTGCCCAATAAAGCATACTTTTCATAAAAGTATGCTTGACCCCTACGGGAATACGAGGATGTGACAAGTCTCTAGAGTCAACTTGATTTCACTTTAAATTTGTAAATATATATATACAGTTAATTCTTCATTTTTAATATAATTATATTAATATTTCTTTTAATATAATTAAAGATATCAACATTAATGTCAGTAATAGGTAAACACTAAAATAAATAAAGATAATTTTATATTTTAATATGAAAAAATTAGTACAATTAATAAATTATTAATAAAAAGAGTTCAAGTGTTATATAAAATAAAATATTAAAAAGATTAGTGTAATTACATTAAAAGTATAAAACTAATTGTATTTGCCCGAATTCATTCATTTAAAAATTTATTCTTACGTCTAATTTAACTAAAAAGATAATAAAAAAATATATTACAAATAAAATTATCATTCATCATTATAAGAAATGACTATTCCCAAAGAGAATCAAAAAATAATCTCTTCATTCCATTTCAATTCATTTCATATCAAAAGAATAATCTCTACATTCTCTACTTTTTTTTTTCATTGTTTTCTCTTTGCTTTTCCCTCCCTACTTTTTCTTTTATTCTTGGGGGCAAGGCAATAGCTCATAAATAAATCAATCGGTAAATTTCACTCACCATCTTTGAGCTTTCAGACAATTACACTGGCATTCCTTTCTTTTTTCTGAAATTACAATGTTTTGATTTACATATTCTCCATTTCTATTAGTTAACCATTAGTTTGACTAAGAGTTCTGTTTCTTTTTTTATAGGGAAAGTCAACAATTAATTATTAAATTAATATATAGGGAGATTTCAGTTTTGTCTGTATAACATTTTAAGTGATTATATGTAAAAATATAAAAGAAATCAATTAATTATTTTTTAGGTAAATAAATTAGTATGAATTATTGAAACTAATGAGAAATATAAGAACTTGTATGTATGTAATGCAATAAATTATATATATATAGAGAGAGAGAGTGTGTGTGTATGAAACTATGTGAGTTTAGAAGTATTATTTAATACTATCTAAATAAATTTGATTTTTATTAATTTAAATACAGAGATTCATCAAATTTATCTCATTTTTTGTAAGATAATTGAACTGCATGATGTCAGGTATTGATTAAAAATTACCAAATAACTTATTTTATATTTATGTAATTAATTTTTTAATTTGCTTCATCATCGCTTTTGTCATAACAATAGGTTATTTTAGAATGTATAGTATTTTATGTGTATCATATACAAGTTATAACAATTGTGGTCTTGATTACTGCAATTTATGGATGACATCGGGTAGGGTATGGGTAGGGGCCCCCCTATTCCACCCTCATTTCGTTGCTTGCCCCCCACCCCAACCCGACCCTCACGAAATTGTCTCCCACCCCACCCAAACCCGACTGACTCAACCTGACCCTCATGAAATGCTCTCCCATTCTCACCCAAACTTAGGGGTGTACGCGGTGCGGTTCAGGTAATTTAAGAGTAAAATTACAAGCCGAATGACGGATTAGTAGATTGGCAAATTGTGGTTAGAGCAATTTTGCGCGAATTGGCGAATTGAAGAATATTCTAACTAATTATCAAACATTTATGTAATATGTAACATTAATTTGCATAATATTATATAACACAAACTAATTTTACATAATATATTTCATATATATAACTATTAATTTGTAACAAATTTCACATTTTAAATTTCTCTTACATTCATTTTTACTTTGATATTTCATTAAAGGTTAAAAAATATATATATATATATATTAATTATAGTGGAGCGGAGCGGTTTCGAAGGTGGGTTATAAATTTTAAAATTTAATTTGCAGTTAATGAATAGAGCGGTACGGATTGATGCCGATCGATGCAATTTTAACGGATTTGGCGGTATTTTACACAACCCTACCCAAACCCACAAATGTAACCCCCACCCCCAACCTTACTTATGTAACCCCCACCCCCAACCTTACTTGATATGCAACACAATTAGAAATTTAACAAAAATATTAAAACTCAATAATTAAAACTAGAAAATGATATTTATAATTAAAAAAATATATTATAATAGAAACTCAATATGCAACACAATTAGAAATTTAACAAAAATATTAAAACTCAATAATTAAAACTAGAAAATGATATTTATAATTAAAAAAATATATTATAATAGAAACTCAATAATACATTATATAGATATTATATATATTCTATAAAAATTTAATAATAAATTATACACATATTACCTATATATGTAATATTATTATTTATTTATTACTATGTTTGCGGGTCAAATACAAATCGGGTAAAAAAAATACCCTTTCATGCTCCTGACCTGAACCCAATCAGGTTTTTCAAAAAAAATAAATAAATTCGACCCTACGCTATGCAACGACCCTGAACCCATTAGGGTCGAGGAGAGTTGGGGACTCGATAGATCTGGCTACTTTGTCATCCCCACAAATATCATTTTTTCAATCATAACTAAAAAAAATTGAATCATAACAAAATATCAAATAAAAGACAACCAACATAATAATAACGTATTTAATGGTTATCCACAAAAATATCTGTAATGTTAAATTACTAAACTAACCCTTCCATTAACATCAGTTAGTCATAGGAGAGATCAGTGTAATTTCAGAAAAAAGATGACAGGCTAGTGTTATTGTCAAGAATGTCAAGGGATGTGGCTGTAATTTACCCTAAATGAATTTCCTTTTGCGACAAAACTAAAAGAAAAATAAATAAATTTGCTCCCCAATTGCATGTTCGAAAAGATTTCTGAAAAATTCAACTTATTACTTGTTTTAACAACCTAATAAAATAGTTAAAATTTAAAATTAAAAAAAAAAAACATTAGAAGCAAATCAATTCTTTTTTTATTTTTTTACATATTTTTTTTGTAAAATATAAAAATTAATTAAAATATTTAATTTTTAAAATAACCCGTGTCAACTTTATAACAAAATGACACATAATTATTTTACCTAAAATATTAAAATAATAATAAGAAGAAGAAAAAGAGAAAGTAATTATATCACCCCATACAATTGAAAAGACAGTCACATAAGATATACACCGAAACTATTAAATAATTTCTTATCAAATTAGGGATCTCTTAGAGCCAATGTTTTGAATATCGATTCGTTCATTGAATCGGAAAAGGGACTAGGTCATGAGTTTGTAGTTCAATTGTCAGGTCAAATAGAATTGAATTGAAATTGAATCGTGATATCATAGTTATGTTATAAATATATTAAAAATATATGTATATTAAAAATCTATATAATAAAGCATGAGAATTTTTAAAAATATGTTAAAATGTCTTAGAAATACATTTGTTTCAAGAGTTGAGATTAATTTCCAAATTCATCCTAGAGTTAAAGATTTCTTTAATTCTCCTACCCACCTACTTTATTTTTTCCCTTTTTTGTTCGCTCATACATTCTCTCTCTCCTGCCCACCCTCCTTCCTCTTTTCTTTTTATTATATTATTATTTTTATTTTCGTTACTATTTTTTTTCCCCCTCTTTTTTGCTTACTTATTTTATTTACGCCATGCCTTCAGGCACAGACATACACTAGTGTAAGGGGTTGTTTGATTTGTGTGTTGGGTTAAAAAATCACAAAAGGACAAAAAAAAGTCAAAAAATCACAAAAAGACAAAAAAAAAAAAAAAATCCACCATTCCAAAGCTAAAAAGTCAAAAAAGCCAATTAAGAATACCAAATGAACAAAAAAAGTCTCAAACTAAAGAAGTCATTGTCAAGCGAAGGCTAAGTATAAAAATGTTTTGAAGCTAGCTGATCATAAGCTAATTCACAATCACAATGCACCACTAATATTAATAATTAACTTTTTTTTTTAGTGCGGGAATATTAATAATTAACTTAATCTATGTTTTTGACGTAAGAATTCACTCATACAATCAAATAATCAAAATGCAATATGTATTCCAAAATTTCACATGAGTTTACCTGATATTTAATGCTTAACGCACTGCAACCTTTATATGTTACTCCAGGAAATAAAGATATAATAAATGCTTCAATTGGAGAGATAGCGAATACCGTCGCAGAGAACAACCCAAATTAACCCCTCGACTCAAGCCTTCACTGAAATCTTCATCAGAATCGCATTTTTCGTTCGCCAGATTCCAACGATTGAACAGAGAGAGTGGCTGAAATCAACAAACCAAGAAGAAGAGAGAAAGAGGCCCAAAATCCCTCACCTTGCCCGTATTCCAGAACCTGCGTGTAAGCCCTAGAAATTTGGATTTTTTTGAGTTTTGTATGTGTTGCACAAAGCTAGCCGGTTATCAAAACCTAGTCCTGTTCGCCGGTTATTCCGGTTAAATCGGCAATTCTTTTGATTTTCACAATCTAAGCCGGTTCTGAGTCTAGAACGAGTTTGGAGGTTCATTCAGACCAGAATTAGGACCGGTCACTAGTTCAACTAGCCGATCCGATCTGGGTTCCTAAACATTGCTTAGAGCATCTTCAACATTTACTATTTTTTCTTTTCATCAAATTTGAGTAAAAGCTTAATCTGATATTGAGCTTTCCAACAAAGAATATTAAATTTTCATCAAATCACCGGTCGACCAAAAGGATGTCCGGTCGGTTAACTAGCCAGTGTAAAATCGGTTGGTCGTTCGATACTCCTGTACTAACGGTTATCTACAATAATTTGATGAAAAGCTCAAGGCATCCTCAATTTAATGAAGAGTTTAGGACATCCTCAAATTGGTAATAAACTGATGAAACGGTTTTATCAAATTAAATTTGATGAAAGGTTGGAGACACTCTTATAAAATTTGTACTCCAACCAACAATGAGTTGTTGAAGAAATTCATAAAGACATGCGTGTGCGGTGGATGTTTTTTACAAGTTAATTACACTATGATTATTTACAATAAGATCCCCTCAATTATTCACTATTGTTATCTCTTTTATTTAAAAATTCGTACATTTTAATCCTTATTTTAGAGAAATAATACGATACATTATTTTTTTATTTATATAAAAAAGGACCAAATTGTTATATAAATTAAAATCTGAAAGAAATTGTCACCATAACTATGTCAAAAATATATGATTAATTGTATTTTTTTTTTCAAGGGCCCAGCTCTTCTCTAGTACGAAAACAAACTGGATGGTGCTATTGGCAATGATGGCCTAATTCCGGGCACATCTCGATGATCCAAACTGTTAATGTCTAGAGCTTGTCGAGTACATCATCCCTGTCAAAAATTAGGTTAATCAAACATCGATAACCACTTGATCAGCTTGCATTTGTGTTTACAATTTATTTTTAAAATCATAATTGCGGTTGAATCAAATGTAAGTTGATCAAATGGTTCTCGATATCCGATCAACGTAATTTTTTACAAAAATAATGTACTCGATGAGATTTACACATTCAACGGGTTGAATCATTAAGATGAGCTCGAAATTGAGTCCATTACGACCTAACAACACCATTCAGTCCGATTTTGGACCGGAGAAAAACTGTTGCTTTTTTCCAAATTTTAAAAGAGGTGGATATATTTTATTAGGGTAAATTACAAATACACCCCATGTGGTTTGATTAAAATATGGATTGGCCTCTATAATTTTAGAAATTACAAACACTCTTTTGTCAGAAATTTTTATTTAATAAAATTAATAGAAAAAAATAAAATTTCTAATTATTTTCTTATTTAATAATAAAATTATATGAATTATTAATTAAAATATATTTATAATATCATTAAAAACTATTATTGAGTTAATGATTTATTAATAAAAAGGGTCATATGTTATAGGATTAGAAACTTGAAGGGGTGTGATGTAATTTTTAAAATTAAAGGAGACAATCTGCATTTTAAGTAAATATCAGGGAGTATATTTGTAATTACCCAATTTATTATGTTGGAAATCGGGTTGAGTTTTGGACCCAGGTTTGGGCGCCCGTAGTGGCATGACCCATATAGTAACCTTATCAGTTTGAATTTCAAACCACCTTTTCCTAGGAATAAGGATGAATAACCCACAATCTCATCTCTTGCGGAGACAGAGTGGTGGGTGGTTACGTCTCTTGCATCTATACATATTACGTATAACGTGATATGGGTTTTTAACCGAATAGTTTTTCTGGAAAACTCTCTCTAGCTCTTTGCCATGCGAGAACAACCATGCCTTGTACTGTGAATAGTATGGGTAGTTCTCTAATAGTTCTACCACATTGCTAAGAATTATTCAAGTTCATCAATGTAGGCACGTGATTCACCCACATGATCTATGGATTCGGTTTGAGCATAAAAGGTATGCCTGAATTTGTTTATTTCAGCAATGTATCATTTCTTATGTTTCCTACATTGGTATAAGAACCATTGTTGGGTGTTTTCGTGTTATTTGTGCATAAATATATGTATAGATATGATTTGTGCATAAAAATTGAGGTTGTGTTTGGTTGTATTTTCAAAATATATTTCCACCCGTCCATTTGTGCTTCACGTTTGGATACAATTTTCAAATCATAATTGTAACAACCCTCGTACTGATTACCGATAAACTACTGAATTAGCTACTGGTTACTGCTAAACTGAACTGATAATGACTGATAACCGAACTAACTGAAGTACTGAATGGACTGATTGAAATCGAAACTGAAATTGAATAAGTTTACCCATTGAATTGCATATTGCATCTGTTTAATTGATTGATTATCTGTTTGAATTTATATGTTTAGACTGCTAATTGAAGGCCTTATCGGCGGCCGAATTAGGAACCGTTTAGTGTTTTGGAATCAGTAGAATATTTGTGATTTAATGGTATATTTATCTGAAAATTGATTAGGAATGATTAACTTAGATTTAAACGAGTTAATTGCCAAGTTTAGTTTAATTACCAAATTGCCATGTGAGTGGACCATTGTTTATTCTTATTATTTGAGCCTATACACTTGATCAAACATTCCAAGGCCCTTTCTTGTACACTCTAGCCGACCAAACAAGAGGATGAGAGAGAGAAGAAGTTGATCTTGTGATTTTGGCTTGGATTTTGGTAGATTTGAAGTGTAGTTTGCAAATTAAGCCTCCATACCTTTAATCCAAGACTTAGGTAAGTGAATTCATCTCTCTAATTGTGAGTTTAAGCTTCATCTTGCATGTTCTAGGCTCCATTGTAGAATCAAGCCATGATTTAGTGTAAATAGGTTGGATTATACTTGAATTCATGCATGCATGGCCATTTTGGTGTGTTTTGGAGTTTAATTCTTGGAGAATTATACATGCATGTCCATGCTTATATTATAGTCCATGTTTCAAAATGTTTTCCAACTATTGAGCTCTTTTGAGCAAGGATTGAAGATTGAATTTGGTTAAAAACTCATGCATTGCATGTTTTGAAAGTGTTCTTGAAATTGGGTTTGAATTTGGATTTATTTGACTCACCTTTGGGGCTTGAATTCATAAATTGGCTTTTGAAACTTGTTATACATTGTTTTGGGATGTATTTCCCAGAATTTGAGCCCAAGAGGTCGAGTATTGAGTTGGGAATGCTTGGTTTGAGCTTGGAAGGCAAATCTGGAAATTCCAGATTTGGCTTCTTCGCTCGAGCGAAGGATTCCTCGCTCGAGCAACCAAGGTTTCCTCTGAGATACGCTCGAGCGAAGGATTGGTGGCTCGAGCGTAAAAATCGAGCATCCAGTACTTTTACTGTTCCAGAAGCTCGCTCGAGCGAAGGATTTCTCGCTCGAGCGAAAGCCTTTGATTTTGGAAGCTCGCTCGAGCGGAGAAAGGCTCGCTCGAGCGAGGCTCCTATTTTCAGCAACTTTTGAAAAATGCCTTGTAAGTGTATTTTTGCATCCTCATCCCATCCTAGGCATTCTTAGGCCTAGTTTAAGGCATCTTAATGAGGATTTAGACATAGAACCACACCGAGGAAATTTAGGGATTTAATTATCATCCTTCCCGATTGTGAAACTTAGTGTGTGTTCTATTTGTTAACTGTTTAGGGTTAGCTCTCGGGGACGCGCTCTAGCTGCTATTAGCCCAAACTCTGTGAGTAACGTTTGTGTAAAGATATGTTCAAAATGGATATATTTTGAATACTAAACTGAACTGTTTATTTAACTGATATTGTTTATTGAATGAATGTATGTCCTGTATTCCGAACTGTATTGTGGCATCCTTAGCACTTACTGATTATTGTTACTGTTACAGAGCTCTGTAGGTTCCCTTGTGGAACCATACCGTTTACTAATTGACGACCATCACTACTGTTGGGTCTGTCAAGACCCGGTCCTTTTGGACCTACTGTCATAGGCTATTGGATGTACCACATATGACTGTTTGACTGAAATACTGAAAGACTGAAACTACTGTTTAATGAATTGTTTTCATTACTGTAAGGACATTCATTCATAACCTCTTTACGCTTTATGTTATTCACTGGGCTTTAGCTCACTGTTATATATATATATATGTAGGTTCTCAGCAGCCAGACCGGAGCTAGGAGCGTGGGTTAGTCCCCAGTTTTGTCAAGCCAGCCAATGTGCCTCACTGTGAGGTTCCGAGACGCCATGCCATGGCTTGGGGTGTTTTTGTCTTCCCCACTTGTCTTCTACTGTTTTGTTCAGACTGTTTACTGTTTACCTGTTTTACTGTACTGTTGAGAGAGGGGTTTAATCCCTGTACTGTATGACTGTATATGATTGTATAGACTGTACTGGTTGGAACTGTATGAATGCATAAAAATGTTTTTGGCATACAGATTTTCACAGCTCAATGGACACTAGTTGTTTACTGTATTGGCTTCCGCCAGGCCCTGTACTCTGTTTTAACTGTATTACTGTTCAGCAGGCCTTCGGTAATCTCGGATTACTGGCCGGTTACGGTACTAAACCCATAGGGCCGGGTTTAGGGTCGTGACAATAATTCCACCATACAATTCAAAATACATCTCCACTTCTTGTTTGGTAGATTTCCCCTTCGTTTCTCCACTGTGAAAAGCTTCCAATGGTACATACTCTGTGTCTTCGGTCTTCTCCATTTCTGAAAAGCTTCACGTGTAAAGAAATTTAAAGCTGAACTTCACGAGTCATCTTCCTCTCTTTGAACGATCATAACTCAAGATTCTTCACGGGTCGTGTTTCTCTCTGTGAACTAAGACCTTCAAATCTAAACCATGTCTGTGAACCCCCTCCCCACCCATAAAATCGCATCTACCAACTCCCACAAATCAAGTGAGTTGCAGTTTGTGCATTGTGGAAGATTCACTCTCCGAGCAACGAAACAACGACAAGACCAAGGTCAAATAAATCACAATTTTTTCTCAAATTTTAAATTACAACTCACTGATTTCCTCAAATATCTCCAAATTCATTCCCAATTTATCTGCGTCAGGCCAAATTTGTGAAGCGTATTCTCGAATCAAATGTCTACCGAAGAAGCGCACATCCACCCGCTGTACCCACTCCATCACCGGTGACAACTATTCCACTCCTACTGTTTTGGTACGTATATCCTTCAATCGATCTACTAGTCGTATAGCCTTCAATCCTTCAATCAATCTACTATGTAATAGCTGAGAAGCAGAAATGGGTTCTAATCTGTCAAACCGGTCAACCGCTAGGACAACTAGCCGATCGTCCCACCGGATGTCCAGCCGGTCGACCGCCAGTCCAGTTCCCTCTCCTCTAGGTCGACCGCCACTCACCCCCTTTGATGCTTCTCTTCTTCTGCTCTCCTTCTGATTATTGTCTACTGTGTACACTTCTTTCACAAACTTTTTGCATGCAATATTCTACTTTTTCTTGTTGTATTTGTTTTTCCCAACACTGTTAACAACTTCAATTGATGAATTTTTGTCCCTACCGAAACATAATTGTAGATGATTCTTACATTGTTATTTTTTAATATCCAATTCAAATTAGTTTAGATATAAATTGTATGTTGTTAGATGGATGGCAACAATTCTGATGACAATCAAGAAACAAGAATGTGGAGTTCCAGAATTGAAATGAAGCTAATAAATATGTTGAGAGACGAGGTACAAAAAAATCAAACAACAGGCCATAGTACTATGTGGACAGTTAGGCATTAGAATCATTTTGCAACTGAGTTACAAAATCTATATGGGTTTCGATACACACCAAAACATGTGAGACAAAAATATCAGTAGCTGAAAACTGATTACCAAACCTTCAAGCTATTGTAGGCACAGACCGGTTTGGGATGGGATCCCATTGTAGGAACGGTTGTTACACCTGATGAATTTTGGGATAAGGTATTGAATTAACCTGTACCCTTTTCAATTTTTTTTGTAACATTTGATCACACGTTTTAATATTTTCAATTGTTGTAAGCAACAAAAAATGTTAAGAAATTTAGGACAAAAGGATTTGAGTATTTTCAAGAAATGACCGAAATTGTTGAAAACTGTTGTGCCACAGGGGCCTTGGCCCGTGCATCCACACAAGGAGCCCCTGACTCTAATGAAGAGAATGAAATACTTAATAAATTTTGGTCACCTAGAGCTAGTAGGAGTAATGCAGCTGAACCTATTGCTGTTGACTTGTTCGGCGATGAGTACATGGAACCATCGAAGGGCAAAAGTCACGATAGGGGCTCTACAAATAGGCAAACTGATAGTGATCATTCTAAAAGGTCACGGTCAAGTGGCTTTGATGATGTTTGTGCAGCTTTCACTACCTACGTACAGGCAAAAACGGAACATTCCCGTGCCCGATCAACAGACACAGAGGCTGTAAGTGCAGGTGGTGATGACTATTCCCTTGATGCATGTCAAGATGCCCTGTTAGAGCTTGGGGACATACCACCGGTCCAGTTCATTAGGGCACTGACACTATTCAAAGACAAGGAATGGCGGAGGTTTTTTATTCGTACTCCTACCCATATGGGCCTAGCTATGATTATAGCTTTACAGTAAAGAGAGAAGTTGTGGCCTGATCAAACTTGCGGTTCTCTTTTGTTTTTATTAATTTTTTTTTTTCACCTGATGACATACTCTTTTTTATCCGTATTTGTATGTTTATTTCTATATTTTTCTGAAATTGTTTATGTTTTACATTTAGATATACTTTTATTTTTCTGCGTTCTTTCATGTCTGTTTTCTTATTTCTGCTTCAACTTTCAATTTTACACACAGCATACAATATGAAAAGGTAGTAATGACAATATGACTAAATATTAATATGTTTTTTCTTCGCATGTATATTTTCATTTAGTTCGATAAATGACTAAGACCGAAAAATTGTAGCCAGTGGTTAATTTTAGTTTCACCAATAATGGTAATAGTTAGCATGTTGTTAATAATTTTTTTTTTATAATTATGCGTTATTGTGATGTAGTTAAAACAATATGTCATCCGACACAGAAAATAATGCAATGGAGAGGTCATCAAAGAAAGATGAGGTTATTGAAGATTTATGAATTTTTTGATGATTGCTTTTATGAATGAGCATATGAATGCATCAACAACGTACGACCACAGCGAACTTGTCCATTTAAAGGTGATGATTACATCTTCAGTTTATTAAATGACCATCCAGAAATATTGATGAACATCATGCGAATAGATGCCCAAACATTCATTTTATTGAAAGACACCTTACTTCAAAATGGCTTTGTCGAAACTGAAAATATGCATATCAGTGTCGAGGAATCGCTTGGCATTTTTTTGTACACTTTCTCACAAAATGACCGGCATAGACTACTAGCCGATAGATTTCAACACTCCACTGAAACTATTTGTTGGCACATCAAAATCATTATGCGAGCACTGTGCAAGCTTGCATCAACAGTTATCAAACCACGTAACCAAGATGAGATACCGGCAAAATTTTTAAATGATATGAGGTTTTTTCCTTGGTTCAAGGTATGACTACATGTTTGTCTTATAAGTTTTCAATAACAGTAACAAATTATTATTATTTTTTAATATTTTAAAAGTAATATCTAGGTTTGTTTTGCGTTTAATGTCAAACTAATATATTTCAAGTAGGATTGTGTCGGTGCTATCAATGGCACATTAGTGGATACACGGGTCCCTGCCTCAAAACAGAATACATTCCGTGGTCGCAAAGCTACGGTATCGCAAAATATACTTGCAGCGTGCGACTTCGACATGTTGTTCACATTTATCAATTCTGGATAGGAAGGTAGCACCCATGACAACGCAATTTTAGTTGACTCAATTACAAGAGCTGATCTACATTTTCCACACCCACCCCATGGTGAGTGTCACCAAATAACACACTGTACTATCTTAAATGTTGATTTTTGTGTACATGTATTTGACAGAGCATTGTCGACATTATTTACATGTAGGCAAGTATTATTTAGTGGATGTCGGTTTCACGAATATGCCTGGATTTCTTGCCCCATTTCGTTCCCAATGCTATCACTTGCAAGAGTTTTATGGCCGTCATTATTCTGGGCCCAATGAATTATTTAACCATCGACATTTGTCGTTACGCAATGTCATAGAAAGAACATCTGGTGCTTTGAAAAAGCGCTTTCCAATATTGCGGTCCATGCCAAATTACATGTCCACAAGACAAGGACCCCTCGTGATTACTTGTTGTGTAGTGCACAATTGGATCCGTTTGCATGCATCTACGAACCCATTCTTCATGGAAGTTGATAATGAAATGAAGGCAGAAACGGCAGCAGACGGGTCTGTTGGAAGCCAAGTTGACTATGTTGACATGTCACAACATGGGTTGACGTACCAATCGAACTTCAAGAATGCAATTGCTACTGCTATGTGGCAAAATCATGTTGGCCATGGGTAGATTTGTGATGTGAAGAAATAATATGAATTTCATAGTATTGTATGTATTATTACATTCCATTTTTTTTTTTTTAATGTGTACAATGCAATGTAGTTTGAACCGTACTCTTTAAAAGTGTTATCCAATTTTAATCTTCAACTACGAAGAACATTTCTTTTTGCCAAAAAAGTAGGACAATTATGTAACTACTTTTGTCAATTCTTGAAATTTGGTAACGGTGGATTAATAATTTAACCTTTCAGTAAAACAAATATATTAAAAAAAATATTTTAAAATTCATCTACCTCATTGGTGTTCTAAAAAACCAACCATAATTTAGGGAAAAAATATAATTGTAGACATATTTTTATTGTATATTTAATAATAATAAAAAAAATGACTTATTCCGAAAGGTTATGTAGTATCAAATGCGGTACCAACTTATAAATTAGACGTACATTCTCATACCTATAATTATGTGCTATGCACAAGTTACATATTTTTAGAAACTTTCCATGAAAAATTAATGAGTAAAATACCTATAGTTATTTTTGTTACATTTAATTCAATTTAAATTTTATTGAATATTTTCTTATTTAATTTTTTTTTGTTATAACTATTATTTTACTGAAAATTTTACTAATAGTGTTCGTAATTGTGTTATTTTATTAAATATTTTATAACTGTTATATAGTTACTAATACTGTTATTTTATTTTAAATTTTACTGAAAAGTTGTGCAATAGTGAAGGAAAAAGTTTGGTTATAACTGTTTTTTTTTAATAATTAATTTTTCCAATTAAATGTTAAAAAGAATTTGGTTAACAATGTTTTTTTTGTTAATAAATATTTTTTGAATTAAAATTTGAAAAGAGTTTGGTTATGACTATTGGTGCATTATATGAATGTAACACTATTGTCAAAAAAAAAAAAGTAATTAAATTTTAGAATCAGACGTAAATAGAACTATAAATAACATAAAAAAAAAAAGTAAGGAATTGTTGAACATTTTTCATTTCTAATTAGGACAAATTAATTAAAACTTTTATAAATACGAAGTTGAGGAATCATAATGGTTACATACGTATAAAAAATGTATAAATCCACACCACCAATCTATTTGAATTCTATTTTTGGACTTCATATTTTTTTTAGGATAAATTACACTTTACACTCTTAAAGTGTTATCCAATTAGCATTTGGACGTAGAAAGAACAATTGTTTTTATAAAAAAAAAAAAAAAAAACATTGACATTTCATGTTTTTTTTTAAGATAAACAATTGTTTTTAAAGTGTTATCCAAACTTCTGTTATCGCTCCAACAAAATAACATTTATATTTGACATTTTATAAATAAACAAACAATTGCAGTTACACCAATACGGCATACAATTTTGACGATGATACTCTTACACTATGCTTCATAGCCCAATGGGTAGTAATTAAAAAAAATAAAATAAAATAAACAGATAGGTGCATCATTTAAAAATATAAACAGACAACAGTAAATTATAGGGGAAAAAAAACACACAAAAAATATAATGACAAATGGTGCTTACATCCATGAACCAAAAAATTAAGAAAGAAAAAAAAGGAAACCAACAAGTAAGAACAGAAAGTACTAGTACATTTGCAACACAACTAAAAATCACAACATGCGTCAACCATTTAAGCGCTCATCGAAACAAATTAAGCGTCATTGTCAGGTGGTGGTAGATGTAGAAGGAAGTAGTGATGGTAGACCTGAGTCACTCGATGGTCAATCTGATCAATGCGGTTGCTTGTCACTTCATCACGTCTTTCAGTGTCTATACGAAACTCACCAAGTTGTTGAATTAGTGAGTTCTGAGTTGCGACAAATGCATCGAACCGATTACCCAATGCATTAAACTGATTAGCTATTTGTTGTTCCCATTGTACGCACTGATTGTGTCGTTCTTGTTCCAGCGCCAAATAATCAGTCCAGTATTGGAGTTGTTGATTTGGTGGCATGGCATTGTCATTGGGGTCTTCGGGATCATCAGCTATTGGTGCATTTGCAACATTAATAGATCCCAATAAGTTGTCAGCGCTACCAGCTCGGGTCAGTGTATACTCTGAAATTGGTGAAGTGATTTTCATATCTGCTTCACCTACAAGGCTGACATGATATGCTTCGAAAAATTTTGGTTAGCAGAGCTCCAAAAGATAGTGACGGCCACTGAGAGTACCAAGATTTGCAACCACCATTTCCTTCAGTAGTATGCAGCATAAATCTAATGTTTGTCCAACTTCAAAACAATATAACAAATAAACATTATAAAATAGAACAACATCAAAATGTCCTTTTTTGGGAGTGACATTTTCGACTATCCATCAATGAAGAATATGAAGGTGGGGTTTCAAATGTCTTGCTTGAAAATTAGTGTCGGTAAATCGGTTCTCACAAATTGTAGTATAAAACTCACTTACATCATTAACAATGTTAACTAGGTCAGACTCACTCTGAAAATGACTTTGCAAATCCCCTGACTGAACTCCAATAATTTGTGCCAAAGTGTGGGAGTTCAGTGTGATTAGCTTACCTTTGACATAAAATATCAAACTATTCTCTCCAACTTCTCCCTCAGTAGGTCTCAAGTGAAGGTAAAATAAATACACAAGACGTGGATATACCTTTTGTGGTAAATTGATTAAAGGTAGCTGTGGGGATATATTTTCTGAGTACCAACACGTGGCCAAGGTGACGCCGACGTGTCAACCGAGGTGCCACGTGTCCTGGTCATGACACCGAGGTGATCTCGGCAAGGCCGAGGTTATCTCCGAAGATGTCGGAATCCGAGATAAGCAGATAGGGCACAAGAGTCCTAGAATGTTGAGGGGACTCAGCCTGGATAAGGATAAAGCTCTTAGGGATTTTATCTCTATCTATTAAAGAGTCCTAGATAAGTACTGAGTTAAAGTCCATTGAAGTTAGGCTTCTGTTGGGACAAGGATTAAGTTAACTATAAAAGAAAGGCACCCCCGATGGGTCTAAGGTACGCAATTTATATTCGGAACAGTGAGTTTAGCACTATTAATTATCTTTGAAAGATTTACTGACTTGATCGTCGGAGTGCCCCTGGGTGGACGAACCACAGCCGGAATCTTCTCTTTCTGTTGCAGGTCAGCCAGGTGTCATTTATTCTGCCAGTACTCTTCAGTTGATTACTGAGTTGGCAGTGTGGTCAGAAAATCACTCACACAGTAGCCATCCCATCGTCTACCAACCAACAAATGATCATATTAAAAAGGTATATTTACCCTTCTCCCGGTAACAATTGGTCAGTTGGCAAAATTTGGATAAGCTTGTTTATGATTGTATGTGAGAAAATCAATAGTTGGATAGGTTTGCTCTTGTTGGCGTGGTGGAGGGTTAGAGGTTTGGCCACATTCTAGTCTGGCTCTTTTTGTTCTTGGCATGACTTGTGAACGTAAACAAAAGGATAGCAAAAAGTAACAAAAATGTATGAAAAATGTATAGCAAAATGTATAAAAATTGTGTGCAAAAGGTAAGCAACAGATTGCCAAAGCTCAACCTTGGGTTGAGTCTTGCAGGAAGCTGGAACAGGCGAAGCCGGTTGACCTGCCGGATGACCCACCGGTTGTCTGGTCGAATGACCCACCGGTTGACCGCCGGGTCAACTTGTTTGATTAACTTTTCGGCTTACTTCTACAGCTCTGAAATTGTGAACAGCTTTGAAAGAACCTTTGATCAAAGCTCTTCGTCTCTTGTTTTACACGGATATGAATTGTAAAAATATAGACTAAATTTTTGAAATTAATTGATTGTGAAATTAATTGAGGTAGGTGGTGGAGGAGGTGGTAGTATCATTCGAGTCTCTGATCTGGTTGTATTGATACTATTTGAATAATGAATTTTCAATGAAGATGGTGAAGAAGTTGGTAAAAGTTGTGAAGTAATGAAGTTGTTGGAATGAAGATGGTGTTGCTGAAAGTTGTGAAGTGAAGTTGTTTGTGGCACCCTAATAGTTTAATTAAATATCACATAAATATATAAATATAATTATGGTTGTATGTGATAATATATTATTAAAATAAATAAATAAATAATATATAATAATTTGAAGAATTGGACCAAGATAAAACGACACCAAAAGTTAAATAAATAAATATAAAAGTAAGAGTAAATAAATAATAATATAATAACAATAATAAACAACAATTAAGGAGAAGATTTGTAAATTTCCTAGCGAGATGGTAAGTAAACCATGTGTACCGTACAGTAATTACGGAGAAGATTTGCAAATTTCCTAGAGAGATGGTAAGTAAGCCATGTGTACAGTCTAGTTGGTAGGAGAGGTGAGTCATCAAGTTGATTCATCATCACACAAGGTAAGTCATCACCCAAGAGTGTCTATATAAAGGGGAGGGGACTGTGGAAGTAAGTAAGGAGGAAGTGAAAAAAAAAAGAAAAAAAAAAGATCACGTTGGAGTGCTGGAGATAGGAAACTTAGAAGTAAGAAGATTTGTGATAATGAAAAGTAAAAGTTAAGGGTCAATATTAAGATGAGTTATATTATACCTTGAGTCACCATAATATATTTTATATATATTTTGGGCTACCATAATTTATTTTACGCAATCTATATTTTATAAATTATATTAATATTTTGATTACATTAATTATTTTCTAAACTCTATTTGCTTAAATTGTGACCCATAGATATGTTTGTTTAACTTTTAGAAAATATTTGACAATGATTTTATAACCAATTATGTTTTGTAAGTACCACCACGAGAGTCTTATGCCTTGGGGGATTTAAATAACCATTGGCCTCCGTTTGACCACTTTGTGGTCCTCTGTTTGTCATGGATCTATTGACCTTTGTTCTGACTGTCACTCATGTGACCTCTGCTCTGTTCTGTTTTGTACCGTGGTTATGGTTATTTATTTACGTAATTTTTGTATTTCAGTTTCTGCTACTTAAATAATTTATTTATTCAAATTATGTAAATGTTGTAGCTTAACTAACCATCCATGGTTATTTTTGTGTTCCTTATACTCTTGGCATAATATTTCTCACTCTGCTGTGTGCTTATAGTTGTTACCCTTTCAGGTGATGAGATGTAAGAAAGACCCGTAACCTCGTGTAGTGGAACTCGTACAAGAATTTGATGCTAATCCATTATTTTGTGTTTTTTTTTTCTTTCCTTTTCTTCCTTTTGTTTTTTACTGATGGTCAATCACTGAATAATAAAATAATAAAAGCCCCATAGATGTACCTTCTTTTATTAAAATAGTCGAATGAAGTAAATTTTTTGTTTAATTATTTTCTTACTTCCATTTTGCCTTCGCCTATGCCATTTAGTTTATTAAGCTTAGAATCAATTAGTAAGTTGCAATTCCAACCGTAAGGCCCTGAGGTTGGGTCGTGACATTGTTGGTGAGCAGAGTGATATAATGCCTCAGTCAAACAAATGGTCAAAAAAACACACTGCTAAGTTTTGGCTTCTTTTTTTTTCCCTGTTTTATCGAAAACTGACGTCCTATTTTGGCTTTTTTTTTTTCCTTTTATCGAAAGCTGACCAACTGAGGTTTTGCAGAGGACTAATGGCTCTGCAGAACATGAGTTAAATTACGATGTTGTCCTTTTTATTTTTTTCTAACATATAAATTTAGTATTCTCTAAAAGAGGGGTAATGTGGTCATTTCAATGTCAAACACATCAATGAATAGCCACACTAATATTATTGATGGTACTTCCACTTCACAGGTGAAATGGACAGGTGAGGCACAATAATGAAGGTGAAGACAACGGTATAGGTTCACGGATTTGTCATAAAATTTAACAAATGAAAAAATGTTTAGGTGGCGCTTGGTAATGTTTATATTTTTGGTTTATATTTACAAAAAATTTATCAATTAGTTTTTGTTTATTTTTTAAAAAATATAAATTACAAACACGCTTGATTTGAGCAAAATATTTATTGTCTAAATTTTACAAACATAAACAAAAAAAAAATGTTTATTCAGGTCTAAAATATTTATTTTTATTTTTTATTGTTTTATGACAATGGGATCATACACATTATAATTGAAAAAAAATAATTATAAAAATAAATTGGGAAAAAATTAATTTAAAAAAATTAATTGAAAAAAAATTAATTGAAAAACATTAATTGAAAAAAAAGTAATTGAAAAAAAAATTATTTCAAAAAAAATTAATTGAAAAAAAAATTATTAATTCATTTTTTTGAATTGAATTTTAAAAAGAGTTTGATTATGAATGTTTATCAAAAAATTTAATCGAGTTTTGAATTGTGTGTTTAATTATGAATTTTAATTTTTTGAATTAAGTTTTGAAAAATCTTTTCAAAACTCATAACCAAACAAATTTTCTTATTTCACATGTCACATCAAATTTTCAAAACTCAATTCCATACTCAATTGAACACTTTATTCAAAAACCATAACCAAACAAATTTTTTACACTCAAATCATAATTTCAAAACTCACAAACTCAAAATACTACTCTATTCTCAAATCATATTTAGAAAACTCTATCAAACGTTACCTGATATTTTTCAAACCATCTTTGATCATCCTGAATTTCATATATGTTGTAGTCTATATTATTTAGATCATATCTGTAAATTTTTGCAAAAATGAAACGGTTAGATTTTGAGAAAAATAAATATTTATATTTAATTTTCGTAACTTTAACTGAATGCAATTTTTTTATTCTTTGTTTTCATGTTATTAAAATTATATATTTGAAATCCTTATTTCGAAACCTTTGGCTTGATTCCGACTTACGGATTGAGAGAAATCATAAACCCTAACTTGGATTCGTTTTTATATTTGTGGTGGTTTATTCCAGAAGATGAAATGCAGAAAAATTCGCACCCCCACTGACATGGATAATTGACGTGCTGATGCGTATGCGCTGACGTCAACGCCGATCTCATATGTTTAGGTAAGCGTTAATGCAGGTGCTGTTAAGGCTCTGTTTGTTTGTTTTTAATTTAAAAAATACTTTAATTGCTTCTATATTATTCTTTGCAACTCTGATTGAAACATGGCTTATACTACTGGACTCATAATTCATTTATTTTTTTTTCATGAAAAGTAAAATATTTTTCATCAATGAATAATTCAATTTGTTTTACGTTAAATTGCTCTTGGGAGAGCATGATTTGAATTATGAACTTGGAATTTTTATAGTAGACTATTGTTATGTAATATTATTTACTAGTATAATTTTTGTATTTTTCAAATTTTGTAATATTTATTTTTGATTTTTTGTGTAATTATTAATTACTTGTAATTCTAGAAAATTACAGAAATTATAAAAACATGTTATGACATTATTTAAATATTATATACAACATGTTAAGTTCTTTTTAACGATTAGAACTTGTATTATGTTGTTATTTTAATAGCATGATTTATTTATATTGGTGAATTTTAATTATATGATTAAATATTTTGACATGTTTTCTTTTACAAATTACATTGAGATGTTATCATATGGAGTTAAATATTTTATCATGCTTTAAACATGCCATAGTTAGTGGGAGGTTATTCGGTTGAGGGAAATTTTTGTAGATTTACTCCTGAAAACTAGTATTTTGTACATAAATTAAATTAAATTTTGGATAATTATCAGTTGTGGCGCAAGAAATGATTACGAACATAACAGATTTCAATCTTGCGACTTGTGCAATATTGTCACCATTTAATTTAGATTTTTGAGGCAAAATTATATTGTGATATGCTAATCAAATTAATCCTAATGTGCATTTTTTTTCCTTTTAATTGACTTAACTTATGGAAGTTAATTTGGTTGACCTAGACTTAGTAGAGATGTTCAAATGTGAACAAGGTAATCCTATTCTTTAGATGAGCAAAAAGTCTTAGAGACTTTAAATCAAACCTTAATTGAGCCAAAGTAAGGAAACATAACTCAACGTCACCGTGGTTCTATTGCCTTGTTTAGTGCAATAAAAATTGATGTGTGCGCTATGATTAGCAGCATGCCAAGCAGTTTTGATTAGTGAGTTTGGAGTTGTGGGATTTGTGAGCTCTCAATAAATTTAGATGTGATCCTGACTATTGAGCTGCGTGGATTGACTTGCAATAATGTTGCATCATTGGATGAAGCAGCATTCAAGAGTCACGTCATCCAAGAAATGTGAACTTAAATGAGTTAATCATTAAGTGTAAGACGAGTAGCCAGTATGAGCAATGTTTTGCTCTCTACCCAATTGATGAAAGTGGATGGAGCAAAATTTCACACACTATGAGAGTGTGCGTTGAAGTATCACTTGGAGTTAATAGATTAGCACTTAGAAGTTGTAAAATCTATTAACACTAAGTAAGAAGATTAATGCCTAGTTGCTACAAAATCTATTAACACTGCTGTGCGGGGAGGAAATATTCCGGCAACCCGCACTTCCTTTCTTCCAAGCTCCTCAGCTGTCCGATCACCTGAAAGTACAAAGGCGGTGAGCTACCCGGCGGTGTGTGGCCGGAAAACACCTCCGACGCTCAAGTTAGAACCTCACACACCTGGAAAGATGATTAGAGAAGGGAGAGTGTTTGAGTGTAAGTCTTACTTACAAAAATTGTCCATCCCACTAAGGGGTGGCGCAGACTTGTTTATATACCTCTCTGCGCCTCATATCCACTCCCAGTGATCTCTCAACACGTGGCTCTGCTATCCCATCTGTCAGCATATATCCCATACCTTTGTCAGGTCATACCATGCTGGACATCACCTAATCCCAACTGCCAGCCTTCTCTGTTGGAGCCCGGCAGCCGAGCTGCTCAGTCCATAGCCGGGCTGTGCTTCATGCCCAAGCGCGCCGCTGGCTAAGCTTGAGAGAACCGGTCAACGCAGCATCCCGGCTGGACCGTGCCCGGGATATCTCACATTCATCTTTCTCGGCCTTCCTGCCGAGCAAACTCCTAGCTCGGTCGACTGCGCCCTTCCTGGCGCCGGTCATCTGCTTGGTCGGTCGGGCTTCCTGCCGAGCAGCCGACCAGCTTGGTCGTTGACGCCTTTCCGGGCACCGGATTCTTCAGTCTGTTGGGCTTACATTCATCCTAAGCACGCAGCTCGGTTCATTCAATCGGTGTCTTAACCGAACACCTTCTTGACGCGGTACCTGCTCGGCCCAGATCTTACCCGGCATAACTCCGTCCGGCCAAAACTGTCCGGCACGGTACCAGATCATTATTTTCCCACTCAATTGCCCCTTAATTCCGTCCGCTCTAGCGTGACAGGGATTACCTTTTCCAACCGGGGTAACATTTCCTCGGTCCCCGGCTTATCAATTATTGGCGCCGTCTGTGGGAAGTTTGCAGATAAAACCTTGTCTTCTGGGTTCATCTGATCGCCGTTCATGGCGCACAATGAGGAGTTTCCGTTGTCCGCCGTCGACGGAGCTACTCCGGAGTTTGTCCGGCAGAGAGAAGGACTCCCGACCATCCTTCCGATGGCGAACTTGGAAACAGCCACCGGAGGACAGGCGGGAGACGCGCGGGACAAGCGCGCAAGAAGTCATGGCCGTTCTCGGAGTCCAGACGGACACCGGCGGCGGAGAGAGTCACACTCCAGACGCCTGGAACACAAGCTGCGGGACCAAGATGCCGTCATCCGGCGAATGGCAGCAGAGATGGAGGAGCTCAAGCGGCGTCACAAAGGGAAGGGTGTAGCTGGAGTGGGTGACCACAGTGAGCGCACCCCATCCCGCCGATCAGCCCCCTCCCGCCGTTCAGCCAACCAGAGTCAGAGGCACACTCCGACAATCTCTATCACCAGGAGCTACAGAGATGGTGATTTCGGCTTACGCGCAGAGGAGTCCAGCGCGCAAGATAGTACCTACAGACCCTCACGTCCGGAGACGACGTCGAGGTATTCCTATTCCGCCTGTACAGAGGATTTGCGGGCAGTTTTGAAGGAACGGGCCCGCCGGCGGGAAACTCATAGGGTGCCGGCGCTCCAGCGGTTATCCTACGGAGCCCACGGCAGCGAGGAGGTCGGAATGCCTCCACCACGCCAAGCGGCGCCACTCCTTCTAGATACAGATTTGGCCAGGTTGAGTGCCACTCCTTTTTCACTTGAGATAGAAGCCACGCCGCTTCCGGCGGGGTTCCACCAGCCGAAGTTTACCCTTTACGATGGAAAGACCGATCCGTACATGCATGTAAGTCATTTCCGACAGGTTATGGCCGGACACCGTCGGAATGATGCTCTTATGTGCCTTATCTTTCCGTCGAGTTTGGGCGAATTGGGATTGAAGTGGTTCGGAAGGCTACCGGAGGGAAGTATTGAAAGGTGGCAACAGCTGGCAGAAGCCTTCGTAACGCGCTTCACCACTAACACCAAAACTCCTAAGGAAGTTGATCACCTCCTGAGTGTCAAGATGGAACCGAGCGACACACTCAAGGCGTACAACTCCAAGTATTGGGAGACTTTCAACGAGATACTGGACTGCCCGGTCAATCTAGCAATCGTACAGTATAAACGTGGGCTCCCGGTCGGGCATAGACTGCGAGACTCACTTACCATGCAACAACCTACGACCATGGGACAGCTTATGCAGCGCATCAATGAGCACATCCGGGTAGAGGATGATGCCTCGGCCTCTACCGAGAAGGCGGCCCCGGTCGTAACAGCTAAGAGGTCGGCAGGAAAAGTGCATGCAGTCGGGCAAGAGTCCAGCCGATCTAGTGACCGAGCAGAGGAGTCAGACCGAGGTTCAAACCGCAAGAACCGGGGACGGGAGCGGCGTAATGACAGGAATGATTACCGCCGGGATAACTACCCCCGAGATGATGCGGCCGATGCAGACAGGAGGCTGAAAGCAAGGACAGGCATCACCACGGTCTTCAAAATCCCAATCTATCGCATACTTAGTGAAATCCGTGACGAGGAGTACGTCCGGTTTCCTGCTAAGTTAGGCGACGGGCAGAAAGGCTTCAATCCCAAGTACCGTTGTACCTTTCATCGGGAGCGTGGCCACCGAACAGAAGACTGTCTGCCTTTGAGGCAACACTTGGAAGAGCTAGTGGCAGCCGGGCATCTGGACCTCTACATTGATGGTGGAGTTAAGGCAAATCAGATTCCAGTTGCTCCACGTGGACCGGATGACCGGGATGCACCTCCGCAAGGGGTTGTGAATGTCATCCACGGTATAGTGGAGCCGGCGCGTGTTTGCGAGCTTCGTGGTATGATTAAGAAGGCAGAACACATGAGGGAGGTTTTGTCAGTTCAGCCCGCGCTCAAGAAGGGGAAGATAGAAGTTAAGGATGTGATCAGCTTTTCCTCAAAAGATTTGGAGCGCATACAGACACCGCACAATGACGCCTTGGTGGTAACTCTCCGCGTCAATGATTTTGAAGTTAAAAGGATCTTGATCGATCAGGGAAGCTCGGTTAAGATCATGTACTACGACGCTTTCAAACAGCTCAAGCTCCGAGACACGGATTTGGCCCCAGCAACTTCGCCATTGGTCGGTTTCAACTCACAACCGGAGTGGCCTTTGGGAAAAATTATCCTGCCGGTTAAGGCGGGATCAGTGGTCAAACAGGTTGAGTTCTGGGTATTGCAGGTGCCATCTACTTACAATCTGATCCTTGGCAGAGGCTGGCTTCATGCTATGCAAGCCGTAGCATCAACCTTTCACCAAGTGATGAGATTCCCCTTGGCTATGGGGGCAGTTGAGGAGATTTGGGGCGATCAGGTTATGTCAAAACAGTGCTTTGTGGCGGACAATGGAAGCCGGGCTGCCAAGGGATTCGTTCAAATGATTGAGGGACCGGAGGACCAGGTGGTGCTAGATGATGTGGGCACGAAGGCAGAAGACAAAGCCGTGGAAGGATTGGTGGAAGTGCGAATTGATACCGAGCAGCCGGACAAGTTCTTCTTGCTCGGCTCCACCCTCACAGCACAAGAAAGGACCAAGATGGTGGAATTCCTTATGACCAACATTGAAGTTTTTGCATGGTCACCTTATGACATGCCCGGCATCGATCCAGATTTTATCTGCCATCATCTCAATGTCTTCCCCGGAGCCAAGCCGGTCATTCAGCGAACAAGGAGGTCAGCATTGCATCACGCCGAGGTAGTGGCGGAGGAAGTCAAGAATTTGCTTGAGGCGCGAGCAATTCAGGAAGTGCACTATCCTCGGTGGATTTCAAATACAGTCGTTGTACCGAAGAAGAATGGGAAGTGGCGGGTTTGCGTTGATTACAAGACCGTCAACCGTGCTTGTCCGAAAGACAGCTTTCCTTTGCCTAGAATTGACCAGCTTGTGGATTTGACGGCTGGCCATGACAGGCTAAGTTTTTTGGACGCTTACCGGGGCTATCATCAGATTGCCATGCACGGCCCTGACCGAGAAATCACTTCATTCACTACACCAAGGGGACTCTTCTGCTACCGAGTTATGCCTTTTGGTTTAAAGAACGCCGGGGCAACTTTCCAGAGGATGGTGACCAAGATGTTTGCTCCTTTGCTGGGCCGGACAATGGAGGCTTACATTGATGACATGGTGGTGAAAAGCAGGCATCAAACAAATCATTTGTCCGACCTGGCCGAGATGTTTGCCATCCTCAAGAAGCATAAGTTACGCCTGAATGCGTCTAAGTGCGCCTTCGGTGTGGGATCCGGGAAATTTTTAGGATTCTTGGTCACAAACCGAGGTATTGAGGCAGACCCTACACAGATCAGAGCCGTGCAAGAGTTAAAGCAGCCTAGCTCGGTGAAAGACGTGCAGCATCTGGCCGGAATGGCCGCCGCGCTTAATCGATTTATAAGCCGGTCATCAGATCGCTGCCGTCCTTTCTTTCAGTCCTTGAAGTCCAAGTTCTCATGGGATGAAGAGTGCGACCGGGCGTTGGCCGAGCTCAAGGAATATCTGTCTTCAGCACCATTGTTGGTCACGCCGGTGCCTGGAGAAGAACTTTATCTTTATCTGGCCGTATCGCAGCATGCAGTCAGTGCGGTGCTTGTTCGGGCTGAAGGAATCAAGCACCTCCCCATCTTTTATGTCAGCAAGACCTTGCTACCGGCAGAGACTAGGTACCTGCCTCTTGAAAAACTTGCCTTGGCATTAATGATGGCTTCAAGAAAGTTGGCGCACTACTTTCATGCACATACTGTCGTCGTCTTGACCGAGTTCCCCCTCAAAGCTTTATTTGAACGGGCGGATTTTTCTGGCCGAGTTCTTAAGTGGGCGGTCGAGTTGGGGCAGTTTGATGTGAAGTATCAGCCGCGCACTGCCATCAAAGCCCAGACTTTGGCTGACTTTGTTGCCGAATTCTCACCTGGAACTCATCCGGTATGCCCGGTCGATATTACCGCGGCAGATGATGAGGTGCACGCCAGTTCATCAGAGACACTGCCACTCAGTGGGGTTCGCGGCACGGACTACACTTCTACAATGCCAACAACCGGTGACGCGGTGCCAGAGTTGGGTGTTGTTATTCCACCAACTCTGCCCGGTACCGCATCACCAAGGGGGGAAGTCAGGGAACTACTCAGCACAGAGCCTGCGGCCGGCATAATACCGCAGCCTGGTGATTCGCCTACGGACTTAGGCGTGGCAGACCGACTTGCTGAGTCCGGTGCCGAATCACCAAGGGGGGCAGGAGTGGGACCAGTGAACGCAGAACTTGAAACCGGACAGCCAAGCAACCTTGATCATGGCGCCCCTCACCACTCACAGGATCCATCAGATTGCTGGAAGCTTTTTGTGGGGGAAATGTGGAAGCTTTTTGTTGACGGGGCGTCCAATCGTCACGGTGCAGGGCTAGGTATTGTTCTTATCTCCCCAGATGGCCTAACCATTGAACATTCTATCACCCTTGGCTTCCCAGCATCTAACAACGAAGCTGAGTATGAGGCCCTTCTTGCCGGGCTCAAGAGCGCAATCCAGATGCAAGCTGCCGAGCTAATGGTGTACAGTGACTCCCAACTTGTGGTTAACCAAGTTTCTGGGATCTACGAGGCAAAGGATGACCGCATGGCGAAGTACCAAGCCCTGGTCAGGGAACGCATCAAGCAGTTTCAGGCAATCAGAGTCCAACAGATCGGCCGAGAAGAAAACAGCCGAGCTGATGAGCTGGCCGGCCTGGCATCCATGGTAGATAATACATCACCTAATCCCCTGTTAATTGACTTTCTTCCACGACCAAGCATTGAAGACACCGGGCAGACGGAAGTACTCCGCGCCGAGCTGGGTCCGTCATGGATGGATCCGATCATTTTGTTTCTCCGAGACCGGGTTCTACCAACCGAAAAAAAGGAAGCACACAAATGCCGGGTGAAATCAGAGCGGTTTTGGCTCTCTCCATCTGGCGCGTTGTATAAGAAATCCTTCACTGGTCCTTACTTAAAGTGTGTGCACCCAAGCAGTGTGGATGCATTCCTGCACGAAATTCACGAAGGCATTTGTGGCAGTCACATTGGGGGCAGGTCCTTGGCCTACCGAGCTATTTCACAAGGCTATTGGTGGCCGTACATGCAAGCTGACGCGCAAAAATATGTCCGGAAATGTGAAAAGTGCCAGAAATTCGCGCACCAGATCCACCAGCCGGCCAGAGAACTTCTTCCACTCACCAGCCCTTGGCCTTTTGCGATGTGGGGACTAGATATAGTGGGACCCCTCCCAACTGCCCCGGGCAACCGAAAGTTCTTTATCGCGGCAACAGACTACTTCACCAAATGGATTGAAGCTGAACCTTTGGCAACTATCAAAGAAAAAGACGTGAAGAGGTTTGTCTGGCAGAATGTGGTAACACGGTTCGGCGTCCCCAAAATCTTGATTTCTGACAACGGCACCCAATTTGACGGTCGCCTATTCAGAGGTTTTTGTGAAGATTTAAAGATTGAATTCTACAACTCCACTCCGGCTTACCCCCAGTCCAACGGTCAAGCCGAGGCGTCGAACAAAATTATATTAGATGGGTTAAAGAAAAGGTTGGAAAAGGCTAAGGGAAAGTGGGCCGAGGAACTTCCCAGCGTCCTTTGGGCATACCGGACCACCCCGCGGCGTTCTACCGGAGAAACTCCATTCGCTTTGGCTTATGGCATGGAGGCAGTCATTCCCTTGGAAGTCGGCATGCCCACCCTCAGAAGTGAAAGCTTTGAGCCTGCTCTGAACACCGAGGCTATTGCTCTGGCATTAGATCTGGCTGAAGAGCGCCGGGAAAAAGCTCTCATCCATGTGGCAGCCTACCAGCAAGAACTCTCCAGGAAGTACAACAAGATGGTGCACCCCAGACCGTTCAAGGTGGGTGATTGGGTCCTGAGAAAAGTTATGGGAAATACCCTGGTGCCAGGAGAAGGCAAGCTAGGGGCAAATTGGGAAGGACCATACAAGATAACCGGTCTGGCGGGCAAGGGGGCATACCACCTGGAAGACTTGGACGGTAGAGCAATACCTCGGCCATGGAATGCGGCCAATCTCAAAGTGTACTATTTCTAGCTTTTGTTTTGTTTGCAAAGAAGGAGCTTTTTGCATTACACTTCAGAATGTAATTCTTTTTGTCAATATACACAAGTGTTCTTTGCCTTCGCAATTTGATGTTTTGTTTAAATTAAGCATTCCCAACCGAGATGGATTAGTCCGGTTGGAAGAGTTGGTGTTTTGTCCAACTTCGGATTCCCAACCGAGATGGATTAGTCCGGTTGGAAGAGTTGGTATTTTGTCCAACTTCGGATTCCCAACCGAGATGGATTAGTCCGGTTGGAAGAGTTGGTGTTTCGCCCAACTTCGGATTCCCAACCGAGATGGATTAGTCCGGTTGGAAGAGTTGGTGTTTCGCCCAACTTCGGATTCCCAACCGAGATGATTTTGTCCGGTTGGAAGAGTTGGTGTTTCGCCCAACTTCGGATTCCCAACCGAGATGATTTTGTCCGGTTGGAAGAGTTGGTGTTCGCCCAACTTCGGATTCCCAACCGAGATGGATTAGTCCGGTTGGAAGAGTTGGTGTTTCGCCCAACTTCGGATTCCCAACCGAGATGATTTTGTCCGGTTGGAAGAGTTGGTGTTTTGCCCAACTTCGGATTCCCAACCGAGATGGATTAGTCCGGTTGGAAGAGTTGGTGTTTTGCCCAACTTCGGATTCCCAACCGAGATGGATTAGTCCGGTTGGAAGAGTTGGTGTTTTGCCCAACTTCGGATTCCCAACCGAGATGAATTTGTCCGGTTGGAAGAGTTGGTGTTTTGCCCAACTTCGGATTCCCAACCGAGATGGATTAGTCCGGTTGGAAGAGTTGGTGTTCTGTATAAACTTTGGATTCCCCACCGGGATGTGGAGTCCGGTTAGATGCATTAATGTTTGGGCAAATTAGATATTTCTTGCCGAGATGAATTACCTCGGTTGGAGGTGTTATGATCTGGTCTCTCAACCGAGGTGATGTATCCCGGTTCAGTGAGTTGATGTTTTACTGAAGAAAGTTCAAGCAAACCGTGCAAACACTTCATAAAAGTAGAGCTTTTTCATTAATAAGAAATAAGTACAAAGGTGGGGTACTTAGCCCGGCTACAAAATGTGGGAATTATCCCGGTTACATTGAAAACAAACAAAAAGCAAGTTCAAAAAGAAACTAAGCAAGGGGGGAGAGGTTGTCATAGTCATCTTCAATATTGACCGGTGGAGTCCTCTCTTGCTCACCGGGCTCATTCTGAACATTCTGCTCGGGGCTGCTTCCTTCACCGGCGTCTGCAGTATTCTCCCTAGCCAGCTCTTCCTCGGCCTCTGCCTGCAACGCAGTGAAAACGTCGTTGGCATAAGGCACAAGGTAGACTGGCAGAAAGGCTTTCGGTGTGGAGGCAAACACATCAGTTTCTGGGCCCTGACCGAGCTGAGAGCAAGCTTCTTTCCAGCCGGCCTTGAAGTATATATCCTGGGTGGCAAAGACCTGCTTTTTGTAGTTATCCTCTGCTTCTTTGAAGCCGGCATTGTTGGCAGCCTCACAGTCTTTGTCCCTAGAATCCTTCAGTGCGTTTAGCTCGGCCTGAAGTTCTTCTCGCTTCTTCTCGGCCGCATCCAGTTGACCGAGCAGTCTGTTGTTCTCGGTGCTGGCTCTGTCAAATGATGCTTTTGCCCGGCCCAGCTCGGCTTGGAGGCTTTCGACTTGACTGGCAGTGTCAGAGGCCTTTTGTCGAAGCCGGTGAATGCGCTCCATTACCAGGTGCTGTTTCTGGATGGCCTGCAAGTAGCAAATATGATCAGTAAGGAAACCGGGCAAACACTTGTGAAATTTTGAAAAAAATTAAGACAGTTACCCTGGTCATTGATTTCACGGATGATTTGACCAGCCGGGTGTCAGGAACGTGGTCACTTCCAACCACGTCGGTCGGCAGCAGGAGCGCCTTGGACAGGTCAAAGGCCAGAAAATGTTCCTTGTCACCCTTAACCGAGGCATTGGCCGGGATGTCGGCTCCTCGGTGTTTCAACAGCGGGCGCCAGGCCGGTACGGCGCTGGCTTGCACGGCAGGTTGCTCGGTTTCAAGCTCAGCCACCAGCTCGGCTGAGGGATCTGGCCGAGCTCTCTTTCCACCCCGGCGCTGCGCAGGTTCTCGGCGGGGTTGGCCGGTTGAAGGTGTGGCGAGGCCAAGCACTGCGCCGCTGGATTGACCGGGCGCGGATGAGGGAGTGCCGACGCCCGGTAGCTCGGCTGAGGTGGCAGTTAGCAAGTTTCGGATACGACTCTGCTTGGCCATTTCCTGTTCCTCGGTCAACCGGATTAAGGGAATGTCAGGTAATGTTGGATCCGGAGGAGGAGTTGGCTCGCGCAGGAAGTCGGTTACTCTACCCCGGCGTGGAGCAGAGTATGTGTAGGTAGCTTTATAACCGAGCAGTTCGTCACAATCCCGGTGCCTGTATCGAAGCACGGTTCGGATTGACTCGGTGTTGGCGAACTGGTAGTTTGCTTGCAGTGCCTGGATTGCTGCAAAAGAAATAAAGAGAAAAAAGTGATTAAGTCCAGAGTAATCAGTAAAAAAGGATTGATCGAGCAAGAAAGCACGGCTTACATGAAGAACCGAAGTTCTTGCTTATAGACCAGCCCGGTACCTCGGCCGTTTCATAGTTGCCAGACACCCAGAAGAAGTCGTCGTCGTGCAAGTCTTTATCTGGGGTGCCGGTCACTATTTTTTCCTTGCCCGGTCTTATTTTCAAGTAATAGGCAAGGCCGCCACCGGTGTGACCCATGGTGTATTGCCTTAAGATCTCGGCTAGGCCCAGTTGAGTACCAAGCCGGTTATTTAACTCGTGAACACCGTTTATAATCCGGTATGTATTTGTTGACACTTGGGTTGGTGCAAGCCCGGTGCGGCGAAGGAATTCTGTGATCAGGGGATTGAGTGGAAAGCGAAGGCCTCCCTCAACTATTGAAAGCACGGTGAAGGGGCACTGCTCGGCTCTTCCCCAAGGGGTTGTTTTCTCGGGTGCAAGTTCGAGGTGGACATCGGCCGGGATGCCGTACTCCTCCCTGAATGCGTCTAAGGCAGCCGGGGTGTCTACCGTATAGCGGTACTTCCCCATTTGAGGCAGACCTAGTGTAGCTCGGTTGTGGTTTGGCACTGAATGATTGTTCGGTCTTGAGAGCTTCAGAGTGGTTAATGGTCCACTTGGACTCTGCAGGAAAAGGATTGCAAAGGTAAGTGTGAGCGCGGTCTCACAAAACCAAGCTTGACTTAGCTCGGTCCAGAGGCGTGCCAAACCACCCCGGTTTCTAAGGTTGCTAGAGAGCTCGGTCGCCCAAACGGACAGATACTAGCCCGGCTGGACGACCAAGTACTCCCACTATCTCGGTTTTTACTGCATCCACTACAAACATGTTATCTGCTCGGTTCTGTAAGTTCTTTTGGATCAAATGGAGACCAGGAGCCCGGTCCGCCCCAGTTCTTCGTTGTTCTTCAGGAGAAATGAAGAACACCATGAACAATGGAAGGTTTGGGATATTTTTTGGTGCCTAAGTTCTCAAAGTTGTATTTTAAGACCCTAATGTGTGAAATATGAAAGAAAATGGTGAGAAAATAGAAGAACTTACCAGGAGACGGCGAGGAAGACTCCTTCAAGGCGCAAACGCAGCAATGGCAGGAGAGGGAAGGGGCACAAGCTCTGGAGCGTCTGGAATGTTGGAATGGCAGTAGCAAGGGAAGAAGGTGAGGGTGGCCTGTATATAGGGCGTTCAACCGCCAAAATTTTTGAATTTCGACAGACGGTTGGCCGCTCGAGGACGAATCAGGAGCTGCCACGTGCCCCCAGTTAATGACTTCGTCAGAATTGAAGGGACAGGGGCAGTCGATGCGTCGGCCGGGGAAAACGAGACGACATCGAGGTCAGATGTAGCATCGACCGGGCAAGTTTCAAAGCAAAACCGGGCAAGTTCGAAGACAGGGTCATCCAGCCTGGTTGCTAATTGATAAGCCGGGGACCGAGGAAATGTTACCCCGGTTGGAAAAGGTAATCCCTGTCACGCTAGAGCGGACGGAATTAAGGGGCAATTGAGTGGGAAAATAATGATCTGGTACCGTGCCGGACAGTTTTGGCCGGACGGAGTTATGCCGGGTAAGATCTGGGCCGAGCAGGTACCGCGTCAAGAAGGTGTTCGGTTAAGACACCGATTGAATGAACCGAGCTGCGTGCTTAGGATGAATGTAAGCCCAACAGACTGAAGAATCCGGTGCCCGGAAAGGCGTCAACGACCAAGCTGGTCGGCTGCTCGGCAGGAAGCCCGACCGACCAAGCAGATGACCGGCGCCAGGAAGGGCGCAATCGACCGAGCTAGGAGTTTGCTCGGCAGGAAGGCCGAGAAAGATGAATGTGAGATATCCCGGGCACGGTCCAGCCGGGATGCTGCGTTGACCGGTTCTCTCCAGCTTAGCCAGCGGCGCGCTTGGGCATGAAGCACAGCCCGGCTATGGACTGAGCAGCTCGGCTGCCGGGCTCCAACAGAGAAGGCTGGCAGTTGGGATTAGGTGATGTCCAGCATGGTGTGACCTGACAAAGGTATGGGATATATGCTGACAGATGGGATAGCAGAGCCACGTGTTGAGAGATCACTGGGAGTGGATATGAGGCGCAGAGAGGTATATAAACAAGTCTGCGCCACCCCTTAGTGGGATGGACAATTTTTGTAAGTAAGACTTACACTCAAACACTCTCCCTTCTCTAATCATCTTTCCAGGTGTGTGAGGTTCTAACTTGAGCGTCGGAGGTGTTTTCCGGCCACACACCGCCGGGTAGCTCACCGCCTTTGTACTTTCAGGTGATCGGACAGCTGAGGAGCTTGGAAGAAAGGAAGTGCGGGTTGCCGGAATATTTCCTCCCCGCACAACTGCTAACTTATCTAAGTCTGGACACTTGCTGTTTCCACACTTGAGTGTAAGACATGATGAGGTGTTTCTTTGTATGATTCCTTAGCTAGGCTAACTCTTTTGAATGGCGTTTACCACTAAGTGCAAAAGTTACTGCATAGTAATGAAAAGGTCAAGGCCGACAAGGTTGTTATGACTAAGAATTTGACGCATCGCTCACGAGAGTATTGTGTTGAATTGGACTCTTTAACTTAATTCGCGCTTAAGTTACTTCAGGAGTTGTTATAGATTGATAGCTTATTTTCTCATTCTTGTGGATAGTAGAATTAATTGCAACTAACTATAAAACGAGAAACAAAGATGGCAAGATGAGTATCGTCATGTTTCAACTAGATGCAGTAAAATGTATGGAGAATAAAATTGACTTGAAGGTGGAGGGGATTAGCACTTACTAGTTAAATTTGTGACTTAGGCGTGTTTAATATTTCCATGACATCCTTTTATGATCTAGTGAATATGAGTTACTCATGAGTCATTCCTTAGTTAAACCTTTACACTTGTCCTTAAGAACTCACACATTAGGATGACTGGAATTAGTTTATAACATTGGTCATGAACCGATGGCTTATTGTACTTAATCACATTGACAAGAAGATGATATATATGGTTTGAGTAGGCCCTCTTGGGCCCACTTGCTTGTGGCATGTTAGGACCCAAACCCGGCCCTAAAAGTTTGGATCATAACCGGCCAGTAATCACTTGATTACCTACAGCCTCAAATGAACATACAGAAAATTATAATAATGGGGCCATAAGCGGAAGTAAACAACAAATGAAGAAGTCCATTGAGCTGTGCCAATATGAGTAAAATTATATAGCTTACATAATAACACATTAACACATTCACATATTTACATGTCCACGCAAAAACTTATGTACCATAAAAAATTTCATACATATAGTTTATATAACCCAAGACCATAAGCAAAAGCAAAACAAATGTCATAGCATGATGTGAGTCAAAGGCAAAAGCTTCAACTTGGAAGCAGACTCGACAAGTTCGCAAAATAGCTCCTAAAGCTGACCCTAAGGTTGGGCTCTATGCTGCTGATCACCTACATGTGCATACATAATATAGAGTGAGCGAAACTCAATGAATAATAGTAAAGAGAATCAAATGATAATTTTGAATTAACATAAAGCATATTATATGAACACTCTACTTTTTCAAATTTCATCGTTCATAACAGTAACCATAATCCTTCATAACATTATCCACAGTCACATTTACAGAACAGCCTCGGGCCTAACATATCAAAACAGCCCCGGGCCGATCATATCAAAACGGCCTCGGGCCCATCATATCAAAATGACCTCGGGCCCATCATATCAAAATAGCCTCGGGCCCATCATATCAAAACGGAATAATCTTAAGTCCTTATTGCACATGTCATATAACGTTCACGAAACTCGTTCATTTCGATCACAACACAATATTAGAATAAGTTATAGTACCTAGATCAAAATAATCAATTAACGACATATCTTTACAATACTACTACTCACAATGCGTTTGGTCTTGCTGCGTTGCCTCCGGCACACAACCTCACAAAACATATCACATACACATTCGATAAATCATTTGTTTCAATTTGTATACCTTTCTTTAATTTCTCTCCAATGTTTAATGCTAATATTCTCTATATGTGAATCACGTACAAAGCATGTGCTAAAGATGTAATTTAAATAGCCTTAAATGTTCATGACTGAAATTAATGTTTCCTACAACAATTTCATATGTTTTTCATTGAAAATATCATGTGCTACTTATTTGAGGTTTAAGGAAATAGCAAAAAGCGAAAAGAAACTAAGTTAGGGTAAGAAATGCCATGAAACGGTTAAAAGAAAATAAACAGCATTCACTAATTTTAGGATATCTATTTGTGTACTTAGAATTTGGATATGATACTACCACCATTACAAACAAGACTTTCAGGGCTTGAATTTAGGCTTAAGAATCGCTCAAAACAAAGTCCGGATGAAGGAGATATACCTTTTTGAAGTTACCAGGTATAAATTGAAACAGGGCTGGTCGTACATGCGCCCACTTTGACTGCTCGTGCAGTGACTGGGCCGCTTGAGCGGTGGCCTTGGCAGCTTGAACTGTGGTTTAAGCAAAATGCAAACCTCTATTTTTCTTCATGTTCCACTCGTGCGGAGCTTGTGGCCACTCGTGCAGTCTGGGCAAATCAGACAGTTCGAAAATAGTTCAAAGTGTAAGCTTTCAAACCCAATTCCAAGTCAAGATCTCAAGTAATCTTCCTTTAAAACACGAAATACTAACCTTACACAAGTGTAATCACAACTCAAATACATCAATTTTGCTTAGAGTTCAAAATCAAAGTCTTATCTTTTCATAGATTCATGAATTTCATATACAAGCTCCATATACATACAAACATGGTGAATCTTTGAACAAATCTTGGGTGTATGAACCATCCAGAGTCTATTTCATGAACTAATTACAAGAATGAACTCAAAACAAACAAAAATGAAGAGATTTAGGGCTCAATTTCTTGCATTTAGTTCTAACTATTACATATCTCAAACCCTAACACATAATTCTCAATTTCTTCTTGATTTCAAGCAAAATGTAAGATACATACAAAGATTCCAAGCAGATTATCATACCTTAGTTCAAATCTAGGGTTTGTCCCTTGAATCTCTTCCAAATCCCTAGCATTTCCTCTTCTTTTATCTCTAACTCACTCTCTAGAGCTCTAAAAAAAAAAAAAAAGAAGAACACATGAGCTAGATATATAAATTAGGTTAATTAAAACATTACGAATCATAATTTTACAAAACTTCACCGTAGGTTCTAAAAATCATGCTGATCACAAATATGAAGTCGATTTTGGTTTATCGCACCTCTAAGGCTTTCAATTTTCAGTTCAAGGTTCCAATTGCAACAAATTTTCATACATTCAACAGATATAAATCCAAAATCACATAATTCACATACTTAAACTTGCAAATTCACATCAAACACATAAGCACATGTATGATTAAGCATAATACGGGTTGGGTTATCACACGGTATCTTGCTCTCATGTAAATGTATAACTTTGTTCGGAATGGTTGTACACAAGTAAGTAAGAAAGTCGCAAAAGGGTATCTATATTGACATATTTGGTTACATAAAGTTTTCTTAGCAGATGTGACATTTGAAACTCTATAAGATAGGGGATTATAAGTATGGCGCTTTCTGTAGCCTAGTTGAGAATGGAAATAAATTTTTAATATCCGAGGGACAGTGAGAGCGACGTGCCTACTAATGGATTACTTCATTAGAGAATAATATTCTACATTCTTAGTTGCGTGGTAGCAAATGTGAAAATTTTCCATATCATCACTGGGTGATTGAGAATGAAGCATTCATGATTGCTCCGCAAAAATGATAAAGAGCCTAGGATAGTGTCAAAGGCTATCTAGTCCCCTGTTTTTAGAAAGTGGATCAATGTTATGCATTTTAAGATGAAATCTTTGAGGATTAACCATTTCTAGGATTTGATTGACTTTCCGCTATGATGCAAAACTATTCTAAAGTTATGCACGGTTGGGATAATCATTTTTTGAGGCATAAGGCTCACTAGATACCAAAAAGTTACACCATTGAGGAAGGTGCAAACTATCAGAAGACTTCCTCCTAGGGGTTGAGATTTACTTTGACTTAGGCTGCGATTGACATGAGTTCGAAACTTTACTTTTGGACATTATGACCCAACTTCTCGTCGAAAAATTGGATAAGTAGATTTGTAGGGATTTCCCTTCTGCTTTTATGGCGAAGAGTTAGGAGCATAAGAAGATTGCTAGTTCCAATAAATCTTTTGCGACCTAAAATAGTTATCCAAATAGTGATTCTTAGATTTCATCGAGCCATGATGGGCCAACGATGATCGATGAAGACCATTGAGATATGATCAATGGTTCAAAAGAAGTTTTTCCTTACTTAGTCATTATGAGCCAGGAATTTATAAGGTTGCTGCCACATAGGGCTGGCAGTCCTCTATTTTAGACATGATGGACATAGGTGATGTAATTTATATGCTCGAATGTACGATCCTTAAGGATTGGTCTGGGAGAATTCTCAGTTTGCCTTTGATGACTTACATAAAGGCCTTGTTTAGCAAAGGCTAAAATTGGGCTTTTTAAGCTAAATCCACAAAAAGACAAAATAAGCTAAAATAGCAAATAAGATAAAATGTCACATCAAATTCATAATCATTTCACTTTTTCTCTCACAAACATTACATTCAATTACAAAAAAATCCAATCATCTTCCAAAACACAAAAAATTTAGTCTACTAAAATAGCCAAAAACTAAAATAGCCAACTTCCCAAACAAGGCCAAAAAATATCCTAGAATGATTCTAGATGTGAAATTTCAAACCCATTAACTTACCTATCGGTAAAAGCTAGAATCTCAGCTATTAAGTGAATCCTTAGATTGTCTCTGAAAGAAACAGATGACCTATATTCCTTGATTTTTAATTGCGGGAGCTTGAAATACACTATGTGGACGTATTCGGCATGATGAGTGTTATATTTTGTAAATAGTCAACTGAGTAGTTTAGACCTTAACCCTGCTCATTAGGCTGTGGATAGGATGCTCTACTGGTAGTGTATAAATTTGATCCTTGTAAAATTCAATGCGATTGCTGGGTGCATCTTAAATTAATGCAAATTGGTTACCAAAATATCTTTAGAGAGGTAGTTACACAAGAGGTAGTGATCTTGAACCACTTCATGTGAGGCGCACATGGTGGATTCCATTATATATGCTTATCGCAAAAGGTGATGATATGGCTTATGTTTGGAATCTAGAATTGCGCAAATTGTGGTTGTGTTTTTCGATCGATCACTTATTTTGATACTATTATGGTTTGTGTCATAATGATTAACAAATGATGATGTTAGCAGGCAATATTGGCTCACTCACACGAGGAATTGTCCTTGGTGCTTGGGAGCGAGTAAGGATGAGACTAGTGACTTATTTTATTTAAAGCCAAAAGAGGGTTAAAATTATCCACTATATATGTCGCATTAGTTACAGCCGAGATGAGGTCGTGTTAAAGACTAAACATGGATGTTAGTACCCATTTTCTATGTTCTGCCTATTATGATTAGTTGGATGCGAGATCTCATTTGGTGCTTGGAAGGTGACCAAATAGAGAATCTGGGTTAGGTGGTAGAAAACGACTCATGTACTTAAGAGCGACTAGACGAAGATCTATACAGTGTATTGAGCATGGCGTCACTCTTTGGAAGAGTTACTCCACCGTAGCATGTATTCATACTACATGTGCTTGGCAACCGAGTAATGAGGTGAGAAAATGGATCCCTACTTCCTCATCGTGTGAGTCTTACGTGTCATTATTGATATGACTTTCATTTTTGTACCCTTTTTTTGACATTTGACTATGTCATAAGATGAGGGATTGATATTCTGTTGTCTGCAGTCATGTATGATTCGGCCTTAAGGGACATCACTAAGAAAGCGGTCAATCCTAAACTAAATGGCATGAGGGCGAAGGGAAGATCATCTAGTATTACACCTCTGTTGTATATTCATTGCCGACAACTTACATCACTTTGTATGAGAGGCGGATTGAGTGTGAATATATTGCATGATATGAAAAGGTCAAGCATGCTCGATGAGGGATTAGAGATGCTTGGACCGGTGAAATTAGATGGGTCTAGGGTATATGAGACACTATTTTTATCTTCGGATTGATGCCTCTATGCTGGCTCTTTTGAGTTTCTAGTGTAAAGCTCCCATATGCAGGTGTTCTCAGCGGTCGCACGGTCTATTGACAAGTATGAGTTTGTTTGAGGTTTGCACAAATTGAGATTGAGATAAATATATGGCATTGTCACGCCAACCTATGTATGAGTGGGAGATGTTGGAAATCGGTTTGAGTTTCGGACTCGGATTTGGGTGTTCATCGTGGCATGACCCATGCAGTAACCTTATCAGTTTGAATTTCAAACCACCTTATCTTAGAGATAAATGTGAATAACTTACAATCTTATCTCTTGGAGAGATAGAGTTATGGGTGGTTATATCTCTTGTATCTATATATATTACGTATAACATGATATGGGTTTTCAATCGAATAGTATTTCTAGAAAAAGTTTTTCTCTCTAGCTTTCTGCCATGGGAAAACAACCATACCTTTGTACTGTGAATATTGTAGATAACTCTCTAGTAGTTCTACCCCATTGCTGGGAATTATTCGAGTTCATCAATGGAGGCACGCAATTTATCAACAGATTCATAGATTTGGTTTGAGTGTAAAAGGTAAACCCGAATCCGTTTATTTCCACTGTGTATTATTTATTATGTTTCCTACATATTAAATAAAAAAATTTAGAAGAAATTACAAAAAAAAACAAAAACAAAAAAACCATAAGGTTTTAAATAAATTCGAAATTTTTAATTTTATTAATTTAAATCTTAATCCTTTGATTTCTTTTCTGTCTAAATTATTTACCTATTTTCATTAACTAAACTGACGAAAAAAATAGTATTTTGGTCATTAAACTCAACGAATGTTTACAATATGTTAAGTCTATTGTTCACACTTCTATTGTTCATACTTCTATTGTTCAACAAGTCAAACAATATGTTAAGTCTCTCCCTTGTCTTGGTATTCCGACTGAAAATTCCTTCAAAATTATTCAAACTGATACTTCTGATATTGGTTATGGTGGCATTCTTCTTCAGAAAGTCACTCCTCATTCATCTGAACAAATTGTTCGTTATCATTCTGGTGTCTGGAATAAAGCACAATTAAATTATAGTACTATTAAAAAAGAGATTTTGTCTACTGTTTTATGTATTCAAAAATTTCAAGATGATATTTTAAATCAAATATTTCTGTTTCGTGTTGATTGCAAATCTGCTAAATATGTTTTGGAAAAAGATGTTCAAAATCTTACTAGTAAGCAAATTTTTGCCCGTTGGCAATCTATTTTAAGTATTTTTTATTTTGATATTACCTATATACCTGGTTGTCAAAATTCCCTTCCTGATTTTCTTACCCGGGAATTTTTACAGGGGGGTAAGGGATGAGTGCAGCTCCACATATTCCATATTTAAAAACCCAAATTACCCATTACCAAACCTTGATCAAACACATCAACCGACGAATTAACCGTCTTAAAACTGCCCGACCAACCACTGAAAGAGCCCAATACATCATTCACCAACAGATTCAAGCCCGTCGCATTCTGCGTCATGATTACTACAATAATTTGCATTACTACCAAAACTATTTAGATCTTCTTTCTGGTTGCTAGTCTCTGCTACTGACCATTGTTTCTTGTTTCAACAGATGTCTCGCCCAAGGCCTCCTTCTAAGGCTTTGGTTCCTTCTAGTCAACCTTTTGTTCCTCCTCCTTTGGAGTTAGTAGGACAATACCCTCAACCCATTCAAATGATCAACCGTTACCAAATCCTTGGCAATATCCCTAGGCCTAATTACTCAACTGCTTTGGCTACTGATCCTTTTGCTTCAAGCCAATCAGTCTCAGTTACTCCATTCCCTGCTAACCCAGTCAGGTCATCTCGATCTGATTATACCAAATCACACACTACTAATCTGTTCTATATAGTACCCAGTCACCCTAAAGGCCAAGTAATTCATGAAATTGCTAAATCTCATTTTGGCTCAGGATGCCATTTCATCCTCTCACATCCAGAGAAAACACTCACCTATTACAAAGATATTTTGATCCATCATCAATTAGTCTTGATTAAACCCATTTATGATCGAACCTATGCAAGCAAGGTTCTGTATCATTCCATTTACATCCATAGTATTGTCTCCCAAGCTGAATGGGGTCCTCCTTATCAGCTTCGCGATTTACCTGGTCACTCTATTCAGTATAATTACCATGATTATGTTAATGCCTGGTTCAAGATCTTCTTGTATCAAAATGAAACTTTTAGTCACTCCTGGTTCATCTCCTTTGATCAAAAATTCAAATCTGAGTTCCCAACCTGGTTTCTGAGATGGTGGACTCATTGTGGTGCCATTTCAGACATTTTTCCTGGCGATCTCATTGAACTAATTAACTATTTCTCCTCTGTTTACCCATTTACCACTCACCAGAGACAATTTCCATCTTTGTTAATTTTTATATCCAAATATAAACTCCTATGGATATTTAAATGGCATTATGGAATTGATGGTAACATAATCACCCGTCAACATTCAGTCAAATGGTGGGCCAAGTTCAATGTGCCCAGAATTTTTGAAATTGTTCAAGAAGAATTCCCCATTGATCAATGTGCTCCAACTCCTTCTATGATCAAAGCCCAGCAGAACCCAACTGCTGCCATCAGTCAAGGAAGTCAGCACAGCCTTCCTCCAATCAATCTTGGAAGCCCCTCATCTAGTGGTTCCAAGCCCAAATCATCCAAATCCAAATCAGTTCAACCGGTCCAATCAAAATCCAAGGTGAAGTCCAAAGCTCCTGCAATTCCGGACCAGCCCAAGGAACATTCACGGCCCAAATCAAAATCCAAAGCTAAGGCTAAGCCCATTTCACATCCTGTTCAGCCCAAAGCTAAATCAAAGGTCAAGCCCAAGTTATCCAGGGATGAATTGCTCTAGTTAGCCCGTCAATTAACCGATCAAGCTAAAGAAGCTCAATCAACCAGTTCAGAAAATTCAGAAGACAGTTCAGACCAGTCACAATCTTCTGAAGGATCAACTACTCAACCCATCTCATATGGCAGATCTGAGTTCCAAGATGCTCAGGACCCATATGCCTGATCAACATAGGGTTCCCTATAAATACAAATTAGCTTCAATCAATACTCTTTTGAGAAAAGCTGCTAATTTGTATCTATATTGATTCCTATATTCACATGTTCCATCGAAAGTGATGAATAGTAAAAGTTACTGTTCACCGTCACTATTCACTCAATCAACTTTTATTAAAGCTGCATATCCGTGCAATCACTCCACCGAAAGCAACCGACAGCATCTGCTTTGCCTCATGCGCTGCCAGCTGCTTTTATCAATCAAAGAAGTCGCATGCTATTTACTTTTCTATTTCTATATTATAATCAATTGTAAACACTCAGACATCTTTCAATTTCCTTTCCCTTCCATTGCTGAGAGAAAGAAAAAACCAGAGAAGTTCTGAGTGACAAATACCTGTTCCCGTTTGTAACCAAATTAAGATCCTTGCAGTTGCTACAATTGTAATTGTAAGTTATTTTCTGCATTTTAAATTATAAAGTTTTAATATTTAAATACTTTACTTATGTGCATTCCAAATCTGTTGTTCAATTTTAGTCATATTTGATTTCGTAATCCATGTTCTTCATTCTACTTGCTTTGTTGAGTTTAACGACTAAAATACTATTTTTTTTGTCAATTTTTATTAATAAAAATAGGTAAACGAGTTAGATTGAAAACCAATCAAAAAATTAAGATTTATATTGATAAAATTAAAATTTCAGATTTATTTTGTTAGATAAGTCAAACTTTGGCAATTAATAAGATTTTAATAAATTAAAAAATTATTATAAATTGTTACATTACTCTATTTAATTTTTTTTAAATATATTTTTGTAAAAAATCAAAAAATTAAAGTAGTTAATTCCCAAAAAAAAAAAACCCTTAGACCTTGTTTGTTAATTATATATTTTAGTCAAAAAATCACTATAAATTATCATATCACTCTCTCTACTTTTCTAAATATTTTTTCATAAAAATTAAAAAATTACTATGCCTCCGTTTGGGAAGTGGGTTGGTTTTTTGGCTTTTTTAACTATTTTAGCCTGGAATTAAAAAGCCTGATTTGAGAAGAAATTTTAGTTTTTTTGGCTTTTTAAATTTTTTTTGTAAGAGAAAGAATTTAATAATTATAGATTATATGTGACATTTTATTTTATTGGACTAAAAAACTTAATTTATTTTTTGTGACTATTTTAGCACAAAAAAAAAAAAAAAAAAAAAAAAAAAAAAAAGCCTTCAAACCAACTTAAAGTAACATATTTCCAGACAAGTCCCCAGTTAACCCAAAAATTTAAGAAGGAAAGAAGCTTCCAAACGTGTCTTACTGGTTTTTCGTTTTTTTGAAATCGAGCCGGGCTCTGCTCTTTCCGACAATAATTTTCTTGTTTCGTTAGCCCCATTCCGATCACTCACCCTTTCACAGAGAGAGAGAGAGAGAGAGAGAGAGAGAGACTTAACCATAATCGCATCTTCATATTTAGAAAGAGAAAGGGCAAATTCGAGAGAGTGGAGATAGAAGAGAGCGACTCAGATTTCTATTTCGCTTGATATTTTGAGCAATTTGTCGGAAAAAAACCCTAATTTTTTTTTTGAATTCTAAGAATTAGGGTTTATACACTGAAGGGATCGAAGCTAAGATCGAAGAGCGACTGAGATTTCTATTTCGCTTGATGTCTTGAGCAATTTGTCGAAAAAAAAACCCTAATTTTTTTTTTGAATTCTAAGAATTAGGGTTTATACAGTGAAGGTATCGAAGCTAAGATTGATATTCTCAGGAGCAAAAGTGTTATGCTTTTGTGTGAATCGACGCTGATTCATACATATATGTTCTATATCTGCACATATGGTGGGGTTTAACTCCGTAGTTGAAATTGTGGGTTCTGAAATGGAGGGTAGGAAAATTACAGCCAGTCCTCGGCCTTCCTGTGGCCGCCGGGTCGTGGCCAATAAACGGCCTCGCAGCAATAGTGTTAAGAAAATTCAGCGAAGGGAGATTTGTTCGAAGCGTGATCGTGCTTTTGGTATGAGCGATGCTCAAGAGAGATTCAGAAACATTCGGTTGCAGGTTTGCTTCTTCTTTTTGTGTTCTGTTTCTATTGCTTTTTTTTTTTTTACCAACCATGAGTAATTGCAACAAATGAGACAATTGAATTTAATATGTGAAAAAAAAGAAATTAGGGTTTTGATGATTAATTTTTTTCTGGGCTTTCCTGATGAGTTTTTACATGTACATGCAAACATTGTGCTCGTTCATCAACAGTGTTGCTCTTAGAGCATCTCCCATCCTTACTCAGTTTGGTCGTCAAATTTGAGTGAAAATTTGGTTAAAAGCTGATATAGAACACTCCAATTCTTTCTCATTTTTTTCATCGAATCTTTTCGAAAACTTCCAAATTTATCATAAAACCTGCTTTAACCATTTTTGATGAAGGAAAAAAAAACCCATCTCCAATCCTTATTTTTACAATTTCATCAAATTTGAGTAGTAATATGTCTTCATTGTTGGGAATTTGGGGGAAGGATTTGGTCCATCCTTGATTTGGTGAAAAAATGGCCTGCCTTGATTTGATACAAATTTGATGAGATGATTGGAGCACACTTTTGGACACTTTTTCATCAAATTTGAATTTGATGAAAAACATTGAAGAAGGATTGGAGAGGTGCTCTTACGAGATGGGCTGTTGTCCAATTTATCAAATTATTAACTTGCCTTATGAAGAAAGTCTCAGATTTTGGTGTTGGAGAGATTTCAAAAAAAAAAAAAAAAAAAAAAATGAAAAGGAAAAATGGATTGGTGGCAGGATTTTCGTGCAACAAAACCATAGGGAGTTTGATGTAATTAGGCGGAGATGCTATAATTTGTCAAACATTTCTCCTTATAGAGTATAGACACTTTGACAGTTTAGAGTGTGGGCGTTTGTTGAGGTCTTTGTATGCCAAGTGTCATGTCTTTCCAAAGGGTATTGTATATTTCTGTTAACTTGTCATTTAGTTTTTGTATCCATTGTCAGAAGATACCATGCTTCTTCCACATAGGCCGACACAAGTGCATATCATATGTTGGACTTAGATGTACATGTATTGCTGCGTTGACACCTTGTGTTTGTATCAGAAGATTTGGAACAGTAATTTGTTTCCTATTTCAAAATTGTGTGGTCATATTGAGGAGTGATTTTGGGGGTTGTGTTAAGAACATACTATCTACCTTATCAGGAAAATGACCAAAGGCTTGTTGCTAATATTTGCCGTTTGTTGAGAGAGAGATTAGCAGTGAAGTATGGTTTATCCCACTTTGGCAAAAATCCATAGTGGTACGAGGTTCTTGAACATTATGGAAATGGAAATATATTTCAAAGTTAAGCTGACTTAATGGGGTATGGTATAGGAGAAGGTGATATGGGGAGCTTTTGGATGTGGAGATATACTCCCCCAAGGGTGCCTAATTTGCCTATGTTGACACATCACAACATTGGCATGGCTATGGATTATATTCTTGGACATACACTCAAATTGGATATGATGATCTTTTATATGTGATGATAGAAAAAATGAAGGAACAGCAAAAGCTTGGAGTTGATACTATATAGGAGTTTCTTGTTTCTTATGAGGAAAGATAGATAGACACCCTTTTATATATATAGACAAGAGTTATAGGTTAGGGGTATACAAGAGTTGATACTGTACATTTTTTTATTGTTTGTAGGTTAGGGATATTTTGGTAATTTGCTCGGTTTTTGAACATGGACTTTAGGTCCCATGGGCTGTCATATGTAATTGATTTTTTATTTATGGGTTTTGTTTTGTTTTAATATGTTAGTTTCCAAATAGGAAGTCAAATTCCTATTAGGAGGATTGTCAACGATTTTGAAGCTTCTTTGGGATGTGTACCTATGAAAGCTAGGTGTAATGCATATATTTTTCTTCTTAATTTTTAGCATTTGGAAGCCTTTAGACTCTAGAACCAGATCTGCATTAGTCCCTAATTCAACCCTTAATCATAATAGCTCCTCTACCCTAGCACCCTAGCTTGCAAAAAAAAAAAAAATTACAAAACCTGCAAGGTTATGGTTACGGTTACTGTTCATGGTACCAAGAAGAGAAGTCCCAAAACTTGTTCCATCTTGCTATTTAATTAAGCCCTAATCGTTCCTTCTTTCATATGCTATACAAAATCCTAAATTTCCCACTGGATATTAGCTTTAAACTGCAACAAAACCTTACAAATTTCAGCTTTAAAATCTCTCTACAAGCCCTCCTACATCACTGGGTGCCTTAGACAGGTTCCTGCTGTAAAGTAGTTATGGGGAAAAAAATTATCTGTATTAAACTATATTTGGATTTTGTTTTTTTATTATCAGTACTTGGATTTGTGTTATCTAAATATGAGATCAGGTTGTTAGTAGTGGTTATTTATTTTCTTAGCAGTTAATCCATGTTTATAACTTTAGATTACATATGTGTTGTAGAAAGTGTTTTAAAAAGCTCTAGGCGCACCGAGGCGATAAGGTCTCCTATTGTCTAAGCGCGAGGCGCAAGGCGAGGTGCGCGCCTCACCAAAGCAAAGTGCAAGTAATAGGAGAAAAACAAAATTATAGAATAGGCAAACTTTTCAACATAACAAATATATATAGAATTTCAAAAATCATAACTATTTCTGATAATCTTTAAACATAACACTTAATCTCCTAAAAACTAGAAATAGAATATCCAACAAAAGATTTAAACATAACATTCAATCTTTTATCACTTTTGCTCTCTTTTGACCTCGTTTGGTCAGTTTATATTGAAGAATTTTGATTCCCTATGGTATGCTCACAAAAAAAGCACTTAATCAACAGTTGGAGTAGAAAAATAGGTAAAGCCCATGAAGCCCACGCCTCGCGCCTCGGAAAAAAATCCCTCGCCTCAACGCCTAAGCTGCGCCTTGCATATTGCGCCTTGCCTCGACCTGTTTGAAGCGCAAGGTTGTGCCTCATTGCGCCTCGTGTGCGCGCTTTTAAAACACTGGTTGTAGATGATGAAGAAAAAGTTTTTAGGGTGCTGCTCGTAGGAGGTCCTTTGGCCCTTGGTGTAGGCTCTTCCTCTATTTGTTGTATTCATTATGTTATCTTTACATTTTTTAAGGAGGCACACAGCAGAATGTAATTTTAAAGAAGTTGTGTGCTTTTTATATTAGTGAATATTGAAGGATTGGAAGGAATCTTTAATTTTGTCCTTTTTACGTCTTTCGGCATCTTTAAAAAGAAACTGTGTTTTTTTTATGTGGTGGTGTCCAAACTCAATAGCTCTAAGTGGTCCAAGAGATGAGTTTGCTTTTTATGGTTCATGTTTTTGTTTGTTTTTGGTATTTTAGATTGGTTGAAGTCGCTTCTTTTTAGGAAGGTAGAAATTGTATCTATTTTTTCATTTTGCTTTTGTTTTGAAGCTGATTAAGTGCATAGAACAAAAGGATGAAGCCACTGGCATTGGGATTGGATGAATTTGGGAATGCTTTGGGAGGGAAGTTTTGTTTGTGTTTACATTTGCTGATAAAAAATTGGGATGATACAATTATTGATTGGAGGATACCTAAGGAAGATGTTGCGATGCATTTCATCTGATCTGGCATTTACCGAAACTCAGGCCACAGTCAAATTATATGATTTGAATTTGTATAAAGTTCAGAAATTCCTATGCATTATGTACATATTGCCTGAAATATTTCTCAGCTGAGAGAATGTTCATACTTTATTATTGGTCTAGTCATGTCCCCTGTAATTTTTATAACCTGTCTAGGTCTATTGTTTCTACATATTTAATTCTCTTCCTGTGATATTCTTTTTGTACAAATATTTTGTCAGGAGGAATATGATACTCATGATCCAAAAGGACATTATGGCATGGTGCTATCCTTTCTAAAAAAGAGGTCAAAAATTATCGAAATAGTAGCTGCCCATGACATTGTCTTTGCGCTTGCGCAGTCTGGTGTTTGTGCAGCATTTAGCCGAGGTAGAGTCCTAATAACTAACCATCTTTCTGTTTATGTGAAGAATATGTGGTTATATTCAGTGTATGTTTCCCAACTTTAAGAAACATGGACTTATACTGTGTTCGTTGTTGGATGCAGAGACTAACCGGAGGATATGCTTTTTGAATGTCAGTCCTGATGAAGTTATACGAAGCTTGTTTTACAATAAAAACAATGATTCGCTCATCACTGTCTCAGTTTATGCTTCAGACCATTTTAGTTCTTTGAAATGCAGAACCACAAGGATTGAGTATGTGAACCATACCATTTGAGTTGCCCTATTTATATATATATATTCTAATATTTATTATTTTCATGTGTTTCTCTCACTAAAAGTTCACACTGTGAAATGGTTCCAGGTACATAAGGAGGGGTAAGCCAGATGCAGGCTTTCCTCTTTTTGAGTCTGAGTCTCTGAAATGGCCTGGTTTTGTGGAGTTTGATGATGTAAATGGGAAGGTACTCACTTATTCTGCACAAGATAGGTAAATATTCAATTATTTTGGTGTTTTACATGCTAACATGTGACTGTTGTGCACAATTTGCTTCTTGATTCTGATGCATATCCTTCCATTCTTTTTTCAGCATATACAAGGTGTTCGACTTGAAAAATTATACGTTGTTGTACTCCATATCAGATAAAAATGTTCAAGAGATTAAGATCAGGTACCTTATGTATTTTTTAGGGGAAATTGCAAGACATTGGGAAGACCAAAAGGTGGGGGGTGCAACTTTTGTTGTGGTTTCTTTGCACATAAAAAGTTGCACCCCCCACATGTTTGAAATTATTTTTGGTCTTCTAAATTTTGCCCCATTTTTTTTTAGGTTTCGGCTCTGGCATAGAGTTGCTAATGATTGTTGATAAGTAAATTATGAAGTACTATGAAGCACAAACATTTCAAAATAGGTGCCGAAGTGGTGTCAGACATAGGGACACGCCGGGGACACGTTTGGGACACGCTAAATTGCGTGTCCCCTTAATTTTATTATTTTTTTTGACGGAGCCATGCCGGGAACACTTCGGGGCGTGTCCCTTTAAATTTTTATTTATTTTTTTTTTATAAGGGATACGGCGGGGACACGTGTGTTCAAATATGAATAATCTATCAATTTGTTTAAATGTTGTGGTTTATATATATTGAATTAATATTAGTTTTTATTAATTTTGATTTTTTGGTAACATAATATTAATCTACATAGCAAATATATATAATAAAAAAAATAATAATTTGCCGTTTCCTCTGTCGTATTCGTGTCTCCATTTTTTTGAAATCATTGGGCTTGTTTGGTTTGTGTTTCAGAAACATGTTTTGGAAAAAAAAAGTACGAAAACATGTTTGGTTTGGTGTTTTGGGAAATTTGTTTTGGAAAATTGTTTTGAGAGAGAGTTTTGGAAAAAGTGATTGATTTGATGTGTGTGTGAGAGAGATTTGTTTGGAAAATTTGTTTGGTTTGTGTGTTTTGGGAAATTTTTTTGGAAAAATTTGTTTGGTAGAGAAAATTTCTGAAATTTGTTTGTAGAGAAAATTTCTGAAATTTTTTTCAGAAACACTAACCAAACAAGCCCATTATGTCTTGTGTCCGTGTACGTTCTTCATAGATGAAATATGTATCATGTGAAATTTGTTTGCTTTTATACATTCACCTCAACTTTGGGGGTGTTTGGGAAGAGGGTTGGACTAAAATAGCCCACTAAAAGACAAAATAGGCTAAAATAACTAATAAGACAAACTGTCACACTCAATCCATAATCATTTCACTTTTTCTCCTACACCATCAAATCAACTACAAAAAAAAAAAAAAAAAAAAAGTGTCAACCAACAACTTTCCAAACACAACTAAAGTAGCCAAAAAGCCAAATAGCCAACTTTCCAAACAAGGCTTTTATAAATTTGAATGTTCAGTCTTTTAGATTGTGCTTAGATTTATGAATATTTATAGGTAGTATGTGTTGGTGGGTGGTATTGCTTCATATGTATGATCTTAATTCTTTTTTTTTTTTGGGGTTTCTTAAAAACAGTCCAGGTATCATGTTGTTGATTTTTTCCAAAACTAGTGGCCATGTTCCTCTTAAGATTCTTTCAATAGAGGATGGCACTGTTCTCAAAACATTCCACCATCTCCTTCATCGGAATAGGAAGGTGGATTTTATTGAACAGTTCAATGAGAAACTTCTTGTCAAGCAAGAAAATGAGAATCTCCAGATACTTGATGTAAGCGTCTTTCTTATCTTATTGTCTCGAAATATATTGATGTTAATCTATATCTAATATCTGATATTTGTTGTCACAGGTCCGCAATTCTGAGCTAACAGAAGTTAGCAGAACTGAATTTATGACTCCATCAGCATTTATATTTCTGTATGAGAACCAGTTGTTCCTGACATTTAGAAACAGGACAGTGGCTGTTTGGAACTTCCGTGGGGAGCTCGTAACTTCATTTGATGATCACCTTTTGTGGCATCCTGACTGCAACACAAACAACATATATATCACAAGTGATCAGGATCTTATAATTTCTTATTGCAAAGCTGATTCTGATGATCCATTATCAGAAGGAAACGGTAAATCACCTGAAAAAATTGATTATTATTACTATATTCTACTAAGTAATTTATTGTGAACCCTCCCACCTTTGAGGGTTATATGGGTTAACCTACAATGCCAAATTGATTAGAGACTTAAGAGGGAAAAAAACATGCATGAAATTCTATCGGAATCTGATGTTTTGTTGAACTTGGATATTATTGCCTTGTGAAAGTTCAATGGCATCATTTGCTTGTCAGTGCGTTGGGTGTAAGAGAAGATTTGCTTCTTTGCATTTTTCATGCACCTTAAGATCGCTAGTTGTCCCAAAGGTTTAAGCTGTTAAGCAATGGCTAGATCAAGCTCATACCCTTTCTCATGTTCAATTCTCTTTTGCACTTGGAGAGACGACACAAAAAATGATGCAACTAACATAATGGGAGAACAAACACATATGATGAGACTTGAACCTGCAATCACATGAACCAAAGCTTTGATGCTATATTGCCTCTTTTGGGAAGTGGCTTATAAGCTAGTTTATCAGCTTTTTGGCTTATTTGGGTCACATTAGCTCTGTACTTTTTGCACGTCTTTTTGTAATAAGCAAAAAAAACCAACTTATTAGCACTTCCAAAACAACCCCACTAATTGTTTTAAAATTTTAAGCCGTATAGGAATGGGCTGAACACAATATATATATAAAGCTCTCACATGCTCCTATGATTTTTGACTGTCTGATGATTAACATATCTGAATCATTTTCTGATTAGAAGTGTGGATATGGTTAAAGGTGTCACTATTGCCTAGAATATAGATTGTTTGTTTTTTCAGTTAATGTTATTGCATGATAGATTGTACCATTGATCTGGCATTTTCCAAGTGTGATTGCATCTAAATTTAAAGCTCAGACCAGTCTTTTTGTTGCTTTTGGTTCTTTCGTTTCGTTTGTTTGTTTGTTTGGGTTTTTTTCTTTTTATTTTTTATTTTTAAACAGTGTATCCATTGATCGTGCTGCAGGGTCTATCAATATCAGCAATATCTTGACTGGGAAATGCCTTGCTAAAATACAAGCAAGCAACAGTTTTCCCATGGATGAATGTAGTTGTAGTGGATGTTGTACCGGAAGGAATTGCAACTCCAAGAAGCGGATCCGAGCTTCTAGGATTAGAAGCACAGTTGCAGAAGCCCTCGAAGACATCACTGCTCTCTTCTATGATGAAGAACGCAATGAGATCTATACTGGTAATAGGCATGGCCTGGTCCACGTGTGGTCTAACTGAAGGTTGTATCTTCCCTCGTGCCCTTTCAGATTCTATGATTGTTCTTCCAGATGTTTAATTCATTTTGCCTTCTGCTCCAGAACTACCTGGAACTGTACTATTAAAATGGTCATTTAATAGTTTGTGTTTTTCATTGCTTTTCATTGATCACTTTTGTTTCTTTCTTTTATTCTTTTTAGGGATGGTTTTTTCCCCTCCCTTTTCTCTTAAGTGATTTCCCCCCTCTCCCTTTTATGGGTATTGGGGTTGGGCATGTTAAAATGTTCTTTCATGTTGTAGATGTGCTTTATAACTTCAGGCTGTGCAGATGATCTGCAGGCAGATATTTGAAGTAAATGAATAGCTGCTTGCGGGCATTTAACTTTTAAAGATTGCTACATGTTCCAAGTGTTCCTGTACTACGTGGGGCATGATCGCATTTTGCATGTGCCCTTGCTTTGATCTTAAGGTGAGCTCTATCTCGCCTTCTGTGAGTCATTGGAGCCTCCGGCTAGCATATGATATTACTAGGCAATGTGGGGCCTAATGCTTCTAAAAGTGTAAAATACATCTCTGGCTTTTAAAGCAATGCGTTTTTTGACTTTTTACACCCTCCAAATTCAATTGTGTTAATTTAGTTTTTAAAATTTTCAATTTGAATCAAATTAATCCAATTTCAGACAAGGTGTTAAAATTGTCCTTGGCACTAGGTGAAATTAATCAGGTTTGCCACTATCTGGTTTCAGCTCAAGGTGTTACCGGGGCCATATCTGGTGGCTCGTGGTGGTGGTTTTGGTAGTTTTGTCGCTGGATGAGTCCCTGACTGTCTTTTCGGTGCTGTAAAATTTCTGTGAGAGCAATTTATTTATTTATTTTCCTCATTAGGAGGGTATCATTTGCCTACTGCACTCTTAAGCAAATTTGAAACTAGTGTGATGAATATTATGATGTCCTCTCCTACTCTCTCGCAGTTTCATTATCTCTAGTGCCATTATGTAATCTGACAATAAGGGCTTTTCTGAATTTGATTGCCATGGCATATCTAAAAGACAGTGTGACCTAAGGAGATATGTAAACAAGCTCAGAGTATGTCGAGTTTCAGAATGTGTTTAAAGGTGGTTTATTCATTTTTTTGAGCCTATTTCAATGAGATTTAAAGGAGCTGATAACAAGTTGAAGTATCTTGATTTTTTTTATAATGTATATGCTTACCGAGTTAAATAGTAGATTGTTTAAATTTGAAGATTTAATTAGTTCTAAAATGTGTTCTCTATTTGATTTGTTTATATAATGGATAGATTTCAAATAAGTTTTATGGAGTAAAAAATGAATGAACATTCAATTACTTGCTTTGTCTCAGGGTAAAATTTATTTACACCCCCCCCCCTCCCCCCCCCCCCCCCCCCCCCCTCCCGTGTGGTATGATTGTAGAACATTCTACTTTTATGTTTAAAAATAGCCAATGACGCTCTATGTGGTTTGGTTGATTTTCCCACTTTACCCCTAATCGCACTTTATTTTTAAGTGGAATAAGTTCTCCAAACATTTAATTCATCAAATAGTGGTTTGGTTGTTGAATTGAATATTTAGAGTGGTGGTAGTTGTATTTTCTGTCAATAGAGGTGGAAGAAGACACTATTGCAGTAAGGAGGGTATAAAAGACAATTGACATTTTCTCTTAACAGAGTTAACTATGCAGTTTAGTCCAAAAATATAAGGTTTTAGACTATTTTTAAATATGAGAGGGTAAAGTGCTTTAAGCTCATATCACAGGAGGTTAGAATGAATTGTGCCCTTCATTTTATAATCCAAGCAGACATGATGCCAAAGCCCATTGGGAGTAGTATTTATTTATTTATATTTTTTAACTTATTTATTTAAGAATAAAAAAAAGGAAGGTTAATTGCACTTTTATTTTTCTTCAAATGTCCATAAAGACAATAGAATAAAGGCAATGATCAAGAGTACTCTCGCAAGAGGTCCAGCGAGATAGAGAGAGAGAGAGAGAGAGAGAGCGCTCTTTTGGTGATTTTCGGCGATGTTTCGGCAGTGCTCCTGCGAGATTCTGGTGATTCATTTTATATTTTTAAAATGCTGATTTACACTCTCAAAATATAGATCTATAATTTTAGAATGTAAATCTAGATTTTTTATATTTGAAATTAGAGTTTTGAGAGTTTTCCTTTCCGATTTTGACATAAATTTTTAGTTTTTCAAGTCTTCTCTCCATATTATTGTGGGTGTACTTTCGATGACAGTAGCGACGGAGTTGGGTAGCAGCTATGGGGATGACGTCGACAGGGACGGTGTCGACGAGAATGTGGGCTTTCAAGCAGATTTTGTTTTCTAAACTACACCTTTTAGCATATTAGTGGTTTTTCCTGAATTGTAACTGTTTTTTTGACGGATTTATTTTATTTTTGTTGGTTTTTTATTTTGTTGTTTAGTTAGAAGGACCCTTTGAAGTTTTATTATGTATGGTTGCTATTTTATTAATATAATGTTTCTCATATTTAAAAAAAAATAAAAAAAAATAAAGAGTACTCTGTATCATGACTTTTCTCTTCATTCTTTCCATTTTATTACATCATTTTAATGATTGTGACTTGGTTTGGTGAACTTATTATTATCTTAAATTAATAAAAAAAATTAAGGGAATTCTATAATACCAGAGCTGTACTATCTAGGGTTACAAATGAATAGAATTGTTCATGAATAGATTTGAGCTTGGCTCAATAAGGGTTCGGTCGAATTCGGTTCATTAAATTTTTTGTTAAATTTTTATTATGTTCGAACTCAAATTCGAGTTCGTTAAAATCTTAATAAATAAATCTAAACATAATAAAGTTAGGCTCATTTAACATTTATTTAAATAATAGAATAAATATATTATTTAATATATACCAGAGGTGTACTAAAACTAGGGGTTACAAATTAATAGAGTCGTTTGTAAATAGACTCGAGCTCGGCTCAATAAGGATTCGTCGAACTCGATTCGTTAAATTTTTCGTAAATCTTTATTATATTTGCGCTCAAATTCGAGCTCTTTAAAAATCTTAATAAACAAGTTTAAATATAGTGAAGTTAGACTCGTTCAACATTTATTTAAATAATAGAATAAGTATATTATTTATATATTAAATAATATAAAAATATATATATAAAAAAAAGGGGATAAATATGTTATTTATATAAATCTATATAATAAGGCAAGAAGGTTTTTGAATTTGTCTCAAAATGTATCAGAGATACATTTTATTTTAATGACTGAGATGAATCCTAATCAAAATTGATGGTCAGATTTGTTTGGCCCAAAATATGTTTCCCGCTTATCTCTCCTCTCTTCTCTCACCACTTCTGCCCTCTTTCATCATTCCATTACTCCCTCATCTCTCTCTCTCTCTCTCTCTCTCTCTCTCTCTCTCTATCTAGAAAGTATAATGACTCTCTCTATCTCTCCCTCTTCTCTCCTCTGGTGAAGGCCTGCCTCCACAACACAGAAGCCCCTCTCTCTCTCTACATATCTCATTCTCGGTCGCCCCCACCAGGTCACCACCAAAGCTGTTCTTGAATCTGGCTTTGTTGTTCATCGTTGTTGTTTTTGTTGCTACCTTAGGGTAGTCAGATTAGGGCTCTGTTGTTTTTGTTTTTGTTGTTTTTGTTTCTGTTGTTCAAGCTGTTCGATTGTAGTTTGTCAAAATGAGAGAGACGTCGGGAGAGGCAAATTAGGGCTCGAAAGGGTGAAGTAACAGATTGAAGATAAGATCTGATGATGAAGCAATTACTCTGTTTTTATTGCAGGAGAGTTAGAGGTGGTAATGGTTGCAAAGTTGGAGACAACAATGGCAGCTTGTGAGTGTAAATTTCTTCTTTCCTTAATTTTCTTGCGAAAATGAAAGAAAATAAGAGATGGGTTCTGTTAATTGTTTTGTTTTACTGTTTTTTATGTTGTTTTGAGGTTAAGTACTGTTTGGATGAGCAAGTAATTGACGTGGGTTATGGGTTGATTGGAAGATGGGTTTTACAAAGTGAGAATTGCAGATCGTTTGTTAGGAAAGCCATCAGCAAAATGTCTATTCAGCAAGGGTGGGTATTTGGTAGGTCTTATTTTAATTTTTTTTTAATATTGTACGGGGAGCAAATATTCCGGCAAGCCCGTACTCCTTTCTTCCAAGCTCTGTTTCTGTCCGATCACCTACGAGTACAACGGCGGTGAGCTACCCGGCGGTGTGTGGCCGGAAAACCCCTCCGACGATCAAGTTAGCACACACCTTGGGATAGAGAAAGAAAGAGGAGAGAGTGTTTGAGTGTAAGTATTCTTTACCAAACGTTCGTCCTGCATATGGGGAGGCGCAGACATGCTTATATACCCTCTGCACCCCAAATCTACTCCCAGTAATCTCTCGACACGTGGCACTGCTATCCCATCTGTCAGCACAAATCTTGCTGAGCATCACCCAACCCAACTGCTTGCCCGCTTTACTGGGAGTTCGGCAGCCGAGTTGTACCATCTTGGCTGTCAACGGCCATACTGTGCTTCATATCCAAGCGCCCTCAGAACTGAGCTCCTTTCCTGCCGTGTTCGGCTGCATTCCGGCGAAGCCGAGCCTGAGATTGGTCATACCGGTCCACCAAAGGCCTTTTAACCGAGCTTCTGGCACAAGCTTCTCTGCCGAACTAACGGTGCGTGCCTTTTAACCGAGCAACGCAAGTTCAAGTAGCTCGGTCCAGGTCCGAGCAGCCCCAACTCCGGGCAAATCCAAAGTTATCCCGGCCCAACACACCCTTGGGCCTCCAACTTGCTCGGCCTTTACCTCGGCCCATTTCCAGTTCATAAATCTCTCTATCAATTGCCCCTTAATTCCGTCCGCGTAAGCGTGACTGGGATTATTGATTCCGACCGGGATAATCTCTTCCTCGGTTCACAATTTGCAAGAGACCAACCGGGCTAATTTCCGTACTTGGTTCCTCGTCTTGCTCGGTTGACGCCTCATCTGACCTTTCTGTCCCTTTAACTCTGACGCTGCCATTAATGGTGACACGTGTCAATCTCCCATTGGCCCTCGAGCAGCCAACCCAGCCGTCTGTTGGCATTCAAATTTTTGGCGGCCTTTGCGGCTATATACATGCCTCATCTCCCTCCGTTTCAAGCTTACTGATCCTCTCCCATTCTAAGCATCCCAGAGCTCTTGCCCCTCATTCGTCACCACTGCTGAGTTCGTGTTTGAGGAAGAAGTCACTGCCCTTCACTCGTAAGTCCTCCAACTTTTCTTTTGCTATTATTTCATTTAGTATTTCGCACATTAGGGCACTAAACACGTAGTTTTTAGGACATGGGCACCCAAAATCGTCCCAAACCCTTAACTGTTCATGGTGTTCTTCATTTTCTCTGATGAACATTGAAGATCTGGGGCGGACCGGGCTCCAGGTCTTCTTTTGATCCAAAAAATCACTCCGACCGAGCAAATGACTTGTTTGCCTCAACCTTAGTAAAAACCGGGATAGCAAAAGGACTTGGCCGCTCGACCGGGCTAACATCTGGTCCGCTTGGGTGACCGAGCTCCTTGGTTAGCCTTTGCGACCGAGGTGGTTTGGCACTCTTCATGACCGAGCTAAAGTCAAGCTCGCTTTGCGCGACCGCGCTCCCTCTTACACTTGCCATCCTTTTCCTGCAGAGTCCAAGGGGACCACTGACCATTACCGAGGCTCTCAAAGACCGAGCAGCCATCAATCACCAGACAGTGCCAAACCTCCTCAGCCGAGCTAGCTTAGCCAGTTTCACATGGGGAAATTTCGCTTCCTCGTCGATACTCCGGCTGCACTGGCCGCGTTCAGGGAAGAGTACGGTATCCCGGCCGACGTCCACCTTGAGCTCGCAAAAATTGAAACAACGCCTTGGGGCAGATTAGAACAGTGCCCTTTCACTGTTCTGTCTATCATCGAAGGAGGCCTCCGCTTCCCGGTCAACCCATGATCGAATTTCTGCGCCGGACTAAGCTTGCACCCACACAAGTATCAACAAACACTTACCGAATTATCAACGGTGTCCACGAGCTAAACAACCGGATAGGCACCAACTTAGGTTTAGCCGAGATACTGAGGCAATACACACTTGGGCACACCGGCGATGGCCTCGCTTATTATTTAAAAATCCGACCGGGCAAAGAAAAATAGTGACCGGCACCCCAGATAAAGACTTACATGATGATGACTTTTTCTGGGTGCCTAGCAACTATGAAACAGCCGACGTACCGGGCTGGGCAATTACCAAGAACTTTGGTTCCACATGTAAGCCGTGCTAACTTGCTCGGTTATTTGCCTTTCTTCAATATTCTGTACTTAACCATTTTTCCTGTTTCCTTTGCAGCGATTCAAGCCTTGCAAGCCAACTACCAATATCCCAACGTTGAAGCCATCCGGACCATGCTCCGCTACAACCACTGAGATTGTAACGAGCTGCTCGGCTACACCCCAACTTACAGATATTCAGCTCCACGCCGGAGCAAAGTGACAAACTTTCTCCGTGCTCCGTCACCTCCTCCAGACCCAACTCTACCGGACATGCCGCTAATCCGGTTGACCGAAGAATAAGAAATGGCCAAACGAAGCCGCATCAAGAACCTCCTTACAGCCACTTCAACCGAGATACCGAGCATCATTACCCACTCACCAGCTGCCGGTCAATCCAGCGGCCCCGTGGTTGCCTTGGCATCTCCAGCCGCCGGGCAATCTAGACAGGAAACTTACCGTGCTGGCAAAAGACCTCGCGCAGACCCATCTGCCGAGCTGGTTGCCGAGCTAACCACTGAGCAACCCGCCGAAACTGTCGACCCAACACCACTATGGCGACCGCAGCTAAAGCACCGGGGCAAAGACATCCCGGCAACAGCTTCCATCAAGGGCGACAAAGAACACCTGCTCGCCTACGATCTTTCCAAAGCCCTTCTCCTACCGAGCGACGTGGTCGGCAGCGACCACGTTCCTGACACTCGGTTGGTGAAGTCGTCAGTTAAGTCAATGGCCAGGGTAAGTCTCAATCTTTCACTGAAATTTTTATAAGTGTTTGCACGGTTTCTTCTCTGATCAAATTTTCTTCTTGCAAGCCATCCAAAAGCAACACTTGGTCATGGAGCGCATCCATCGACTGCGGCAAAGGGCGAATGACACCGCCAGCCAAGTCCAAAGCCTTCAAACCGAGCTTGGCCGAGCAAAGTCCTCACTTCAAATCGCCAATTCCGACAACAACAGGTTGCTCGGCCAGCTTGACGAAGTCGAGAAGAAGAGAGATGAGCTCCAGGCCGAGCTGGATGCACTCAAAAAGTCAAGGGAGAAGGAGTGCAAAGACGCAAACAACGCCGGCTTCAAGGAAGCCGAGGACAGCTACAAGAAGCAGGTCTTCACAACTCAAGACATTTATTTCAAAGCGGGCTGGAAGTCTGCCTGCGAACATCTCGGTCAAGGTCCTGATACCGACGTGTTTGCCACTCCGCCGCCTGCCTTCCTACCGACCTATCTCGTGCCATATGCCAACGACGTCTTCAGCGCGTTGCAGGCTGAAGCCGAGGAAGGTCTTGAAGAAGAGGCCGAGGCAGATGCTGAGGAAGAAGACCACCAAGAGCAGGAGCAGCCCGGCCGAACTGAGCCCGGTGCCCAAGACCAATCTCCAACGGTCAACTTGGAGGCAACCAAGGATGAATTCACCAACCTTTCCCCTTAGCTTAGTTTTCTTTTTTCTTTGCTTTTTGTTTTACACGTGTAACCGGGCTGTTTGCCCCACATTTTGTACTTCTTTTTACATCAATGAGAAAGATCTTGTTTTACCAAGTGTTTGCACGGTCCTAAAGTTGAGTAACTTCAACCGGACAAAATATCTCGGCAAGACAAATCTCATTAATTAACTCATATAACCGGAATAAACCATCTCGGTAGTACACCCAGAGTCGAGCAGAACATCAAGTCTTTCAACCGGAATCAACATCTCGGTTGAGAATACCTAAGTTCAACAAAACATCAACTTTTCAACCGGAGTAAACCATCTCGGTTGAGGATACCTAAGTTGAATAAAACATCAACTTTTCAACCAGAGTAAACATCTCGGTTGAGAACGAACAAAGTTGAACAAAACATCAACTCTTTCGAACCGGAATAAACGTCTCGGTTGAGGATACCTAAGTTCAACAAAACATCAACTTTTCAACCGGAGTAAACCATCTCGGTTGAGGATACCTAAGTTGAACAAAACATCAACTTTTTAAGCGGAGTAAACTTCTCGGTTGAGACGAACAAAGTTGAACAAAACATCAACTCTTTCAACCGGAATAAACCATCTCGGTTGAGAATACTTAAGTTGAACAAAACATCAACTTTTCAACCGGAATAAACATCTCGGTCGAGACGAACTAAGTTGAACAAAACATCAACTTTTCAACCGGAGTAAACCATCTCGGTTGAGGATACCTAAGTTGAACAAAACATCAACTTTTCAACCGGAGTAAACCATCTCGGTTGAGGATACCTAAGTTGAACAAAAACATCAACTTTTTAACCGGAGTAAACATCTCGGTTTTTACATCAAAACAATAATCTGAATGCTAAAGTAAAGAAGAGACACTTCTATAAATTGACAAAAGAATGTTACATGAAGTGTAATGCAAAAAATTCCTTTGCACAAAAAAAGAAAGCAAAAGCTGGAAATAATACAGCTTGAGCTTGACTGCATTCCATGGCCGGGGAATTCCCCTACCATCCAAGTCTTCCAAGTGATATGCCTCCTTGCCCGCCAGACCGGTTATCTTGTAGGGTCCTTCCCAATTTGCCCCTAGTTTGCCTTCACCTGGCACCAGGGTATTACCCATGACCTTCCTCAAGACCCAATCACCCACTTTGAACGATTTAGGGGTGCACGGTTTTGTTGTATTTCCTTGAAATCTCTTGTTGATAGGCAACCACGTAGATGAGAGCCTTTCCCGACGCTCTTCCACTAGATCCAATACCAGGGCAATGGCCTCGGCATTCAGCTCGAGCTCAAAACTTTCGCTTCTGAGGGTGGGCATGCCCATTTCCAAAGGTATGACCGCCTCCACGCCATAAGCCAAAGCAAATGGAGTTTCCCTGGTAGACCGCCGAGGGGTTGTTCGGTATGCCCAAAGGACGCTGGGGAGTTCCTCAGCCCACTTTCCCTTTGTTTTCTCCAGCCGTTTCTTCAACCCATCAAGTATGGTCTTGTTTGACGCCTCGGCTGGACCATTAGACTGCGGGTAAGCCGGAGTAGAGTTGTAGAATTCAATCTTTAAATCTTCACAAAACCCTCTGAATAGGCGACCGTCAAACTGGGTGCCGTTATCAGAGATCAGAATTTTGGGGACGCCAAACCGCGTGACCACATTCTGCCAGACAAATCGCTTCACGTCTTTCTCCTTGATTGTTGCCAAAGGCTCAGCTTCAACCATTTAGTGAAGGAGTCGGTGGCCGCGATGAAGAACTTCCGGTTGCCTGGTGCTGTTGGGAGCGGCCCCACGATATCTAGCCCCTACATCGCAAAGGGCTAAGGGCTGGTGAGGGGAAGAAGTTCCCTGGCCAGCCGGTGGATCTGATGAGCAAACTTCTGACACTTCTCACACTTGCAAACATACTTCTGTGCGTCGGCCTGCATGTACGGCCACCAGTAGCCTTGTGAAAATAGCTCGGTAGGCCAAGGACCTGCCCCCTATATGACTGCCACAGATGCCTTCATGAATTTTCACGCAGGAAGGCTTCCACGCTACTCGGGTGCACACACTTCAAGTAGGGACCGGTGAAAGACTTCTTGTATAAAGCGCCGGATGGAGAGAGCCAAAACTGCTTTGACTTCACCCGCACTTTATGTGCTTCCTTTTTGTCGGGCTGGAAGGGTCCGTTCTCTAAGAAAAAGAATGATAGGGTCTATCCAAGAGGGCCCTAGCTCGGCGCAGAGTACTTCTGTCTGCCCGGTTGCTTCAATGCTGGGTCTTGGAAGGAATTCAATCAAAAGAGGGTTGGGAGATGAGCTATCGACCATGGAAGCCAGTCCGACCAACTCATCTGTCGGCCATTTTTTTCGCGGCCAATTTGTTGGACCCTGATCGCCTGAAATCGCTTGATGTGGTCCCCTGACCAGAGTCTGGTACTTCATCATTCTGTCATCCTTTGCTTCATAGACCCCAGAAACTTGGTTAACCATAAGCTGGGAATCACTGTAAACCATTAGCTCGGATGCTTGCATTTGAAGCGCGCTCCTGAGCCCGGCCAACAGCGGCCTCGTACTCGGCCTCGTTGTTGGATGCTAGGAAGCCAAGTGTGATAGAGTGTTCAATAGTCAGACCATCCGGCGAGATCAGAACTATACCTAGCCCGGCACCGTGACGGTTCGAGGCTCCATCAACAAAAAGTTTCCACATCTCCCCCCACAAAGAGCTTCCAGCATTCTGTGGGGTCCTGAGAGGCTTGGAGGTTGATGGGATCATGGCTGCTCGGCTGTTTGGTTCCAAGCTTTGTGCTGAGCGGCTCCACTGCAGCCCCCTTGGCGATTCGGCATCGGACTTAGCAAGTTGATCCGTAATGCCCAAGTCCGTAGGCGAATCGCCAGGTTGCGGTATTATGCCGACCGCAGTCTCTGTGCTGAGTGGTTCCACTTCTTCTCCCCTAGGTGATGCGGTACCGAACAGAGCAGGTTGATCGGTGTCATCCAACTCCTTCATCACATCGCCGGGTTGTAGAATCGTACTAACTGAAGGTGCTTCGGCGGGGCGCGCAAGTTCCGCGTCGCCAATACCGCCAAGCTGTTGTATTTCGGTCGGGCTTGCATTCTCCTCATCTACCGCGGCAATATCGACCGAGCATACCGGATGAGTTCCAGGTGAAAACTCAGCGATGAAATCAGCCAAGGTCTGGGCTTTTATGGCAGTGCGCGGCTGGAACTTCACATCAAATTGTCCCAGTTCGACCGCCCACTTAAGAATTCGACCGGAAAAGTCCACCCGTTCAAACAAAGCTTTAAGGGGGAACTCGGTCAGAACGATGATGGTATGGGTGTGGAAATAGTGTGCCAACTTCCTCAAAGCCATCATCAATGCCAACGCAAGCTTTTCCAACGGCAAGTATCTCGACTCTGCCGGCAACAAGGTTTTATTGACGTAGAAGATTGGGAGGTGCTTGATCCCTTCAGCTCGGACAAGCACTGCACTGACTGCATGTTGTGAAACGGCCAGGTAAAGGTAGAGTTCCTCACCGGGCTTCGGTGTTACCAATAGTGGCGCCGAAGACAGATACTCCTTGAGCTCGGCTAAAGCCCGGTCACACTCTTCGTCCTACGAGAACTTTGATTTCAATGCCTGAAAGAAAGGGCGGCAGCGGTCTGATGACCGGCTTATAAATCGATTAAGCGCGGCGGCCATTTCGGCCAGATACTGCACGTCCTTAGCCGAACTAGGCTGTTTCAACTCTTGTACGGCTCTGATCTGTGTGGGGTCTGCTTCGATACCTCGGTTCGTGACTAGGAATCCCAAAAATTTTCCGGATCCCACGCCAAAGGCACACTTAGACGCATTCAGGCGTAGCTTGTGTTTTTTGAGAATGGCGAACATCTCGGCTAAGTCGGACAAGTGGTCTGCTTGATGCCGGCTTTTAACCACCATATCATCAATGTAAGCCTCCATCGTCCGGCCCAGCAGAGGGGCAAACATCTTGGTCACCATCCTCTGAAAAGTTGCCCCGGCGTTCTTTAAACCAAAAGGCATGACTCGGTAGCAGAAGAGTCCCCTTGGAGTCGTGAAGGAGGTGATCTCTCGATCGGGCCCATGCATGGCAATCTGATGGTAGCCGCGGTAGGCATCTAAGAAACTAAGCCTGTTATGCCCAGCCGTCAAGTCCACAAAATTGGTCAATTCTGGGCAAAGGGAAGCTGTCTTTCGGACAAGCTCGGTTGACTGTCTTGTAATCGGCACAAACTCGCCACTTCTCACTCTTTTTGGGCACCACTACTGTGTTGGAAATCCACCGAGGGTAGTGCACTTCCTGAATTGCTTGTGCCTCAAGCAAGTTTCTTACTTCCTCAACAACTACCTCGGCGTGATGCAGTGCTGATCTCCTTGTTCGCTGAATGACTGGCTTTGCTCCGGTGAAGACATTGAGGTGATGGCAGATAAAACTTGGATCGAGGTCGGGCATGCCGTAAGGCGACCATGCGAAGACCTCGATGTTGGCCATCAAAAACTCAACCATTTCGGTCCTTTCTTGGGCAGTAAGGCTGGAGCCGAGCAAGAAGAACTTGTCCAGATGCTCTGTATCAATTCGCACATCCACCAATTCCTCAACGGCTTTGTCCTTTGCCCTGGTGCCCACATCGTCAAGAACTCCCCGGTCTTCCGGTCCTTCTATCATTTGAATGAAGCCTTTAGCAACCCGGCTCCCGTTGACTGCCACGAAACACTGCTTTGACATGACTTGATCTCCCCAAATTTTTTCGATTGCCCCCATAGCCGAGGGGAATCTCATCACCTGATGGTAGGTCAATGCCACGGCTTGCATCGCGTGAAGCCATCCCCTTCCAAGGATCAGGTTATAAGTAGATGGTACTTGCAACACCCAGAACTCCACTTGCTTGACCACGAATCCCGCTTTGACCGGCAGGATAATCTTTCCCAACGGCCACTCCGGTTGTGAGTTGAAACCAACCAGTGGCGAAGTCGCCGGAGCCAAGTCTGTATCACGGAGCTTGAGCTGGTTGAATGCATCGTAGTACATGATCTCGACCGAGCTTCCCTGATCGATCAAGATCCGTCTGATATCAAATTTCTTGACGCGGAGCGTCACTACTAAGGCGTCATTGTGCGGTGTCTGAATGCGCTCTAGATCCCTTGAAGAGAAACAGAGCACATCTTTTTCTTCGGTCTTCCCCCTCTTGATCGCAGGTTGAACCGACAAGATTTCTCTCATGTGTTCTGCCTTCTTGATCATACCCCGGAGCTCACATACCCGCGCCGGCTCCACTATGCCATGGTTGACATTAATAACTCCTTGTGGGGGCGCATCACAGTCATCCGGTCCCCGCGGATCAACCGGAGCTTGATTCGCCTTAACTCCCCTATCGATGTAAAGGTCCAGGTGTCTGGCTGCGACTAGCTCTTCCAAGTGTTGCCTCAAAGGCAAACAATCCTCTGTCCGGTGGCCGCGCTCCCGGTGAAACGTATAACAGTACCGCGGATTGAAGCCGTTCTGACCGTCGCCCAACTTAGCTGGAAACCGGACATACTCCTCGTCTCGGATTTCACTAAGTATGCGATAGATTGGAATCTTGAAGACCGTGGTGATGCCTGTCCTGGCCTTCAACCTTCTATTTGCATCGGGCACGTCATCTCGGGGGTAGTCATCCCGGTCATTCCGACGTCCCCTTCCCCGGTTCTTGCAATTCGAGCCACGGTCTGATTCCTCAGCGCGGTCACTTGATCGACTAGACTCTTGCCCAACCGCGTGCACTTTGCCAGCTGACCTCTTGTCTGTTGCTACCGAAATCGCCTTCGCGATAGATGCCGACGCATCATCCTCTACTCGGATGTGCTCATTAATACGCTGCATGAGCTGGCCCATGGATGTCGGCTGGTGCATGGTAAGCGAGTCCCGCAGTCTATGTCCGACCAGGAGACCACGCTTGTATTGAGTGATTGCAAGGTTGACCGGGCAATCCAAGATCTCGTTGAAGGTCTCCCAATATCTGGAGTTGTACGCCTTTAATGTGTCGCTCGGTTCCATCTTGACACTCAGTAGGTGATCGACTTCCTTTGGTGTTTTGGTGTTGGTTTTGAAGCGCGTTACAAAGGCTTCGGCCAACTGATGCCACCTCTCGATACTACCCTCCGGCAACCTTTCAAACCATTTCAAGCCCAGTTCGCCTAAACTTGACGGGAAGATAAGGCACATAAGCACGTCATTCCACCTATGCCCGGCCATAACCTGTCGGAAGTGGCTTACATGCATATAGGGATCGGTCTTTCCGTCGTAAAGTGTGAATTTAGGCTGGTGGAAGCCTGCCAGAAGTGGTGTTGTTTCTATCTCTAGGGAGAAAGGGGTGGCGCTCAGCCTTGCCAAGTCAGAGTCTACAAGGAGCGGCGCCGCTTGGCGGGGTGGAGGCATTTCGATCTTCTCGCTGGCGTGAACTCCGTAGGATAGCCGCTGGAACGCCGGCACCCTCTGGGCCTCCCGCCGGCGAGCCCGTTCCTTTAAGACTGCTCGCAAATCCTCTGAACGAGCAGAATAAGAGTACCTCGATGTTGTCTCCGGACATGAGGGCTGGTAAGTGCTATCTTGCGCGCTAGACTTCTCTGCACGCACATCGGAATCACCAACCTTGTAACTTCTGGTAATAGAAATGGACGGAGTATGTCACTGACTCTGACTGCCTGAACGGCGGGGTTGGGTGCGCTTACTGTGGTCTCCTACTCCAGCTACACCCTTCCCTTTGACATGCCACTTCAACTCCTCCATCTTCGCCGCCATTCGCCGGATGACGGCGTCTTGGTCCCTTAGCTTGTGTTCCAGACGTCTGCCGTGTGATTCTCTCCATCACCGATGACCGTCTGGGCTACATGAATGACCATAGCTCCTCCCGCGCGTCTCCCGACTGCCCTCTTGGGAGTGTCTCCAAGTCCGCCATTGGAGGGATGGTGGGATGTCCTTCTCTCCGTCTGCCCGACTCCGGAGTAACTCCGTCGATGGCGGACAACGGAATCTCGTCGTTGTTCGCCATGAAGGTGATCAGATGAGCCTGGAAGACAAGGTTTTGTCTGCAAAGCTTCCCACAGACGGCGCCAATTGTACGGGGAGCAAATATTCCGGCAAGCCCGTACTCCTTTCTTCCAAGCTCCGTCTCTGTCCGATCACCTGCGAGCACAACGGCGGTGAGCTACCCGGCGGTGTGTGGCCGGAAAACCCCTCCGACGATCAAGTTAGCACACACCTTAGGATAGAGAGAGAAAGAGGAGAGAGTGTTTGAGTGTAAGTATTCCTTACCAAACGTTCGTCCTGCGTATGGGGAGGAGCAGACATGCTTATATTCCCTCTGCACCCCAAATCTACTCCCAGTGATCTCTCGACACGTGGCACTACTATCCCATCTGTCAGCACAAATCTTGCTGAGCATCACCTAACCCAACTGCCTGCCCGCTTTACTGGGAGCTTGGCAGCCGAGCTGCACCATCTTGGCTGTCAACGGCCATACTGTGCTTCATATCCAAGCACCCTCAGAACCGAGCTCCTTTCCTGCCGTGTTCGGCTGCATTCCGGCGAAGCCGAGCCTGAGATCGGTCATACCGGTCCACCAAAGGCCTTTTAACCGGGCTTCTGGCACAAGCTTCTCTGCCGAACTAATGGTGCGTGCCTTTTAACCGAGCAACGCAAGTTCAAGTAGCTCGGTCCAGGTCCGAGCAGCCCCAACTCCGGGCAAATCCAAAGTTAACGCGGCCCAACACACCCTTGGGTCTCCAACTTGCTCGGCCTTTACCTCGGCCCATTTCCAGTTCATAAATCTCCCTCTCAAATATGAAATCTCTCTCTGACATATAGTAATTTTGGGGAGTAAAATTGATTATACAAATAAAAAAATGGGCTAAATCTTTAGTGCTCCTCTCTCTATTTGATTTTTTTTTTTTTTTAAAATCAGATGGTGTTCATAGAAATTTGGCTAAACCATTAAAGGTATCCTACTTCTTTAATATGATGCTTGGCTTCCATTGAGAATTAAATTGTTCAATTTCCTTTAAGTTTACGATTTTTTTTTTAAATTTAATATTATCATTTGTAAATGTTCCGCAATAATAGATGAGTATATAATACTTGATCTTAAAATGTAATTTATCCAATTTAATGTAATTTATCATCTAGATTAAATTACATTAAATGGATTTAATGTTATTTCTTAAATGGATTTAATTTTTTAAAAGGTTTTGGATCTGAATTAATACTTGATCTTCATAAAAATGAGTTTTATTTTTTAAATGGGTTTTGATTTTTACATGGTTTTATTTAATCAAATCACAAATTTGAGAGAAAATAGACTGAAGAAAAAAATAGAAAAAGTATGAATGAGAGAAGGGACTCATCGCCGCTCATTGCCACTCCATTCTGCGACTGTCCACCACCATTAAAGAGGAAGATGAAACAAAAGAAATAAAGGGTTTGGAGAGAGAATAGTAAGAGACGTTAGAGAGAGAGAGATAATAGGTAGAGAGAAGAGAGGATAGTAAAGATAATAGGTAGAGAGAAAATGAGTGGGGCAGATAAAGAGAGAGAATGAGTGGGTGATAGTAGAGAGAGTCCGAAAAAGAAAGAGTTAGTGGGGCACATGTAAAGAGTCTTAAAGAATTGTGATTCATTTGTCTCTCTTCTTAAATAATTGAAAAAAATTAGTGTAATCGGGAACATGTGTATTCTTTAAATAATAATAATAATAAAGTCAAATGGAATTAGTATTTTAATTTTTGATTATTGTAATAGATTAAAATAGTTATATTTGATAAGATAATTAATTTGAAAGTCGAAACTAGATCTGTATTTATAGTTTGACCGCAAATTTTTACTAACAAATTTGAAAAATTACATTTTAATTTAATAATTTTATTTTCATTTATATTTTAATCTCATCATTAATTGCATCGTGCTTTCAGGCACGGGCATACACTAGTACATTTATATAACATTGGTGGTAGATATTATTATTTTTGTAAAATATTGACTTTTTTTTTTTTAAAATATGTTTATATATATTGTATACATATATTATTGTATAATCAAAATTTCATTTGTAACTTTAGCCTCATATGTAAGTATGAATTTATAATTTTTTTAGGTCATTAAGAATCATGAACAAACTCAAGCTCGAGTCTAACCTAAGACAACTCAGTTTGAGCTCGGTTTGTTAAATTTTTATTAAGCTCAAGTTCAAGCTCATTAAAATCTTAATAAATAAGTTCAAACATACTAAAACTTAGATTGGCTTATTTGCAGCTCTAACTCAAACTAAACTTCTGCCGGATTGAGTACTGCAACTGTAAAAAAAACCAACCCCGAATCTCTTCCTTGATCATGAACGAGAAAGGATGATCCCACAACAAAGTTTACTTTTTGCGGCTCATACAATGAACATCCCATTAACATTCTGACAATAATGGCTGTAACCTCTGTGCCTACCTCGTCTATCTCAACACAAGCTTAACGAAAAATGTTTGAAATAACTGTTTCCTATTTAACATTCAATAATACTACCACATGTCCTCCATGGCCTTGCAAACCTGAAAACCAAAGGAGAATTTGAATTTCGGGATCCAAAACTTGTCGAGCTCTACTTCCCACAAGTTCATGAGGCTCTAATCCAACAACCTAGAATCATAATTCAGATTTGGAAGTCATTGTTGTCATTGTTGTTGGTGTCGTCGAGTGATTTGAAAGTCCTTGAATAGTACCTTAAAATCTTGGAATGATGTAAATAGATAGTTTTTTCGACTGGACATGAATGGGACTGAAATTTTTACTCCGTGTCCATGTGTCTACTTCTACTATCACTCTCTTAGTCTGCAATTTATGATATTATGTATGTTTTTAGGAACTTGAGAAATCTAATTAAGGTTTCGAGACTATCACTTGTACTATGCAATATAAAATCTAAATCCATGAAAGAATTCTGCCCTTATGATTTGGCATTATTGATGGTAAGAATAGTTTTGAAAATATTCCAAAATCATGCTATAAAATCAAATGGTTAAAGTTATTCTTTGAAGACAGATACATCTAATGAAGTTCAACATTATGGTATGTCTTGATTTTGGGGGATCAAAAATAAACACCAAAACTCAATCGAGTGAAAGAAAGATCAAAGTTCAAATTAAAAATAAATCAAAGGATGTGCAAGGAATTGGAAATTATGATCCTAAGAATGCGTCTAGGGTTTCAATATTTTCTTTTAATTTGATTAATGAAATTTATTCTTCGTGGCCAAGAAAATACTTAAAATTTTAAAAAACAAATAAACAAACAAACAAATTAGGGTTTGACCATTTATGAAATAAGAATAATGCTCCATTCCTCTAATTCCTCCCCCTTCCCTTCCCTTCTCAACTCCCTCTAATGAAGTGGCAAACAACACCAACTAATCAACTCTCTTCAAACTCTTCTCTTTTTTCAAAATTGTTTGCCACATCATTGGGGGTAATTTGGGGGGAGAAGAAATTGGAGAGATGTAGCATTGCTCATAAAATAAATACTCAATTTAAATCTTAATTTTTTGATTTATTTTCAATCTAAATCACCTATCTATTTTTATTAGGTAAAAATAATACCAAAAAAAAAAAAGGAAGTATTTTAGTTATTAAACTCCACAAAAAAAATAATATTTTAGATATTTTACATGCACTTACATTGGTTATAATAGCTAAAATAACTTTTTTCATCCATTTTACTTGATAGAAATATAAAACGGACATACAGAAGTTCTATAAAATGGCTATTAGACCAGTGATGTTGTATGTGACGGAATGTTGGGTAACTAAGAAATAAGATGTAAATAAGATGACTGTTACTAAGATGAGGATGCTAAGGTGAATGTGTGGCAAGATTGGAAAAAACAGAGTTATGAATGAGTATATCTGAGAATGAGTTAGAGTAGTATCGATAGAAGATAAATTAAGAGATAATAAATTGAGATGATTTTGTCATATATAACGGAGACCAACAAAAACAGTAGTGAAGAGATGCGATACAGTGACGGTAGATGGTAGTGTTAAGGGAATGGGTAGACCTAGATTGACGTGGACTGATGTAGTAAATAAAGATATAAATATTCTTAATTTGACTAACGAAATGGCATTGGATAAAAGTCGAGTAGAGAAGAAGGATTCGTGCAGCCAACCCTATTTGATGAGACTTAAGGCTTAGTTTGGTTTATAGGCGACTGGTTCATATTGAAAATAAATTAAAATATTAGAGTTTACATGGGTACTCAGGCCATAAGTCCATTTTTGAATCTTTTAGACCATTAGACTCAAGTTTTAATCTCCTTGGGCCAAAAGGACACAATTTGTCCAAAAAGGACACTATCTGTTGAAATCAACCTATCTATTTATCTCTTGAAATCACCTTATGCCTTGAAATCACTTAATTTGTCTATTTGTTGAAATTCACCAGGCTTATTTTCTTATATGTTGAAATTCACCAAATAATATATTTGTTGAAATATGACACATGTTACTCATTCAACATCCTATCTGTTGACTATAACACATTTTTATATCTCACCACCACCACCTGTTGCCGTCGGTCACCGCCGCTAACCACATCCGTCGACAGCTTTTCTGGCGCCGATGAAATTTTTTGATGACTTTTATGTCGTGTCCTTATCACCAAATAAGATTTTTCCTTAGATCTAATACTTCATACACTCTTTAAGATGGACTTTTCACGAATTCTCTCGAGTTTAAATTGATAAAAGACATTTTATGTACACGTATTACATTGTATTATTGACTAAAATAACTATTTTTTGTCCATTTCACCTAACGAAAATAGTGAATGGTTTAGATTGAAAACAAATTAAAAAAAATAGAGTTTAAATTAATAGGTCTAGAGTTTTTTTTTGTTTGTAATTTTTTCAAATTTAATCACTAACAATCTATTCTTGTTGTAATGGGTAAGTTTATTACTTTTCCATCTATATTTCCGAAAACAATCACGATAAAATAAAAAGACTATGATATTATATACACGAATGTCTTACTATGATACTATTTGCACTCTCCTCTTTATTGATGTAATTAATTCGCTATATACTTAATTTGATCAATAATTTTTTTTTTTTGCTGATAAAAAAAAAAAAAAAATACATGGATGTCTTACCATGAATATTCAAATCATTGAAATTAGGGTTCTATGCTCATTATACTGTTACATCATTATCATAATTCCTCATTCTACCAAAATTACCATGCTAAAAAATATTCAGATCAACGAAAACAAAAAAAATTAAATTATGACAAACTATTTTTCTACTGGATCATAACTTTATCTCATTCCCAATCAAAATCTTTCAACATAATCACAACTCCAAATTAATTCCTAAACTAAACGCAATGAAAATTCATATGAAAAATTAAAAATTTTCACCTCATCCTAAAACTTGATTGAGTACTGCACCGATGAAAAAAACCAATCCCGAAATCTCATCCTTGATCATGAACATGAAAGGATGATCTGTTACAAAACTTGGTTTTTTGGGCATGTAGAATGAACATTCCTCAAACATGTAGGCAGCAACAGCGGGCCTCTGTACCTTCCTTGGCTATCTCAACACAAGCTTTGGATTTTCCAAGGAGTTGGGAAACCTACCTACTTTTGGCGGAATTTGCTTACAACAACAGTTTCCATGCTAGTATTGATATATGACACCATATGAGGCCTTAAATGAAAAGAAATGTAGGTCTCCGGTTTGTTAGACAGAAGTTGGGGATATGACTTTGCTCAGACTAGAAATTGTGAAAACAACTACTGAAAAGATCAAGATCATTCAACGATGACTCAAGACCGCTCAAAGTCGTCAAAAGAGTTATGCCGATCAAAGAAGAAGAGATTTAGAATTTGAAATTGGTGATCATGTATTTGTTCAACATAATGGAAGGTCTTAATTTTTGGAAATAAAAAAAGAAAATACAAGAAGTTCCAAACACATGATACACCACCGTAATTATAGATACAAATATTTTTTGTCTCACATCTGTGTATTTTGTGTTTGAAACTTTGTGTGTTCTTAGAACAAATCAATAAAATAAAAAATGGACATTATATAACAATAGCAAAACTCAATCCTTCAAATTGAATAGGTAGTCCTTATAAAAAAAATAAAAAAATAAAAAATAAATTGGAAATTGTTCAAAACGTCAAAGGGTGTGGAAGGGATTTGATATTATCATCCCAATAAGTGTCTAGCGTTTCATTATTATTTTCTTATTCAGCTTTGCAAATCTTGACAATATAAAGTAAAAAATAAAAATTGAAAATTTTACGAGGGTTGTTATTATTATTTTTTTGAATTGATGAATACTGTCTTGTATTCTTTACTTATTTATTTTATATTCTTGTGTATTATATTATTAGTGCGATTTCAAATTTTTTGTCTCACCTTGGAGATTTTGGGACAAGTATGACAAGTACGACGAGGGACCAAAAGAATAGGGTACTAAATTGCTAACAAACAAACAAAAATAATAATTAAAGAGAAAGATATAAAATTACCTGAGTTGGAAAATCAACCCAAACAAGGTTTTAGGGGCACACGTTCATCAACCCAAACACCATTGACGGGAAAGAAATACACCTTCTCGTATAATCCTGTTGATCAAGCCTACACTCCTCCGTACGTCGTCGCTTTGCAACCTGAAAATACAAACGTGAGCTGGCCGGCGGATGTGTGCCGGAAACCTCTCCGATGCCTAAGTCAGTAAGCAAGACAAATAGGCAAAAGCTCTGTATATTTAGGAAACAAAGTTGTGTTACCTTTCCAAAGGTGATATTGGCGAGCTTTTATAGGTTTCGTGTGGCACAATCCTAGTAGGACTCTTACTTCTCCATGTAGAGTCCTCCTAGGATTCATACTTCTGAGAGATAATGCTTCTCTCAACACCCCCCTCACTGCTTAAACCAAGTGAGATGGTTTTTCCCATGGCCGGACTTCCATATGACCGAAGTAACTGTTAGTTCGGCCCTCACTTTTATTTCCCTTACCTCGGTTCTCCCATGCTAAAACCGAGCTATCCATAAGAGAGTTGAGCCGAACTATCTTCAGATGCAAGTCCTTGAGAGGACTTAGCATACCTCAGCTTCTCATGTATAACATGTGGTGTGGTTTAAACCGGGCTAACATGTTACGACCGGACTAACTCTAAGACCGGTCTAATTCTAAAGCGTCTGTAGACCGGTCTAACTTCGGTTTTCCCTTCGGACCGGACTAACTTCCGCGCTTTGAGACCAGACTAACTCCAAAGCATCAACAAGACCGGAGTAACTTACAAAGCCGTTTTACTAGGCCCTTTGCACTGCGGCCCATAACGGCCCATCACCCAGCTCGGCCCAATTTAAATATAAATTACCCTCTCAATTGCCCCTTAATTCCATCTGCGTAGCATGATAAGGATTACTTGCCTAAAAAACCAGGCTAAAGTTTTAGCCTTTCCAGCCGAGCTAAAATGACCTTTTAGCCTATCCAGCCGAGCTAACACTACAAAGCCTTTAGGACCGAGCTACAATTTAGCCGAACTACCCTTATCCGGTCAAAACGTCTCTTCAATCACAACATCTGAATCGTTCAGTATTCCAATGACACGTGGCAGCCTCTGATTGGCTCTCCACAGCTGTTACGCCGCCCTCATACTTCACACTTTTTGAACAGTTCCCGCCTTTCCTTTTACACAAAACAAAAGCCCCTTCGTTTTTCAACAGATCACTCATCTTACTATTCAGTCTTTCTTCTCTATCTTCTTGAGTTCTTACTATTCCCCAACCTCGCATCTCTGAAGCTTGTGTTTTTGCTGCTGTTGCTTCCATCTCCAGCTCCTCTGTATCTTTATCTGGTAAGTCTTGCGCATCCATCTCGTTTTTCTTGTTTTCGTACTCTGTTGTGCGTGTTTTTACAAAACACATCCTTTCCATTTTGCTTTATTTCTTCTGAAAATACCATGTTAGAACCTCTGGTATTCATGAAATAATCTGTAGACCACTCTTTGATCCAAAATCACACACAACCGAACTAGTAAATTGTTTGTGCTAGGCGTAGATCTATTCAGACTTTAACCGAACTGGAACTTGTGAATACTCCAGTAGTCTCAATAAGTCATCTTCTGATTTACCTTAGCTGACATAAATGAACCGGAATAAATCTGAACTTAGCAAACTGGCAACCTTGGCATTCAACCGAGCTAAGCCTTGGGGCTAAGCCAGTTTTCTGAGTTCCCTAACCGGACTCAGAAAGCTGCCCCTATAGGTTTAACCGAAGTAACAAATCGTAGCTCAGACCGAGATAAACAACCTTGCTCAAACCGAGATACCCAACCCCTCGTTCAAACTGAGCTACCAAGCACAGTGCTAGAGCCGATATAGAACCTGTAGCATCTCACGTAGCCAAAGTAGGACCTATTATCTTTCTTTTGATTTTGTAGCACGGTCCAATGATCTGTGCTTTAACCCCTTTGTTTTCCACTTTGTAGACTTAGGTTGCCCAGGCACTCCACTGCGCGCTCAACCGAGCTACTGAGCACACTTTTCGGACCGAGATAACTTATTTTTAACTTATACAATAAATGGGGAAGTATAGGTTTTTGGTAAAAACCCCAGGAAGCTTAGCCGAATTCCGAAGGGAGTACAACATCCCTGAAGACGTCCAACTGATACTGGCCAAAAAAGATGTTACTCTGTGGGGGAAATGAAGGCTTCGTCCCCTTTACCCTCCTTTCAATTATAGAAACCGGACTAAGATTTCCAGTCCAGCCACTAATCTGTGAATTCCTTAGGCAAACCAGACTATGCCCAACCCAGCTCTCCACCAACTCCTATCAAATAATAATGGGAATAGCTGAACTAAACCGCCAGACCGGCCTAAACCTCGGTTTAGCCGAACTATTTCACCAATATTCTTTAGGTTCAAAGAAAGAGGGGTGGGTATTTTATTTGAGAATTCGTCGTGGCCGAGAAAAAATAATTAAGGATACACCGGATAAAGATTTGAACGACGACGATTTTTTCTGGGTATCTGGGAACTTTGAAGATCATCAAGCCCAGATCCCTGGCCGAAGAATAAATTGGAAGAAAGGCATACCCGGTATAAACATTTCGGTTTTACTTCATGCTTCCTTTATTTCGGCTTTCTCCTTCTGAACCGTTCTAATAGTTGTCTTCTTTTGCAGATAAAGCCCATCTCAGATCAGTATACGGTTACCCGAACTTGGATATACTCCGCGCCGCACTACGACATAACGAGAGAAGTTGGACCAAGCTGTTAGATTTTGAACCGACATACAGGTACAGCGGTCGCCGAAAAGCGAGAGTGACCGACTTCCTCCTCGAAGACGGTCCAGAACCGGACCCAACCCTGCCCCAGATCAACCTAATCCCACTCACAGCCGAACAAGAGATGGCCAAAAGGAACAGGCTGAAGGCCCTGTTGACCGCAACAAACCCCGCCGAAGTACCACCAGCAGGGCAGACCACTGAAACCGTGGTAGCACTTCCGTCCCAACGGCTCTCCTCATCTCGTCCGAGCAAGCGCGCCCGGACTAGCCAAACCGAGCGCCGTCTTGCTGACGAGGACGAGACCATTCTGCCACCTAGTCCTCCTCCCAGCATTCAACCAAGCCCCCAACCGGAGCAATCAGACCGAACTGCCTCCTCCTCCAAATGGGTTCCCGAACTGACCTTCAACAACCGAGATATCACTGCTTCTGATTCGGTTGTCACAGAGAAGGACCACCTGATGGCTTTTAATCTAGCCAAAAGTGTGTGCCTTCCAAAAGATATGGAGCACCACTACAAGCAACTTAACACCGAACTGAAGTCCATTCGGTCTTCAACCAAGTCCATGATCTTGGTAAATAGCTTTCTTCTTTCTGTGTAATTTTTTCCAGCTTTCAGTCCGGCTAAAGTTACTTCTCCTTTGCAGGCCATCCAGAAAAACCAAGTTACACACAGGAGGGTCATGGAGCTCAAGAGAAATACCAGGGAGGCCATGGCAGAGGCCGAAGCAAAAACGGCCGAGTTAGATGAAATAAGAAAGCAGCTGGCCGAGCTACGAGCTGAGAACGGTCGATTGACCGAAGTGGTTAATTCGGCCAAAGCCGAAAAGAAGAAGGTTGCTCTCGAGGCAAAGGACAAGTACCTGCGCCTTTTGGCCAAGATTGAAAAGAAGAAAGACGCCGAAATAGCCCAGCTGAAGGGGGGCCTGAAGAAAGCCGAAAAGCAAGGCTTTAAGAAGGCCGAAGATGCATACACCCTTCAATGCGACGCAGCTAAGGACCTCTTCTTCAAATGTGGCTGGAGGAGTGCGGTGGAGCAGCTCGGTTGTCTGCCCGACACCGAGGTCTACAATGCTCCACCGTATACCATTCCGGCTTCACTGTCGCAGTATGCTGCCGATCTCCAGAAGCAATTCCTTGAGGGGTTTGGTGATGAAGATGATGATGATGATGATGATGATGATGAGGATGAACCAACTATTACTCCGGCGATCAATGAGCAACCCAACGATCAGACGGTTCGGTTGGAGCCGGTAGTTGAAGACTTGACTGATGAGCTGCAGACTGACAACACGCGGCCCATTGGTACCGAGGTTCATGCTGAAACCAAGCTCCCACCTGAAACCGTGCTCCATCCTGAAACCGGACTTCGGGCAAATGCTGATGCAGAATTCGATGCCGAACTTGACGATCTCTTCAACTGAATGTCTTCTTTCTTTTTGTTTTGTTCTTGAGCTTGTAACCGGGCTGCGGCCCCTCAGTTGTATTTTGTTTTGTACTTCAATGAAAAAATCTTCTTCTTTGCTAAACTCTTATTCCGGTTTTGATCTGCTTGTACTTGTAATGTATTCAATTTGCTCCAACTGCTATTTCGGTTTGCTCTCTGTTTTTCTACAGTTTCTACTTGCAATATTTTCTTGCTGAGATAACCATCTCGGTCCTAGCTTATAATGTAGACCTGCCAACCATTCTTCAGCCGATATACTTACTTCGGCCGAAGAGTACAAAGAGTTGGTTTAATCCAGCCAACCACTCTTCAGCCATAAACTTACTTCGGCTGAAGAGTACAAAGAGTTGGTTTTATCCAGCCAACCACTCTTCAGCCATAAACTTACTTCGGCTGAAGAGTAACAAGTGTTGGTTTAATCCAGCCAACCACTCTTCAGCCATAAACTTACTTCGGCTGAAGAGTAACAAGTGTTGGTTTAATCCAGGCAACCACTCTTCAGCCATAAACTTACTTCGGCTGAAGAGTACAAAGTGTTGGTTTTATCCAGCCAACCACTCTTCAGCCATAAACTTACTTCGGCTGAAGAGTAACAAGAGTTGGTTTTATCCAGCCAACCACTCTTCAGCCATAAACTTACTTTGGCTGAAGAGTAACAAGTGTTGGTTTAATCTAGCCAACCACTCTTCAGCCATAAACTTACTTCGGCTGAAGAGTAACAAAGAGTTGGTTTTATCCAGCCAACCTCTAAGTTGGTTTTTCCAGCCAACTTAGAATGAAGTGTTTGGTTATTTTGACCAAACGTCCTACAGCCTGGATCCTTATCCTGGGCTTAGGAAGGTTCATAGTTGGTTATTCCGGCCAACTATGTTTACAATGCTCCTAACTCACTAAAGTTACCTTCTACTGAAAACAATTATGCTGAAAATAATCGACTTGTTTTATTGAGAAAGTAAAAAATTACATGTATTTAAAAGGAAAAAAGCTAGAAATAAAATAACTTGAGATTGGCAGTGTTCCATGGCCTAGGGAATTGCTTTGCCGTCCTTATCTTCCAAGTGGTATGCTCCTTTGCCTGCCAATCCGACCACTTTGTAAGGTCCTTCCCAATTAGGCCCCAACTTGCCATCTCCTGGAACCAAGGTGTTTCCCATCACTTTGCGTAGTACCCAATCTCCGATCTTGAATTGTCTTGGATGCACTATTTTGTTATACTTTCTGGACAACTCTTGTTGGTAGAAGGCGATGTGAACCAATGCTCTGTCTCTTCTTTCTTCTGCAAGGTCGAGCTCTAATGCTATGGCTTCGCTATTTAAGTCTGGATCGAAGTTTTAGCTCCGAATCGTGGGGAGGCCAACTTCTAATGGGATGACTGCTTCCATGCCATAAGCTAAGGAGAATGGTGTTTCTCCTGTTGATCGACGAGGCGTGGTGCGATAAGCCCATAAAACATGAGGGAGCTCTTCTGCCCATTTGCCTTTAAGCTTTCTCTAACCTTTTCTTCAATCCATCAAGGACTACCTTGTTTGATGCCTCCGCCTGACCATTTGCTTGGGGATATGCCGGTGTAGAATTGTAGAACTCTATCTTGTATTCTTCACAAAAGCCTCTGAAAATTCTGCCGTCGAATTGAGTGCCGTTGTCTGAGATTAATGCCTTTGGTATGCCAAATCGAGTGATGATATTCTACCAAACAAACTTCTTCACATCTTTTTCCTTGATTGAGGCCAAGGCTTCTACTTCCACCCACTTTGTGAAGTAGTCGGTTGCTGCAAGGAAGAATTTCCTGTTGCTTGGTGCTGTTGGAAGCGGCCCTACTATGTCTAAGCCCCACATTGCGAAAGGCCATGGGCTAGTCAATGGTAGTAGTTCTCTGGCAGGTTGGTGTATTTGGTGCGCAAACTTCTGACACTTTTCTCATTTTTTGACATACTTCTCTGAATCCGCTTGCATGTATGGCCACCAGTATCCTTGTGAAATTGCTCGGTATGCCAATGATCTCCCTCCTTGATGGCTGTCGCATACACCCTCATGTATTTCGTATAAGAACGCTTCTACTTTGCTGGGATGAACACACTTTAAGTAAGGTCCTGAGAACGACTTTTTGTACAATGCCAAGGATGGAGAGAGCCAAAATCGCTGCGATTTTGCTCTTATTCTGTTAGCTTCTTTCTTTTCTTCCGGTAAGGTGCCGTCTTTCAGGAACAATACGATGGGATCCATCCAAGAAGGGCCTAACTCCGCACAACATACTTCTTTTGCTTCTCGGTCTTCAATGCTTGGTCTAGGCAGGTAGTCGATTAATAGTGGATGAGGGATGGAGGTATCTGCCATTGAGGCGAAGCCTGCTAGTTCGTCTGCTCTGTTGTTTTCCTCTCTACCGATCTGTTCTATCCTCACCACTTCAAATTTCTTTATCTCTGTTCTGACCAATTCTTGGTACTTAGCCATCCTGTCATCCTTTGCTTCGTAGTCGCCAGATATTTGGTTTACCACCAGCTGTGAGTCGCTGTAAACTATTAGCTCGGTGGCCTTCATGAAGAGTGCTGACTTTAGTCCTGCAAGAAACGCTTCATACTCCGCTTCGTTGTTCGATGCTGGGAAGCCAAGGTTGACTGCCTGCTCCACTACCAGGCCGTCCGGAGAGATGAGGACTATGCCGAGTCCTGCTCCATGCCGGTTGGATGCTCCATCCATGAAGAGCTTCCACATCTCCCCAACGAACAACTTCCAGCAAGTGGAGGGATCAGATGATGCCTTGGGATCTTCCATGTTGCTGGTGTCTTCTATAAGGTCCAGGTTTGCTGTCTGCCCCTTGTTTTCTGTTTGTACCAAGTCTTTACTTGTTGGTGAGTCTTGACTTGGTGTAGCATGGTCTACCTCTGAGTTCCGTGCTTCGCTTTGGTTTGCCTTGGCGTCTGGCTGAGTATCCTGTACTAGGGGTTGTGCTATTCCGGCGTCAACTTCCCTCCCTAGTTCGGTTGTTTCAGTCAGGTCGACTGGGCAGATGTGATGACTGCCTGGTGTGAATTCTGCGACAAAATCTGCCAATGCTTGAGCTTTTATTGCGGTCCTGGGTTGGAACTTGATGTCGTATTGTCCCAACTCTACTGCCCACTTCAGAATTCGCCCAGAAAAGTTCGCCCTTTCAAATAAAGCCTTTAATGGGAAGGCTGTGAGAACAACTATGGTGTGGGCGTGAAAGTAATGCGACAACTTCCTTGAGGCCATCATCAGGGCCAATGCCAGTTTCTCCAGTGGCAAGTACCTTGTTTCGGCTCCCAGCAATGTCTTGCTGACATAGTAGATGGGCAGGTGTTGGATTCCTTCTGCGCGGACCAACACTGCGCTAATTGCGTGCTGCGAAACTGCCAGGTATAAGAAGAGTTCTTCTCCAGGGATTGGGGTTACAAGTAGTGGTGGAGAAGACATGTACTCCTTCAAGCTTTCCAGAGCTCGGTCGCATTCGTCGTCCCACTCAAACTTCGCCTTTAGAGCATGGAAGAATGGTCGTAGTCTGTCTGACGACCGACTTATGAACCGATTGAGCGCAGCGGCCATGCCGGTGAGATGTTGCACTTCTTTTACTGAGTTTGGTCTCTCCAGATCCTTAATCGCCTTGATCTGAGATGGGTCTGCCTCAATACCTCGGTTGGTCACCAGGAAGCCCAGGAACTTACCAGATCCTACTCCGAATGCACACTTCGACGCGTTGAGGCGTAACTTGTGCTTCTTCAGGATCTCAAACATCTCACCTAGGTCCTTGAGATGGTCACTCTTATCCTTGCTCTTGACCACCATGTCGTCGATGTAAGCCTCCATTGTTTTGCCTAACAACGGCTCAAACATCTTGGTGACCATTCTCTGGAATGTCGCCCCTGCGTTCTTTAGGCCAAAGGGCATGACCTTGTAGCAGTATAATCCCCTTGGAGTTGTGAAGGATGTGACCTCCTGGTTTGGTTCATGCATGGCGATTTGGTGGTAGCCTCTGTATGCATCCAGAAAGCTAAGTCTGTGGTGCCCCGCCGTTAGGTCTACCAGTTGATCTATCCGTGGTAGAGGAAAGCTGTCTTTTGGGCATGCCTTATTGACCGTTTTGTAGTCGACGCAGACACGCCACTTGCCATTCTTCTTTGGCACTACGACGGTATTGGAGATCCATCTTGGGTAGTGTACCTCTCTGATTGCTCCAGCCTCCAACAAGTTTCCCACTTCTTCCGCCACTATCTCGGCGTGGTGGAGTGCCGATCTGCGAGTTCGCTGAATTATTGGTCTGGCGGATGGGTGGACATTGAGTTGGTGACAGATGAAGTTGGGATCAATGCCTGGCATGTCGTATGGTGTCCAAGCAAACACTTCGATGTTAGAGGTCAAAAATTCCAAGACCTCTAACCTCTCGGTGCTAGACAACGACGAACCGAGCAAAAAGAACTTATCCGGGTTCTTTTCATCTATTCTTACCTCTACCAAGTCCTCCACCGCTTTCTGGCTAGCCGCTTTGCCAACATCTGCGAATAGTTCATTATTCTCAGGCTCTTCCACCGAATAAACATATCCTTTGGCAGCGCGGCTGCTATTCACCGTGACAAAGCACTGCTTCGACATGATCTGGTCTCCGTAGACTTCTTCTATTACTCCGGTGTCGTTGGGGAACCGCATTACTTGGTGGTAGGATGACGCCACCGATCGCATGGCATGCAGCCATGTTCTGCCCAAGATGATGTTGTAAGTGGAGGGGACCTTCAATACCCAGAACTCCACTTGTTTCGTCACACTCCCTGCTCTGACTAGGAGGATTATTTTGCCGACGGGCCATTCTGGCATGGAGTTGAATCCAATCAGGGGAGATACGGCAGGTGCCAAGTCTTTATCTTGTAACTTCAGTTGTTTGAATGTTTCGTAGTACATGATTTCACATGAACTCCCTTGGTCTATCAGAATCCGCTTAACGTCAAAATCCTTGACTCGGAGAGTGACAACCAGGGCATCATTGTGGGGGCAATATATCCTTGCCAAGTCTTTATCCGAAAAAGACATGACGTTTGTGGCCTCAGTCTTCCCCTTCTTGATGGCAGGCGGGGCGCTTAGTACCTTCCTTAAGTGCTCAGCCTTCTTGATCGACCCTCTGAGCTCGCATACATGCTCATGTTCGAAGACCCCATGTATCACATTGATAATGCCTTGAGGTGGGGCGTCGATCGGCATTTTGTTGGGGTTATTATGATCCTGGGGGGCTGGTTGCGCCCCCCCCTTCAATATATTTATCCAAGTGACCTGCCGCCACTAACTCTTCCAGGTGCTGTCTCAATGGCATGCAATTTTCAGTGCGGTGCCCCTTTTCTTTATGGAAGGTGCACCGTGATCTGTCGTCGTAATCCTTCTGAGCCTCGCCTAGCTTGGCTGGCCACTTGACGAAAGGCTCGTCCCTTATTTCACTCAGAATCCGGTAGATCGGTTTCTTGAAGACCGTGGTTATGGCAATGCGGACTCTCATCCATCTCTTATCCTGGTCTTCTTCGTTGTCTCGCCTGCCCCGCCCGTTCTTGCTTGGACGGTTTACCGCATTGACTTTTGCTGAGGCCTTTTTCTCTGGCGTTGCGGCTGTGCTAGACTTTGCTTTAGCACGGGCGCCATCCTCCTCCACCCTGATGTGCTGATGCACTCTTTCCATCAAGGCTTCCAGGTGAGAGGCGGCGTCATGGTGATTGAGTCCCTTAATCTGTTCCCGACTGGAAGTCCTCTTTTATACTGGGCAATGGCGAGATTGGTGGGGCAGTCCCCAATCTGGTTGAAGGTCTCCCAGTAACGACTGTTGTAAGATCTTAGGGTCTCCTTGTCGCCCATGTCGATGGAGAGTAACTGGTCGATCTCCACCGGGGTTTTGGTGTTTGTTCTGAATCGTGTGACGAACACCTCCGCCAATTGCGCCCAGGAGGCTATGCTGTCTTCTGGGAGTTTCTCAAACCAAGTCAGGCCTAGGTCTCCAAGGCTTGATGGGAAGAGGATGCACATCAAAGCCTCGTTTCGCCGATATACAGCCATGACCTGGCGAAAGTGGCTCAAGTGTGAGTAGGGGTCCGTCTTCCCCTCGTATGTAGTGAATTTGGGCTGAAGGAAGCCTAATGGTAGGGGCGCGTTCTCAATTGCTGGAACAAACGGCGAGGTCTGCAGCCTCGCCAATGCCTTGTCCGTTGGTTCATAGGCAGGGCGCGGTATTGGCATTCCAACCTCGACGCTTCCATGCGTCCGAGGAGCCAACCGCTGTAAGGCTGAGACTCTATGTGGATCATGTGCCCTGGCGTCTTCCCTGCATCGTGCCTTTTCTTCTAGCACGGTTCGTAGGTCGGACGATCCGGGTAACACTGTCTGTCTAGATCTTGTTTGGTGCGTATGTGAAGGCCAATAAGTGCTTCCTTCCGTGTATGACCTCTCGGATCTCGTCCTTTCAGACCTGGGGTGACGAGTTCTGGAAGATCTGGGTAACACTGTCCTGAGGCTTTTACTCTCTGCTTGTGAAGGCATGGTGTTCCTACTACGACCTTCCGAGTGACGAGGAGGCGTTTTGGTTGTGCGCCTCGCTCCTGTCGCCACTTCTTTTCCCTTCATCTGGCGCTTTAGGGTTTCCATATCCGCCGCCATCCGTCGTATTAATTCGTCTTGCTCCTTGATGCGATCCTCCAAGGTTTGATCAATCCTCCGCCTTTGTCTTTCTGGACTCTGTGAACGGGAGTGGTGAGGGCTGTCAGTCCGCCTTCTCTCCCTTGTATCCCTCCTGGGATTCTGTTGATGCTCCAAGTCCGCCATAGGAGGGATCAAAGGTAGTCCTTCGCGTCTCGCACCTCCCTGTGGTGTTTGTCCGTCGATGGCAGACTGTGACACATCTTCGTTGTGCGCCATTGATTCTTCCTGAGGAAAAGCTTGATCAAGAGGTTTTTCTTGTCTGAGTTCCCACAGACGGCGCCAATTGTACGGGAAAGAAATACACCTTCTCGTATAATCCTGTTGATCAAGCCTACACTCCTCCGTACATCGTCGCTTTGCAACCTGAAAATACAAACGTGAGCTGGCCGGCGGATGTGTGCCGGAAACCTCTCCGATGCCTAAGTCAGTAAGCAAGACAAATAGGCAAAAGCTCTGTATATTCAGGAAACAAAGTTATGTTACCTTTCCAAAGGTGATATTGGCGAGCTTTTATAGGTTTCGTGTGGCACAATCCTAGTAGGACTCTTACTTCTCCATGTAGAGTCCTCCTAGGATTCATACTCCTGAGAGATAATGCTTCTCTCAACACCCCCTCACTGCTTAAACCAAGTGAGATGGTTTTTCCCATGACCGGACTTCCATATGACCGAAGTAACTGTTAGTTCAGCCCTCACTTTTATTTCCCTTACCTCGGTTCTCCCATGCTAAAACCGAGCTATCCATAAGAGAGTTGAGCCGAACTATCTTCAGATGCAAGTCCTTGAGAGGACTTAGCATACCTCAGCTTCTCATGTATAACATGTGGTGTGGTTTAAACCGGGCTAACATGTTACGACCGGACTAACTCTAAGACCGGTCTAATTCTAAAGCGTCTGTAGATCGATCTAACTTCAGTTCTCCCTTCGGACCGGACTAACTTCCACGCTTTGAGACCAGACTAACTCCAAAGCATCAACAAGACCGGAGTAACTTACAAAGCCGTTTTACTAGGCCCTTTGCACTGCGGCCCATAACGGCCCATCACCTAGCTCGGCCTAATTTAAATATAAATTACCCTCTCAGACCATATTCAAAACTAGACCACCATTTTTGTCATCACCACCAGCACCTGTGACCGCCATGATCTTCTAACAGTTTCAATGGATATCAGTGATGCTTTTGAACCCCAAAAGCCTAAGCATATGTTGTGAAGTAGGGCAAGTTGAATTGGCAGCCGCCGTGTTTAGAACCACATTGATTGATAATGGAGACAACATTAAAGTCTCGTTTGAGAATATGTTATTTTAGTAATTTTTTAATTTTTTTCGAAAAGATGTGCAGAAAAATAAAGAGAGTGATGTGACAATTTATAATTAATTTTTAACTTTTTAACTAAAATATATAATTGACAAACGAGGGCTAAGTTCTTTTCAAAGCTCTTTTTAACCTCCTTTAGCACTACTTGCTTGCCAATGCTCAAGCAGAATTCCATATTTTTTGTTTAAGGATGGAGTCTTTATCTAGAAGAGTTTCTTCTAAGAGCAAAATTGTTGCACAATATATAAAGGGTAGAAGTATATATGATTTTCATGGACAATTTTTTTATTTTATTTTATTTTATACAAAATTTTGCTTTGTCCCCCAGACTTGCCTTAACTGCTGGTGCTAATAAGGTAGATTTCATCTGGAACTCTTAAAATCCTGATTTTATTAGTAGTGCAATTATCGTTTAATGAAAAATAGTCCAAATTTAAATTAAATAC
>JAXFYN010000024.1:742813-792249 GCA_036172215.1 Camellia granthamiana | reverse complement strand
TGTGCAGGAGAATCCGTATAGGTGTTCGAGTGTTCGAACCCTAATGCGTGAGAAATGGTAAGTAAACGCCATATTTACATATCTGCCACTATGCAGGAGAATACGTATAGGTGTTCCAGTGTTCGAACCGTAATGCACGAGAAATGGTAAGTAAACGACGTATTTACATATCTGCCACTATCCAGGAGAATCCGTATAGGTGTTCGAGTGTTCGAACCGTAATGCGCGAGAAATGGTAAGTAAACGCCGTATTTACATATCTGCCACTGCGCAGGAGAATCCGTATAGGTGTTCGAGTGTTCGAACCGTCATGCACGAGAAATGGTAAGTAAACGCCGTATTTACATATCTGCCACTGTGCAGGAGAATCCGTATAGGTGTTCGAGTGTTCGAACCCTAATGCGTGAGAAATGGTAAGTAAACGCCATATTTACATATCTGCCACTATGCAGGAGAATCCGTATAGGTGTTCCAGTGTTCGAACCGTAATGCACGAGCAAATGGTAAGTAAACGACGTATTTACATATCTGCCACTATCCAGGAGAATCCACATAGGTGTTCGAGTGTTCGAACCGTAATGCGCGAGAAATGGTAAGTAAACGCCGTATTTACATATCTGCCACTGCGCAGGAGAATCCGCGTAGTTGTTCGAGTGTTCGAACCGTAACGCACGAGAAATGGTAAGTAAGCGCCGTATTTACATATCTGCCACTGTGCAGGAGAATCCGTATAGGTGTTCGAGTGTTCGAACCGTAATGCACCAGAAATGGTAAGTAAACGCCGTATTTACATATCTGCCACTGTGCTGGGGAATCCGTATAGGTGTTCGAGTGTTCGAACCCTAATGCATGAGAAATTGCAAGTAAACGCCGTATTTACATATCTGCCACTGTACAGGAGAATCCGTATAGCTGTTCGAGTGTTCGAACCCTAATGCGTGAGAAATGGCAAGTATACCCCATATTTACATATCTGCCACTGTGCTGGAGAATCCGTATAGGTGTTCGAGTGTTCGAACCGTAATGCACGAGAAATGGTAAGTAAACGCCGTATTTACATATCTGCCACTGTGCAGGTGAATCCGTATAGGTGTTCGAGTTTTCGAACCGTAATGCATGAGAAATGGTAAGTAAACGCCGTATTTACATATCTGCTACTGTGCAGGAGAATCCGTATAGGTGTTTGAGTGTTCGAACCGTAATGCACGAGAAATGGTAAGTAAACGCTGTATTTACATATCTGCCCCTGTGCTGGAGAATCCGTCTAGGTGTTCGAGTGTTCGGACCGTAATGCATGAGAAATTGCAAGTAAACGCTGTATTTACATATCTGCCATTGTGCAGGAGAATCCGTATAGGTGTTCGTGTGTTCGAACCCTAATGCGTGAGAAATGGTAAGTGAACGCCATATTTACATATCTGCCACTGTGCAGGAGAATCGGTGTAGGTGTTCGGGTGTTCGAACCGTAATCCACGAGAAATGGTAAGCAAACGCCGTATTTACATATCTGCCACTGTGCAGGAGAATCCGTATTGGTGTTCGAGTGGTCGAACCGTAATGCACGAGAAATGGTAAGTAAACGCCGTATTTACATATCTGCCACTGTGCAGGAGAATCCGTATAGGTGTTCGAGTGTTCGAACCGTAATGCACGAGAAATGGTAAGTAAACGCCGCATTGACATATCTGCCACTATGTAGGAGAATCCGTATAGGTGTTCGAGTGTTCGAACCCTAATGCATGAGAAATGGTAAGTAAACGCCGTATTTACATGTCTGCCACTGTGCAGGAGAATCCGTATAGGTGTTCGAGTGTTGCAACCCTAATGTAGGAGAAACGGTAAGTAAACGCCGTATTTACATATCTGCCACTGTGCAGGAGAATCCGTATAGGTGTTCGAATGTTCGAACCGTAATGCACGAGAAATGGTAAGTAAACGCCGTATTTACATATCTGCCACTGTGCAGGAGAATCCGTATAGGTGTTCGAGTGTTCGAACCCTAATGCGTGAGAAATGGTAAGTAAACGCCATATTTACATATCTGCCACTATGCAGGAGAATCCGTATAGGTGTTCCAGTGTTCGAACCGTAATGCACGAGAAATGGTAAGTAAACGACGTATTTCCATATCTGCCACTATCCAGGAGAATCCGTATAGGTGTTCGAGTGTTCGAACCGTAATGCGCGAGAAATGGTAAGTAAACGCCGTATTTACATATCTGCCACTGCGCAGGAGAATCCGTATAGGTGTTCGAGTGTTCGAACCGTCATGCACGAGAAATGGTAAGTAAACGTCGTATTTACATATCTGCCACTGTGCAGGAGAATCCGTATAGGTGTTCGAGTGTTCGAACCGTAATGCACGAGAAATGGTAAGTAAACGCCGTATTTACATATCTGCCACTATGCAGGAGAATCCGTATAGGTGTTCGAATGTTCGAACCCTAATGCGTGAGAAATGGTAAGTAAACGCCATATTTACATATCTGCCACTATGCAGGAGAATCCGTATAGGTGTTCCAGTGTTCGAACCGTAATGCACGAGAAATGGTAAGTAAACGACGTATTTACATATCTGCCACTATCCAGGAGAATCCGTATAGGTGTTCGTGTGTTCGAACCCTAATGCGTGAGAAATGGTAAGTGAACGCCATATTTACATATCTGCCACTGTGCAGGAGAATCGGTGTAGGTGTTCGGGTGTTCGAACCGTAATCCACGAGAAATGGTAAGCAAACGCCGTATTTACATATCTGCCACTGTGCAGGAGAATCCGTATTGGTGTTCGAGTGGTCGAACCGTAATGCACGAGAAATGGTAAGTAAACGCCGTATTTACATATCTGCCACTGTGCAGGAGAATCCGTATAGGTGTTCGAGTGTTCGAACCGTAATGCACGAGAAATGGTAAGTAAACGCCGCATTGACATATCTGCCACTATGTAGGAGAATCCGTATAGGTGTTCGAGTGTTCGAACCCTAATGCATGAGAAATGGTAAGTAAACGCCGTATTTACATGTCTGCCACTGTGCAGGAGAATCCGTATAGGTGTTCGAGTGTTGCAACCCTAATGTAGGAGAAACGGTAAGTAAACGCCGTATTTACATATCTGCCACTGTGCAGGAGAATCCGTATAGGTGTTCGAATGTTCGAACCGTAATGCACGAGAAATGGTAAGTAAACGCCGTATTTACATATCTGCCACTGTGCAGGAGAATCCGTATAGGTGTTCGAGTGTTCGAACCCTAATGCGTGAGAAATGGTAAGTAAACGCCATATTTACATATCTGCCACTATGCAGGAGAATCCGTATAGGTGTTCCAGTGTTCGAACCGTAATGCACGAGAAATGGTAAGTAAACGACGTATTTACATATCTGCCACTATCCAGGAGAATCCGTATAGGTGTTCGAGTGTTCGAACCGTAATGCGCGAGAAATGGTAAGTAAACGCCGTATTTACATATCTGCCACTGCGCAGGAGAATCCGTATAGGTGTTCGAGTGTTCGAACCGTCATGCACGAGAAATGGTAAGTAAACGCCGTATTTACATATCTGCCACTGTGCAGGAGAATCCGTATAGGTGTTCGAGTGTTCGAACCGTAATGCACGAGAAATGGTAAGTAAACGCCGTATTTACATATCTGCCACTATGCAGGAGAATCCGTATAGGTGTTCGAATGTTCGAACCCTAATGCGTGAGAAATGGTAAGTAAACGCCATATTTACATATCTGCCACTATGCAGGAGAATCCGTATAGGTGTTCCAGTGTTCGAACCGTAATGCACGAGAAATGGTAAGTAAACGACGTATTTACATATCTGCCACTATCCAGGAGAATCCGTATAGGTGTTCGAGTGTTCGAACCGTAATGCGCGAGAAATGGTAAGTAAACGCCGTATTTACATATCTGCCACTGCGCAGGAGAATCCGTATAGGTGTTCGAGTGTTCGAACCGTCAAGCACGAGAAATGGTAAGTAAACGCCGTATTTACATATCTGCCACTGTGCAGGAGAATCCGTATAGGTGTTCGAGTGTTCGAACCGTAATGCACGAGAAATGGTAAGTAAACGACGTATTTACATATCTGCCACTATCCAGGAGAATCCACATAGGTGTTCGAGTGTTCGAACCGTAATGCGCGACAAATGGTAAGTAAACGCCGTATTTACATATCTGCCACTGCGCAGGAGAATCTGCGTAGTTGTTCGAGTGTTCGAACCGTAACGCACGAGAAATGGTAAGTAAGCGCCGTATTTACATATCTGCCACTGTGCAGGAGAATCCGTATAGGTGTTCGAGTGTTCGAACCGTAATGCACCAGAAATGGTAAGTAAACGCCGTATTTACATATCTGCCACTGTGCTGGGGAATCCGTATAGGTGTTCGAGTGTTCGAACCCTAATGCATGAGAAATTGCAAGTAAACGCCGTATTTACATATCTGCCACTGTACAGGAGAATCCGTATAGCTGTTCGAGTGTTCGAACCCTAATGCGTGAGAAATGGCAAGTAAACCCCATATTTACATATCTGCCACTGTGCTGGAGAATCCGTATAGGTGTTCGAGTGTTCGAACCGTAATGCACGAGAAATGGTAAGTAAACGCCGTATTTACATATCTGCCACTGTGCAGGTGAATCCGTATAGGTGTTCGAGTGTTCGAACCGTAATGCACGAGAAATGGTAAGTAAACGCCGTATTTACCTAACTGCCACTGTGCAGGAGAATCCGTATAGGTGTTCGAGTGTTCGAACCGTAATGCACGAGAAATGGTAAGTAAACGCCGTATTTACATATCTACCACTGTGCAGGTGAATCCGTATAGGTGTTCGAGTGTTCGAACCGTAATGCACGAGAAATGGTAAGTAAATCCCGTATTTACATATCTGCCACTGTGCAGGAGAATCCGTATTGGTGTTCGAATGTTCGAACCGTAATGCACGAGAAATGGTAAGTAAACGCCGTATTTACATATCTGCCACTGTGCAGGAGAATCCGTATAGGTGTTCGAGTGTTCGAACCCTAATGCGTGAGAAATGGTAAGTAAACGCCATATTTACATATCTGCCACTATGCAGGAGAATCCGTATAGGTGTTCCAGTGTTCGAACCGTAATGCACGAGAAATGGTAAGTAAACGATTTATTTACATATCTGCCACTATCCAGGAGAATCCGCATAGGTGTTCGAGTGTTCGAACCGTAATGCGCGACAAATGGTAAGTAAACGCCGTATTTACATATCTGCCACTGCGCAGGAGAATCCGTATAGTTGTTTCGAGTGTTCGAACCATAACGCACGAGAAATGGTAAGTAAGCGCCGTATTTACATATCTGCCACTGTGCAGGAGAATCCGTATTGGTGTTCGAGTGGTCGAACCGTAATGCACGAGAAATGGTAAGTAAACGCCGTATTTACATATCTGCCACTGTGCAGGAGAATCCGTATAGGTGTTCGAGTGTTCGAACCGTAATGCACGAGAAATGGTAAGTAAACGCCGCATTTACATATCTGCCACTATGTAGGAGAATCCGTATAAGTGTTCGAGTGTTCGAACCCTAAAGCATGAGAAATGGTAAGTAAACGCCGTAATTACATGTCTGCCACTGTGCAGGAGAATCCGTATAGGTGTTCGAGTGTTGGAACCCTAATCCAGGAGAAACGGTAAGTAAACGCCGTATTTACATATCTGCCACTGTGCAGGAGAATCCGTATAGGTGTTCGAATGTTCGAACCGTAATGCACGAGAAATGGTAAGTAAACGCCGTATTTACATATCTGCCACTGTGCAGGAGAATCCGTATAGGTGTTCGAGTGTTCGAACCCTAATGCGCGAGAAATGGTAAGTAAACGCCATATTTACATATCTGCCACTATGCAGGAGAATCCGTATAGGTGTTCCAGTGTTCGAACCGTAATGCACGAGAAATGGTAAGTAAACGACGTATTTACATATCTGCCACTATCCAGGAGAATCCGTATAGGTGTTCGAGTGTTCGAACCGTAATGCGCGAGAAATGGTAAGTAAACGCCGTATTTACATATCTGCCACTGCGCAGGAGAATCCGTATAGGTGTTCGAGTGTTGGAACCGTCATGCACGAGAAATGGTAAGTAAACGCCGTATTTACATATCTGCCACTGTGCAGGAGAATCCGTATAGGTGTTCGAGTTTTCGAACCGTAATGCACGAGAAATGGTAAGTAAACGCCGTATTTACATATCTGCCACTGTGCAGGAGAATCCGTATAGGTGTTCGAATGTTCGAACCGTAATGCACGAGAAATGGTAAGTAAACGCCGTATTTACATATCTGCCACTGTGCAGGAGAATCCGTATAGGTGTTCGAGTGTTCGAACCCTAATGCGTGAGAAATGGTAAGTAAACGCCATATTTACATATCTGCCACTATGCAGGAGAATCCGTATAGGTGTTCCAGTGTTCGGACCGTAATGCACGAGAAATGGTAAGTAAACGACGTATTTACATATCTGCCACTATCCAGGAGAATCCGCATAGGTGTTCGAGTGTTCGAACCGTAATGCGCGACAAATGGTAAGTAAACGCCGTATTTACATATCTGCCACTGCGCAGGAGAATCCGTATAGTTGTTCGAGCGTTCGAACCGTAACGCACGAGAAATGGTAAGTAAGCGCCGTATTTACATATCTGCCACTGTGCAGGAGAATCCGTATAGGTGTTCGAGTGTTCGAACCGTAATGCACCAGAAATGGTAATTAAACGCCGTATTTACATATCTGCCACTGTGCTGGAGAATCCGTATAGGTGTTCGAGTGTTCGAACCCTAATGCATGAGAAATTGCAAGTAAACGCCGTATTTACATATCTGCCACTCTACAGGAGAATCCGTATAGCTGTTCGAGTGTTCGAACCCTAATGCGTGAGAAATGGCAAGTAAACCCCATATTTACATATCTGCCACTGTGCTGGAGAATCCGTATAGGTGTTCGAGTGTTCGAACCGTAATGCACGAGAAATGGTAAGTAAACGCTGTATTTACATATCTGCGACTGTGCTGGAGAATCCGTATAGGTGTTCGAGTGTTCGAACCGTAATGCACGAGAAATGGTAAGTAAACGCCGTATTTACATATCTGCCACTGTGCAGGAGAATCCGTATAGGTGTTCGAGTGTTCGAACCGTAATGCACGAGAAATGGTAAGTAAACGCCGTATTTACATATCTGCCACTGTGCAGGAGAATCCGTATAGGTGTTCGAGTGGTTCGAACCGTAATGCACGAGAAATGGTAAGTAAACGCCGCATTTACATATCTGCCACTATGTAGGAGAATCCGTATAGGTGTTCGAGTGTTCGAACCCTAATGCATGAGAAATGGTAAGTAAACGCCGTAATTACATGTCTGCCACTGTGCAGGAGAATCCGTATAGGTGTTCGAGTGTTGGAACCCTAATGCAGGAGAAACGGTAAGTAAACGCCGTATTTACATATCTGCCACTGTGCAGGAGAATCCGTATAGGTGTTCGAATGTTCGAACCGTAGTGCACGAGAAATGGTAAGTAAACGCCGTATTTACATATCTGCCACTGTGCAGGAGAATCCGTATAGGTGTTCGAGTGTTCGAACCCTAATGCGTGAGAAATGGTAAGTAAACGCCATATTTACCTATCTGCCACTATGCAAGAGAATCCGTATAGGTGTTCCAGTGTTCGAACCGTAATGCACGAGAAATGGTAAGTAAATGACGTATTTACATATCTGCCACTATCCAGGAGATCCGTATAGGTGTTCGAGTGTTCGAACCGTAACGCGCGAGAAATGGTAAGTAAACGCCGTATTTACATATCTGCCACTGCGCAGGAGAATCCGTATAGGTGTTCGAGTGTTCGAACCGTCATGCACGAGAAATGGTAAGTAAACGCCGTATTTACATATCTGCCACTGTGCAGGAGAATCCGTATAGGTGTTCGAGTGTTCGAACCGTAATGCACGAGAAATGGTAAGTTACGCCGTATTTACATATCTGCCACTGTGCAGGAGAATCCGTATAGGTGTTCGAGTGTTCGAACCCTAATGCGTGAGAAATGGTAAGTAAACGCCATATTTACATATCTGCCACTATGCAGGAGAATCCGTATAGGTGTTCCAGTGTTCGAACCGTAATGCACGAGAAATGGTAAGTAAACGACGTATTTACATATCTGCCACTATCCAGGAGAATCTGTATAGGTGTTCGAGTGTTCGAACCGTAATGCACGAGAAATGGTAAGTAAACGCCGTATTTACATATCTGCCACTGCGCAGGAGAATCCGTATAGGTGTTCGAGTGTTCGAACCGTCATGCACGAGAAATGGTAAGTAAACGCCGTATTTACATATCTGCCACTGTGCAGGAGAATCCGTATAGGTGTTCGAGTGTTCGAACCATAATGCACGAGAAATGGTAAGTAAACGCCGTATTTACATATCTGCCACTATGCAGGAGAATCCGTATAGGTGTTCGAATGTTCGAACCGTAATGCACGAGAAATGGTAAGTAAACGCCGTATTTACATATCTGCCACTGTGCAGGAGAATCCGTATAGGTGTTCGAGTGTTCGAACCCTAATGCGTGAGAAATGGTAAGTAAACGCCATATTTACATATCTGCCACTATGCAGGAGAATCCGTATAGGTGTTCCAGTGTTCGAACCGTAATGCACGAGAAATGGTAAGTAAACGACGTATTTACATATCTGCCACTATCCAGGAGAATCCACATAGGTGTTCGAGTGTTCGAACCGTAATGCGCGACAAATGGTAAGTAAACGCCGTATTTACATATCTGCCACTGCGCAGGAGAATCCGCGTAGTTGTTCGAGTGTTCGAACCGTAACGCACGAGAAATGGTAAGTAAGCGCCGTATTTACATATCTGCCACTGTGCAGGAGAATCCGTATAGGTGTTCGAGTGTTCGAACCGTAATGCACCAGAAATGGTAAGTAAACGCCGTATTTACATATCTGCCACTGTGCTGGGGAATCCGTATAGGTGTTCGAGTGTTCGAACCCTAATGCATGAGAAATTGCAAATAAACGCCGTATTTACATATCTGCCACTGTACAGGAGAATCCGTATAGCTGTTCGAGTGTTCGAACCCTAATGCGTGAGAAATGGCAAGTAAACCCCATATTTACATATCTGCCACTGTGCTGGAGAATCCGTATAGGTGTTCGAGTGTTCGAACCGTAATGCACGAGAAATGGTAAGTAAACGCCGTATTTACATATCTGCCACTGTCCAGGAGAATCCGTATAGGTGTTCGAGTGTTCGAACCGTAATGCACGAGAAATGGTAAGTAAACGCCGTATTTACATATCTGCCACTGTGCAGGAGAATCCGTATAGGTGTTCGAGTGTTCGAACCGTAATGCACGAGAAATGGTAAGTAAACGCCGTATTTACATATCTGCCACTGTGCAGGTGAATCCGTATAGGTGTTCGAGTGTTCGAACCGTAATGCACGAGAAATGGTAAGTAAATGCCGTATTTACATATCTGCCACTGTGCAGGAGAATCCGTATTGGTGTTCGAATGTTCGAACCGTAATGCACGAGAAATGGTAAGTAAACGCCGTATTTACATATCTGCCACTGTGCAGGAGAATCCGTATAGGTGTTCGAGTGTTCGAACCCTAATGCGTGAGAAATGGTAAGTAAACGCCATATTTACATATCTGCCACTATGCAGGAGAATCCGTATAGGTGTTCCAGTGTTCGAACCGTAATGCACGAGAAATGGTAAGTAAACGATTTATTTACATATCTGCCACTATCCAGGAGAATCCGCATAGGTGTTCGAGTGTTCGAACCGTAATGCGCGACAAATGGTAAGTAAACGCCGTATTTACATATCTGCCACTGCGCAGGAGAATCCGTATAGTTGTTCGAGTGTTCGAACCGTAACGGACGAGAAATGGTAAGTAAGCGCCGTATTTACATATCTGCCACTGTGCAGGAGAATCCGTATTGGTGTTCGAGTGGTCGAATCGTAATGCACGAGAAATGGTAAGTAAACCCCGTATTTACATATCTGCCACTGTGCAGGAGAATCCGTATAGGTGTTCGGAGTGTTCGAACCGTAATGCACGAGAAATGGTAAGTAAACGCCGCATTTACATATCTGCCACTATGTAGGAGAATCCGTATAGGTGTTCGAGTGTTCGAACCCTAATGCATGAGAAATGGTAAGTAAACGCCGTAATTATATGTCTGCCACTGTGCAGGAGAATCCGTATAGGTGTTCGAGTGTTGGAACCCTAATCCAGGAGAAACGGTAAGTAAACGCCGTATTTACATATCTGCCACTGTGCAGGAGAATCCGTATAGGTGTTCGAATGTTCGAACCGTAATGCACGAGAAATGGTAAGTAAACGCCGTATTTACATATCTGCCACGGTGCAGGAGAATCCGTATAGGTGTTCGAGTGTTCGAACCCTAATGCGTGAGAAATGGTAAGTAAACGCCATATTTACATATCTGCCACTATGCAGGAGAATCCGTATAGGTGTTCCAGTGTTCGAACCGTAATGCACGAGAAATGGTAAGTAAACGACGTATTTACATATCTGCCACTATCCAGGAGAATCCGTATAGGTGTTCGAGTGTTCGAACCGTAATGCGCGAGAAATGGTAAGTAAACGCCGTATTTACATATCTGCCACTGCGCAGGAGAATCCGTATAGGTGTTCGAGTGTTCGAACCGTCATGCACGAGAAATGGTAAGTAAACGCCGTATTTACATATCTGCCACTGTGCAGGAGAATCCGTATAGGTGTTCGAGTGTTCGAACCGTAATGCACGAGAAATGGTAAGTAAACGCCGTATTTACATATCTGCCACTGTGCAGGAGAATCCGTATAGGTGTTCGAATGTTCGAACCGTAATGCACGAGAAATGGTAAGTAAACGCCGTATTTACATATCTGCCACTGTGCAGGAGATTCCGTATAGGTGTTCGAGTGTTCGAACCCTAATGCGTGAGAAATGGTAAGTAAACGCCATATTTACATATCTGCCACTATGCAGGAGAATCCGTATAGGTGTTCCAGTGTTCGAACCGTAATGCACGAGAAATGGTAAGTAAACGACGTATTTACATATCTGCCACTATCCAGGAGAATCCGCATAGGTGTTCGAGTGTTCGAACCGTAATGCGCGACAAATGGTAAGTAAACGCCGTATTTACATATCTGCCACTGCGCAGGAGAATCCGTATAGTTGTTCGAGTGTTCGAACCGTAATGCACGAGAAATGGTAAGTTACGCCGTATTTACATATCTGCCACTGTGCAGGAGAATCCGTATAGGTGTTCGATTGTTCGAACCCTAATGCGTGAGAAATGGTAAGTAAACGCCATATTTACATATCTGCCACTATGCAGGAGAATCCGTATAGGTGTTCCAGTGTTCGAACCGTAATGCACGAGAAATGGTAAGTAAACGACGTATTTACATATCTGCCACTATCCAGGAGAATCTGTATAGGTGTTCGAGTGTTCGAACCGTAATGCACGAGAAATGGTAAGTAAACGCCGTATTTACATATCTGCCACTGCGCAGGAGAATCCGTATAGGTGTTCGAGTGTTCGAACCGTCATGCACGAGAAATGGTAAGTAAACGCCGTATTTACATATCTGCCACTGTGCAGGAGAATCCGTATAGGTGTTCGAGTGTTCGAACCGTAATGCACGAGAAATGGTAAGTAAACGCCGTATTTACATATCTGCCACTATGCAGGAGAATCCGTATAGGTGTTCGAATGTTCGAACCGTAATGCACGAGAAATGGTAAGTAAACGCCGTATTTACATATCTGCCACTGTGCAGGAGAATCCGTATAGGTGTTCGAGTGTTCGAACCCTAATGCGTGAGAAATGGTAAGTAAACGCCATATTTACATATCTGCCACTATGCAGGAGAATCCGTATAGGTGTTCCAGTGTTCGAACCGTAATGCACGAGAAATGGTAAGTAAACGACGTATTTACATATCTGCCACTATCCAGGAGAATCCACATAGGTGTTCGAGTGTTCGAACCGTAATGCGCGACAAATGGTAAGTAAACGCCGTATTTACATATCTGCCACTGCGCAGGAGAATCCGCGTAGTTGTTCGAGTGTTCGAACCGTAACGCACGAGAAATGGTAAGTAAGCGCCGTATTTACATATCTGCCACTGTGCAGGAGAATCCGTATAGGTGTTCGAGTGTTCGAACCGTAATGCACCAGAAATGGTAAGTAAACGCCGTATTTACATATCTGCCACTGTGCTGGGGAATCCGTATAGGTGTTCGAGTGTTCGAACCCTAATGCATGAGAAATTGCAAATAAACGCCGTATTTACATATCTGCCACTGTACAGGAGAATCCGTATAGCTGTTCGAGTGTTCGAACCCTAATGCGTGAGAAATGGCAAGTAAACCCCATATTTACATATCTGCCACTGTGCTGGAGAATCCGTATAGGTGTTCGAGTGTTCGAACCGTAATGCACGAGAAATGGTAAGTAAACGCCGTATTTACATAATCTGCCACTGTCCAGGAGAATCCGTATAGGTGTTCGAGTGTTCGAACCGTAATGCACGAGAAATGGTAAGTAAACGCCGTATTTACATATCTGCCACTGTGCAGGAGAATCCGTATAGGTGTTCGAGTGTTCGAACCGTAATGCACGAGAAATGGTAAGTAAACGCCGTATTTACATATCTGCCACTGTGCAGGTGAATCCGTATAGGTGTTCGAGTGTTCGAACCGTAATGCACCGAGAAATGGTAAGTAAATGCCGTATTTACATATCTGCCACTGTGCAGGAGAATCCGTATTGGTGTTCGAATGTTCGAACCGTAATGCACGAGAAATGGTAAGTAAACGCCGTATTTACATATCTGCCACTGTGCAGGAGAATCCGTATAGGTGTTCGAGTGTTCGAACCCTAATGCGTGAGAAATGGTAAGTAAACGCCATATTTACATATCTGCCACTATGCAGGAGAATCCGTATAGGTGTTCCAGTGTTCGAACCGTAATGCACGAGAAATGGTAAGTAAACGATTTATTTACATATCTGCCACTATCCAGGAGAATCCGCATAGGTGTTCGAGTGTTCGAACCGTAATGCGCGACAAATGGTAAGTAAACGCCGTATTTACATATCTGCCACTGCGCAGGAGAATCCGTATAGTTGTTCGAGTGTTCGAACCGTAACGGACGAGAAATGGTAAGTAAGCGCCGTATTTACATATCTGCCACTGTGCAGGAGAATCCGTATTGGTGTTCGAGTGGTCGAATCGTAATGCACGAGAAATGGTAAGTAAACCCCGTATTTACATATCTGCCACTGTGCAGGAGAATCCGTATAGGTGTTCGAGTGTTCGAACCGTAATGCACGAGAAATGGTAAGTAAACGCCGCATTTACATATCTGCCACTATGTAGGAGAATCCGTATAGGTGTTCGAGTGTTCGAACCCTAATGCATGAGAAATGGTAAGTAAACGCCGTAATTACATGTCTGCCACTGTGCAGGAGAATCCGTATAGGTGTTCGAGTGTTGGAACCCTAATCCAGGAGAAACGGTAAGTAAACGCCGTATTTACATATCTGCCACTGTGCAGGAGAATCCGTATAGGTGTTCGATTGTTCGAACCGTAATGCACGAGAAATGGTAAGTAAACGCCGTATTTACATATCTGCCACGGTGCAGGAGAATCCGTATAGGTGTTCGAGTGTTCGAACCCTAATGCGTGAGAAATGGTAAGTAAACGCCATATTTACATATCTGCCACTATGCAGGAGAATCCGTATAGGTGTTCCAGTGTTCGAACCGTAATGCACGAGAAATGGTAAGTAAACGACGTATTTACATATCTGCCACTATCCAGGAGAATCCGTATAGGTGTTCGAGTGTTCGAACCGTAATGCGCGAGAAATGGTAAGTAAACGCCGTATTTACATATCTGCCACTGCGCAGGAGAATCCGTATAGGTGTTCGAGTGTTCGAACCGTCATGCACGAGAAATGGTAAGTAAACGCCGTATTTACATATCTGCCACTGTGCAGGAGAATCCGTATAGGTGTTCGAGTGTTCGAACCGTAATGCACGAGAAATGGTAAGTAAACGCCGTATTTACATATCTGCCACTGTGCAGGAGAATCCGTATAGGTGTTCGAATGTTCGAACCGTAATGCACGAGAAATGGTAAGTAAACGCCGTATTTACATATCTGCCACTGTGCAGGAGAATCCGTATAGGTGTTCGAGTGTTCGAACCCTAATGCGTGAGAAATGGTAAGTAAACGCCATATTTACATATCTGCCACTATGCAGGAGAATCCGTATAGGTGTTCCAGTGTTCGAACCGTAATGCACGAGAAATGGTAAGTAAACGACGTATTTACATATCTGCCACTATCCAGGAGAATCCGTATAGGTGTTCGAGTGTTCGAACCGTAATGCGCGACAAATGGTAAGTAAACGCCGTATTTACATATCTGCCACTGCGCAGGAGAATCCGTATAGTTGTTCGAGTGTTCGAACCGTAACGCACGAGAAATGGTAAGTAAGCGCCGTATTTACATATCTGCCACTGTGCAGGAGAATCCGTATAGGTGTTCGAGTGTTCGAACCGTAATGCACCAGAAATGGTAAGTAAACGCCGTATTTACATAGCTGCCACTGTGCTGGGGAATCCGTATAGGTGTTCGAGTGTTCGAACCCTAATGCATGAGAAATTGCAAGTAAACGCCGTATTTACATATCTGCCACTGTACAGGAGAATCCGTATAGCTGTTCGAGTGTTCGAACCCTAATGCGTGAGAAATGGCAAGTAAACCCCATATTTACATATCTGCCACTGTGCTGGAGAATCCGTATAGGTGTTCGAGTGTTCGAACCGTAATGCACGAGAAATGGTAAGTAAACGCCGTATTTACATATCTGCCACTGTGCAGGTGAATCCGTATAGCTGTTCGAGTGTTCGAACCGTAATGCACGAGAAATGGTAAGTAAACGCCGTATTTACATATCTGCCACTGTGCAGGAGAATCCGTATAGGTGTTCGAGTGTTCGAACCGTAATGCACCAGAAATGGTAAGTAAACGCCGTATTTACATATCTGCCACTGTGCAGGAGAATCCGTATAGGTGTTCGAGTGTTCGAACCGTAATGCACGAGAAATGGTAAGTGAACGCCGTATTTACATATCTGCCACTGTGCAGGAGAATCCGTATAGGTGTTCGAATGTTAGAACCGTAATGCACGAGAAATGGTAAGTAAACGCCGTATTTACATATCTGCCACTGTGCAGGAGAATCCGTATAGGTGTTCGAGTGTTCGAACCCCAATGCGTGAGAAATGGTAAGTAAACGCCATATTTACATATCTGCCACTATGCAGGAGAACCCGTATAGGTGTTCCAGTGTTCGAACCGTAATGCACGAGAAATGGTAAGTAAACGACTTATTTACATATCTGCCACTATCCAGGAGAATCCGCATAGGTGTTCGAGTGTTCGAACCGTAATGCGCGACAAATGTTAAGTAAACGCCGTATTTACATATCTATCACTGCGCAGGAGAATCCGTATAGTTGTTCGAGTGTTCGAACCGTAACGCACGAGAAATGGTAAGTAAGCGCCGTATTTACATATCTGCCACTGTGCAGGAGAATCCGTATAGGTGTTCGAGTGTTCGAACCGTAATGCACCAGAAATGGTAAGTAAACGCCGTATTTACATATCTGCCACTGTGCTGGAGAATCCGTATAGGTGTTCGAGTGTTCGAACCCTAATGCATGAGAAATTGCAAGTAAATGCCGTATTTACATATCTGCCACTCTACAGGAGAATCCGTATAGCTGTTCGAGTGTTCGAACCCTAATGCGTGAGAAATGGCAAGTAAACCCCATATTTACATATCTGCCACTGTGCTGGAGAATCCGTATAGGTGTTCGAGTGTTCGAACCGTAATGCACGAGAAATGGTAAGTAAACGCTGTATTTACATATCTGCCACTGTGCTGGAGAATCCGTATAGGTGTTCGAGTGTTCGAACCGTAATGCACGAGAAATGGTAAGTAAACGCCGTATTTACATATCTGCCACTGTGCAGGTGAATCCGTATAGGTGTTCGAGTGTTCGAACCGTAATGCACGAGAAATGGTAAGTAAACGCCGTATTTACATATCTGCCACTGTGCAGGAGAATCCGTATAGGTGTTCGAGTGTTCGAACCGTAATGCACGAGAAATGGTAAGTAAACGCCGCATTTACATATCTGCCACTATGTAGGAGAATCCGTATAGGTGTTCGAGTGTTCGAACCCTAATGCATGAGAAATGGTAAGTAAACGCCGTAATTACATGTCTGCCACTGTGCAGGAGAATCCGTATAGGTGTTCGAGTGTTGGAACCCTAATGCAGGAGAAACGGTAAGTAAACGCCGTATTTACATATCTGCCACTGTGCAGGAGAATCCGTATAGGTGTTCGAATGTTCGAACCGTAATGCACGAGAAATGGTAAGTAAACGCCGTATTTACATATCTGCCACTGTGCAGGAGAATCCGTATAGGTGTTCGAGTGTTCGAACCCTAATGCGTGAGAAATGGTAAGTAAACGCCATATTTACATATCTGCCACTATGCAGGAGAATCCGTATAGGTGTTCCAGTGTTCGAACCGTAATGCACGAGAAATGGTAAGTAAACGACGTATTTACATATCTGCCACTATCCAGGAGAATCCGCATAGGTGTTCGAGTGTTCGAACCGTAATGCACGAGAAATGGTAAGTAAACGCCGTATTTACATATCTGCCACTGCGCAGGAGAATCGGTATAGTTGTTCGAGTGTTCGAACCGTAACGCACGAGAAATGGTAAGTAAGCGCCGTATTTACATATCTGCCACTGTGCAGGAGAATCCGTATAGGTGTTCGAGTGTTCGAACCGTAATGCACCAGAAATGGTAAGTAAACGCCGTATTTACATATCGGCCACTGTGCTGGGGAATCCGTATAGGTGTTCGAGTGTTCGAACCCTAATGCATGAGAAATTGCAAGTAAACGCCTTATTTACATATCTGCCACTGTACAGGAGAATCCGTATAGCTGTTCGAGTGTTCGAACCCTAATGCGTGAGAAATGGCAAGTAACCCCATATTTACATATCTGCCACTGTGCTGGAGAATCCGTATAGGTGTTCGAGTGTTCGAACCGTAATGCACGAGAAATGGTAAGTAAACGCCGTATTTACATATCTGCCACTGTGCAGGTGAATCCGTATAGGTGTTCGAGTGTTCGAACCGTAATGCACGAGAAATGGTAAGTAAACGTCGTATTTACATATCTGCCACTGTGCAGGAGAATCCGTATAGGTGTTCGAGTGTTCGAACCGTAATGCACGAGAAATGGTAAGTAAACGCCGTATTTACATATCTGCCACTGTGCCGGAGAATCCGTATAGGTGTTCGAGTGTTCGAACCGTAATGCACGAGAAATGGTAAGTGAACGCCGTATTTACATATCAGCCACTGTGCAGGAGAATCCGTATAGGTGTTCGAATGTTAGAACCGTAATGCACGAGAAATGGTAAGTAAACGCCGTATTTACATATCTGCCACTGTGCAGGAGAATCCGTATAGGTGTTCGAGTGTTCGAACCCTAATGCGTGAGAAATGGTAAGTAAACGCCATATTTACATATCTGCCACTATGCAGGAGAATCCGTATAGGTGTTCCAGTGTTCGAACCGTAATGCACGAGAAATGGTAAGTAAACGACTTATTTACATATCTGCCACTATCCAGGAGAATCCGCATAGGTGTTCGAGTGTTCGAACCGTAATGCGCGACAAATGGTAAGTAAACGCCGTATTTACATATCTGTCACTGCGCAGGAGAATCCGTATAGTTGTTCGAGTGTTCGAACCGTAACGCACGAGAAATGGTAAGTAAGCGCCGTATTTACATATCTGCCACTGTGCAGGAGAATCCGTATAGGTGTTCGAGTGTTCGAACCGTAATGCACCAGAAATGGTAAGTAAACGCCGTATTTACATATCTGCCACTGTGCTGGAGAATCCGTATAGGTGTTCGAGTGTTCGGACCCTAATGCATGAGAAATTGCAAGTAAACGCCGTATTTACATATCTGCCACTCTACAGGAGAATCCGTATAGCTGTTCGAGTGTTCGAACCCTAATGCGTGAGAAATGGCAAGTAAACCCCATATTTACATATCTGCCACTGTGCTGGAGAATCCGTATAGGTGTTCGAGTGTTCGAACCGTAATGCACGAGAAATGGTAAGTAAACGCTGTATTTACATATCTGCCACTGTGCTGGAGAATCCGTATAGGTGTTCGAGTGTTCGAACCGTAATGCACGAGAAATGGTAAGTAAACGCCGTATTTACATATCTGCCACTATGCAGGTGAATCCGTATAGGTGTTCGAGTGTTCGAACCGTAATGCACGAGAAATGGTAAGTAAACGCCGTATTTACATATCTGCCACTGTGCAGGAGAATCCGTATAGGTGTTCGAGTGTTCGAACCGTAATGCACGAGAAATGGTAAGTAAACGCCGCATTTACATATCTGCCACTATGTAGGAGAATCCGTATAGGTGTTCGAGTGTTCGAACCCTAATGCATGAGAAATGGTAAGTAAACACCGTAATTACATGTCTGCCACTGTGCAGGTGAATCCGTATAGGTGTTCGAGTGTTCGAACCGTAATGCACGAGAAATGGTAAGTAAACGCCGTATTTACATATCTGCCACTGTGCAGGAGAATCCGTATAGGTGTTCGAGTGTTCGAACCGTAATGCACGAGAAATGGTAAGTAAACGCCGCATTTACATATCTGCCACTATGTAGGAGAATCCGTATAGGTGTTCGAGTGTTCGAATCCTAATGCATGAGAAATGGTAAGTAAACGCCGTATTTACATATCTGCCACTGTGCAGGAGAATCCGTATAGGTGTTCGATTGTTCGAACCCTAATGCGTAAGAAATGGTAAGTAAACGCCATATTTACATATCTGCCACTATGCAGGAGAATCCGTATAGGTGTTCCAGTGTTCGAACCGTAATGCACGAGAAATGGTAAGTAAACGACGTATTTACATATCTGCCACTATCCAGGAGAATCCGTATAGGTGTTCGAGTGTTCGAACCGTAATGCGCGAGAAATGGTAAGTAAACGCCGTATTTACATATCTGCCACTGCGCAGGAGAATCCGTATAGGTGTTCGAGTGTTCGAACCGTCATGCACGAGAAATGGTAAGTAAACGCCGTATTTACATATCTGCCAATGTGCAGGAGAATCCGTATAGGTGTTCGAGTGTTCGAACCGTAATGCACGAGAAATGGTAAGTTACGCCGTATTTACATATCTGCCACTGTGCAGGAGAATCCGTATAGGTGTTCGAATGTTCGAACCGTAATGCACGAGAAATGGTAAGTAAACGCCGTATTTACATATCTGCCACTGTGCAGGAGAATCCGTATAGGTGTTCGAGTGTTCGAACCGTAATGCGTGAGAAATGGTAAGTAAACGCCATATTTACATATCTGCCACTATGCAGGAGAATCCGTATAGGTGTTCCAGTGTTCGAACCGTAATGCACGAGAAATGGTAAGTAAACGACGTATTTACATATCTGCCACTATCCAGGAGAATCCGCATAGGTGTTCCAGTGTTCGAACCGTAATGCGCGACAAATGGTAAGTAAACGCCGTATTTACATATCTGCCACTGCGCATGAGAATCCGTATAGTTGTTCGAGTGTTCGAACCGTAACGCACGAGAAATGGTAAGTAAGCGCCGTATTTACATATCTGCCACTGTGCAGGAGAATCCGTATTGGTGTTCGAGTGGTCGAATCGTAATGCACGAGAAATGGTAAGTAAACCCCGTATTTACATATCTGCCACTGTGCAGGAGAATCCGTATAGGTGTTCGAGTGTTCGAACCGTAATGCACGAGAAATGGTAAGTAAACGCCGCATTTACATATCTGCCACTATGTAGGAGAATCCGTATAGGTGTTCGAGTGTTCGAACCCTAATGCATGAGAAATGGTAAGTAAACGCCGTAATTACATGTCTGCCACTGTGCAGGAGAATCCGTATAGGTGTTCGAGTGTTGGAACCCTAATCCAGGAGAAACGGTAAGTAAACGCCGTATTTACATATCTGCCACTGTGCAGGAGAATCCGTATAGGTGTTCGAATGTTCGAACCGTAATGCACGAGAAATGGTAAGTAAACGCCGTATTTACATATCTGCCACGGTGCAGGAGAATCCGTATAGGTGTTCGAGTGTTCGAACCCTAATGCGTGAGAAATGGTAAGTAAACGCCATATTTACATATCTGCCACTATGCAGGAGAATCCGTATAGGTGTTCCAGTGTTCGAACCGTAATGCACGAGAAATGGTAAGTAAACGACGTATTTACATATCTGCCACTATCCAGGAGAATCCGTATAGGTGTTCGAGTGTTCGAACCGTAATACGCGAGAAATGGTAAGTAAACGCCGTATTTACATATCTGCCACTGCGCAGGAGAATCCGTATAGGTGTTCGAGTGTTCGAACCGTCATGCACGAGAAATGGTAAGTAAACGCCGTATTTACATATCTGCCACTGTGCAGGAGAATCCGTATAGGTGTTCGAGTGTTCGAACCGTAATGCACGAGAAATGGTAAGTAAACGCCGTATTTACATATCTGCCACTGTGCAGGAGAATCCGTATAGGTGTTCGAATGTTCGAACCGTAATGCACGAGAAATGGTAAGTAAACGCCGTATTTACATATCTGCCACTGTGCAGGAGAATCCGTATAGGTGTTCGAGTGTTCGAACCCTAATGCGTGAGAAATGGTAAGTAAACGCCATATTTACATATCTGCCACTATGCAGGAGAATCCGTATAGGTGTTCCAGTGTTCGAACCGTAATGCACGAGAAATGGTAAGTAAACGACGTATTTACATATCTGCCACTATCCAGGAGAATCCGCATAGGTGTTCGAGTGTTCGAACCGTAATGCGCGACAAATGGTAAGTAAACGCCGTATTTACATATCTGCCACTGCGCAGGAGAATCCGTATAGTTGTTCGAGTGTTCGAACCGTAACGCACGAGAAATGGTAAGTAAGCGCCGTATTTACATATCTGCCACTGTGCAGGAGAATCCGTATTGGTGTTCGAGTGGTCGAATCGTAATGCACGAGAAATGGTAAGTAAACCCCGTATTTACATATCTGCCACTGTGCAGGAGAATCCGTATAGGTGTTCGAGTGTTCGAACCGTAATGCACGAGAAATGGTAAGTAAACGCCGCATTTACATATCTGCCACTATGTAGGAGAATCCGTATAGGTGTTCGAGTGTTCGAACCCCATTGCATGAGAAATGGTAAGTAAACGCCGTAATTACATGTCTGCCACTGTGCAGGAGAATCCGTATAGGTGTTCGAGTGTTGGAACCCTAATCCAGGAGAAACGGTAAGTAAACGCCGTATTTACATATCTGCCACTGTGCAGGAGAATCCGTATAGGTGTTCGAATGTTCGAACCGTAATGCACGAGAAATGGTAAGTAAACGCCGTATTTACATATCTGCCACGGTGCAGGAGAATCCGTATAGGTGTTCGAGTGTTCGAACCCTAATGCGTGAGAAATGGTAAGTAAACGCCATATTTACATATCTGCCACTATGCAGGAGAATCCGTATAGGTGTTCCAGTGTTCGAACCGTAATGCACGAGAAATGGTAAGTAAACGACGTATTTACATATCTGCCACTATCCAGGAGAATCCGTATAGGTGTTCGAGTGTTCGAACCGTAATACGCGAGAAATGGTAAGTAAACGCCGTATTTACATATCTGCCACTGCGCAGGAGAATCCGTATAGGTGTTCGAGTGTTCGAACCGTCATGCACGAGAAATGGTAAGTAAACGCCGTATTTACATATCTGCCACTGTGCAGGAGAATCCGTATAGGTGTTCGAGTGTTCGAACCGTAATGCACGAGAAATGGTAAGTAAACGCCGTATTTACATATCTGCCACTGTGCAGGAGAATCCGTATAGGTGTTCGAATGTTCGAACCGTAATGCACGAGAAATGGTAAGTAAACGCCGTATTTACATATCTGCCACTGTGCAGGAGAATCCGTATAGGTGTTCGAGTGTTCGAACCCTAATGCGTGAGAAATGGTAAGTAAACGCCATATTTACATAGATGCCACTATGCAGGAGAATCCGTATAGGTGTTCCAGTGTTCGAACCGTAATGCATGAGAAATGGTAAGTAAACGACTTATTTACATATCTGCCACTATCCAGGAGAATCCGCATAGGTGTTCGAGTGTTCGAACCGTAATGCGCGACAAATGGTAAGTAAACGCCGTATTTACATATCTGTCACTGCGCAGGAGAATCCGTATAGTTGTTCGAGTGTTCGAACCGTAACGCACGAGAAATGGTAAGTAAGCGCCGTATTTACATATCTGCCACTGTGCAGGAGAATCCGTATAGGTGTTCGAGTGTTCGAACCGTAATGCACCAGAAATGGTAAGTAAACGCCGTATTTACATATCTGCCACTGTGCTGGAGAATCCGTATAGGTGTTCGAGTGTTCGGACCCTAATGCATGAGAAATTGCAAGTAAACGCCGCATTTACATATCTGCCACTCTACAGGAGAATCCGTATAGCTGTTCGAGTGTTCGAACCCTAATGCGTGAGAAATGGCAAGTAAACCCCATATTTACATATCTGCCACTGTGCTGGAGAATCCGTATAGGTGTTCGAGTGTTCGAACCGTAATGCACGAGAAATGGTAAGTAAACGCTGTATTTACATATCTGCCACTGTGCTGGAGAATCCGTATAGGTGTTCGAGTGTTCGAACCGTAATGCACGAGAAATGGTAAGTAAACGCCGTATTTACATATCTGCCACTGTGCAGGTGAATCCGTATAGGTGTTCGAGTGTTCGAACCGTAATGCACGAGAAATGGTAAGTAAACGCCGTATTTACATATCTGCCACTGTGCAGGAGAATCCGTATAGGTGTTCGAGTGTTCGAACCGTAATGCACGAGAAATGGTAAGTAAACGCCGCATTTACATATCTGCCACTATGTAGGAGAATCCGTATAGGTGTTCGAGTGTTCGAACCCTAATGCATGAGAAATGGTAAGTAAACACCGTAATTACATGTCTGCCACTATGCAGGTGAATCCGTATAGGTGTTCGAGTGTTCGAACCGTAATGCACGAGAAATGGTAAGTAAACGCCGTATTTACATGTCTGCCACTGTGCAGGAGAATCCGTATAGGTGTTCGAGTGTTCGAACCGTAATGCACGAGAAATGGTAAGTAAACGCCGCATTTACATATCTGCCACTATGTAGGAGAATCCGTATAGGTGTTCGAGTGTTCGAACCCTAATGCATGAGAAATGGTAAGTAAACGCCGTATTTACATATCTGCCACTGTGCAGGAGAATCCGTATAGGTGTTCGAGTGTTCGAACCCTAATGCGTAAGAAATGGTAAGTAAACGCCATATTTACATATCTGCCACTATGCAGGAGAATCCGTATAGGTGTTCCAAGTGTTCGAACCGTAATGCACGAGAAATGGTAAGTAAACGACGTATTTACATATCTGCCACTATCCAGGAGAATCCGTATAGGTGTTCGAGTGTTTCGAACCGTATGCGCGAGAAATGGTAAGTAAACGCCGTATTTACATATCTGCCACTGCGCAGGAGAATCCGTATAGGTGTTCGAGTGTTCGAACCGTCATGCACGAGAAATGGTAAGTAAACGCCGTATTTACATATCTGCCACTGTGCAGGAGAATCCGTATAGGTGTTCGAGTGTTCGAACCGTAATGCACGAGAAATGGTAAGTTACGCCGTATTTACATATCTGCCACTGTGCAGGAGAATCCGTATAGGTGTTCGAATGTTCGAACCGTAATGCACGAGAATGTAAGTAAACGCCGTATTTACATATCTGCCACTGTGCAGGAGAATCCGTATAGGAGTTCGAGTGTTCGAACCGTAATGCGTGAGAAATGGTAAGTAAACGCCATATTTACATATCTGCCACTATGCAGGAGAATCCGTATAGGTGTTCCAGTGTTCGACCGTAATGCACGAGAAATGGTAAGTAAACGACGTATTTACATATCTGCCACTATCCAGGAGAATCCGCATAGGTGTTCGAGTGTTCGAACCGTAATGCGCGACAAATGGTAAGTAAACGCCGTATTTACATATCTGCCACTGCGCAGGAGAATCCGTATAGTTGTTCGAGTGTTCGAACCGTAACGCACGACAAATGGTAAGTAAGCGCCGTATTTATATATCTGCCACTGTGCAGGAGAATCCGTATAGGTGTTCGAGTGTTCGAAACGTAATGCACCAGAAATGGTAAGTAAACGCCGTATTTACATATCTGCCACTGTGCTGGGAATCCGTATAGGTGTTCGAGTGTTCGAACCCCAATGCATGAGAAATTGTATGTAAACGCCGTATTTACATATCTGCCACTGTACAGGAGAATCCGTATAGCTGTTCGAGTGTTCGAACCCTAATGCGTGAGAAATGGCAAGTAAACCCCATATTTACATATCTGCCACTGTGCTGGAGAATCCGTATAGGTGTTCGAGTGTTCGAACCGTAATGCACGAGAAATGGTAAGTAAATGCCGTATTTACATATCTGCCACTGTGCAGGTGAATCCGTATAGGTGTTCGAGTGTTCGAACCGTAATGCACGAGAAATGGTAAGTAAACGCCGTATTTACATATCTGCCACTGTGCAGGAGAATCCGTATAGTGTTCGAGTGTTCGAACCGTAATGCACGAGAAATGGTAAGTAAACGCCGCATTTACATATCTGCCACTATGTAGGAGAATCCGTATAGGTGTTCGAGTGTTCGAACCCTAATGCATGAGAAATGGTAAGTAAACACCGTAATTACATGTCTGCCACTATGCAGGTGAATCCGTATAGGTGTTCGAGTGTTCGAACCGTAATGCACGAGAAATGGTAAGTAAACGCCGTATTTACATGTCTGCCACTGTGCAGGAGAATCCGTATAGGTGTTCGAGTGTTCGAACCGTAATGCACGAGAAATGGTAAGTAAACGCCGCATTTACATATCTGCCACTATGTAGGAGAATCCGTATAGGTGTTCGAGTGTTCGAACCCTAATGCATGAGAAATGGTAAGTAAACGCCGTATTTACATATCTGCCACTGTGCAGGAGAATCCGTATAGGTGTTCGAGTGTTCGAACCCTAATGCGTAAGAAATGGTAAGTAAACGCCATATTTACATATCTGCCACTATGCAGGAGAATCCGTATAGGTGTTCCAGTGTTCGAACCGTAATGCACGAGAAATGGTAAGTAAATGACGTATTTACATATCTGCCACTATCCAGGAGAATCCGTATAGGTGTTCGAGTGTTCGAACCGTAATGCGCGAGAAATGGTAAGTAAACGCCGTATTTACATATCTGCCACTGCGCAGGAGAATCCGTATAGGTGTTCGAGTGTTCGAACCGTCATGCACGAGAAATGGTAAGTAAACGCCGTATTTACATATCTGCCACTGTGCAGCGAGAATCCGTATAGGTGTTCGAGTGTTCGAACCGTAATGCACGAGAAATGGTAAGTTACGCCGTATTTACATATCTGCCACTGTGCAGGAGAATCCGTATAGGTGTTCGAATGTTCGAACCGTAATGCACGAGAAATGGTAAGTAAACGCCGTATTTACATATCTGCCACTGTGCAGGAGAATCCGTATAGGAGTTCGAGTGTTCGAACCGTAATGCGTGAGAAATGGTAAGTAAACGCCATATTTACATATCTGCCACTATGCAGGAGAATCCGTATAGGTGTTCCAGTGTTCGAACCGTAATGCACGAGAAATGGTAAGTAAACGACGTATTTACATATCTGCCACTATCCAGGAGAATCCGCATAGGTGTTCGAGTGTTCGAACCGTAATGCGCGACAAATGGTAAGTAAACGCCGTATTTACATATCTGCCACTGCGCAGGAGAATCCGTATAGTTGTTCGAGTGTTCGAACCGTAACGCACGACAAATGGTAAGTAAGCGCCGTATTTATATATCTGCCACTGTGCAGGAGAATCCGTATAGGTGTTCGAGTGTTCGAACCGTAATGCACCAGAAATGGTAAGTAAACGCCGTATTTACATATCTGCCACTGTGCTGGGAATCCGTATAGGTGTTCGAGTGTTCGAACCCCAATGCATGAGAAATTGTATGTAAACGCCGTATTTACATATCTGCCACTGTACAGGAGAATCCGTATAGCTGTTCGAGTGTTCGAACCCTAATGCGTGAGAAATGGCAAGTAAACCCCCATATTTACATATCTGCCACTGTGCTGGAGAATCCGTATAGGTGTTCGAGTGTTCGAACCGTAATGCACGAGAAATGGTAAGTAAATGCCGTATTTACATATCTGCCACTGTGCAGGTGAATCCGTATAGGTGTTCGAGTGTTCGAACCGTAATGCACGAGAAATGGTAAGTAAACGCCGTATTTACATATCTGCCACTGTGCAGGAGAATCCGTATAGGTGTTCGAGTGTTCGAACCGTAATGCACGAGAAATGGTAAGTAAACGCCGTATTTACATATCTGCCACTGTGCAGGAGAATTCCTATAGGTGTTCGAGTGTTCGAACCGTAATGCACGAGAAATGGTAAGTAAACGCCGTATTTACATATCTGCCACTGTGCAGGAGAATCCGTATAGGTGTTCGAATGTTCGAACCGTAATGCACGAGAAATGGTAAGTAAACGCCGTATTTACATATCTGCCACTGTGCAGGAGAATCCGTATAGGTGTTCGAGTGTTCGAACCCTAATGCGTGAGAAATGGTAAGTAAACGCACATTTACATATCTGCCACTATGCAGGAGAATCCGTATAGGTGTTCCAGTGTTCGAACCGTAATGCACGAGAAATGGTAAGTAAACGACTTATTTACATATCTGCCACTATCCAGGAGAACCCGCATAGGTGTTCGTGTGTTCGAACCGTAATGCGCGACAAATGGTAAGTAAACGCCGTATTTACATATCTGTCACTGCGTAGGAGAATCCGTATAGTTGTTCGAGTGTTCGAACCGTAACGCACGAGAAATGGTAAGTAAGCGCCGTATTTACATATCTGCCACTGTGCAGGAGAATCCGTATAGGTGTTCGAGTGTTCGAACCGTAATGCACCAGAAATGGTAAGTAAACGCCGTATTTACATATCTACCACTGTGCTGGAGAATCCGTATAGGTGTTCGAGTGTTCGGACCCTAATGCATGAGAAATTGCAAGTAAACCGCCGTATTTACATATCTGCCACTCTACAGGAGAATCCGTATAGCTGTTCGAGTGTTCGAACCCTAATGCGTGAGAAATGGCAAGTAAACCCCATATTTACATATCTGCCACTGTGCTGGAGAATCCGTATAGGTGTTCGAATGTTCGAACCGTAATGCACGAGAAATGGTAAGTAAACGCTGTATTTACATATCTGCCACTGTGCTGGAGAATCCGTATAGGTGTTCGAGTGTTCGAACCGTAATGCACGAGAAATGGTAAGTAAACGCCGTATTTACATATCTGCCACTGTGCAGGTGAATCCGTATAGGTGTTCGAGTGTTCGAACCCGTAATGCACAAGAAATTGTAAGTAAACGCCGTATTTACATATCTGCCACTGTGCAGGAGAATCCGTATAGGTGTTCGAGTGTTCGAACCGTAATGCACGAGAAATGGTAAGTAAACGCCGCATTTAGATATCTGCCACTATGTAGGAGAATCCGTATAGGTGTTCGAGTGTTCGAACCTAATGCATGAGAAATGGTAAGTAAACGCCGTAATTACATGTCTGCCACTGTGCAGGAGAATCCGTATAGGTGTTCGAGTGTTGGAACCCTAATGCAGGAGAAACGGTAAGTAAACGCCGTATTTACATATCTGCCACTGTGCAGGAGAATCCGTATAGGTGTTCGAATGTTCGAACCGTAATGCACGAGAAATGGTAAGTAAACGCCGTATTTACATATCTGCCACTGTGCAGGAGAATCCGTATAGGTGTTCGAGTGTTCGAACCCTAATGCGTGAGAAATGGTAAGTAAACGCCATATTTACATATCTGCCACTATGCAGGAGAATCCGTATAGGTGTTCCAGTGTTCGAACCGTAATGCGCGAGAAATCGTAAGTAAACGACGTATTTACATATCTGCCACTATCCAGGAGAATCCGTATAGGTGTTCGAGTGTTCGAACCGTAATGCGCGAGAAATGGTAAGTAAACGCCGTATTTACATATCTGCCACTGCGCAGGAGAATCCGTATAGGTGTTCGAGTGTTCGAACCATCATGCACGAGAAATGGTAAGTAAACGCCGTATTTAAATATCTGCCACTGTGCAGGAGAATCCGTATAGGTGTTCGAGTGTTCGAACCGTAATGCACGAGAAATGGTAAGTTACGCCGTATTTACATATCTGCCACTGTGCAGGAGAATCCGTATAGGTGTTCGAATGTTCGAACCGTAATGCACGAGAAATGGTAAGTAAACGCCGTATTTACATATCTGCCACTGTGCAGGAGAATCCGTATAGGTGTTCGAGTGTTCGAACCCTAATGCGTGAGAAATGGTAAGTAAACGCCATATTTACATATCTGCCACTATGCAGGAGAATCCGTATAGGTGTTCCAGTGTTCGAACCGTAATGCACGAGAAATGGTAAGTAAACGACGTATTTACATATCTGCCACTATCCAGGAGAATCCGCATAGGTGTTCGAGTGTTCGAACCGTAATGCACGAGAAATGGTAAGTAAACGCCGTATTTACATATCTGCCACTGCGCAGGAGAATCCGTATAGTTGTTCGAGTGTTCGAACCGTAACGCACGAGAAATGGTAAGTAAGCGCCGTATTTACATATCTGCCACTGTGCAGGAGAATCCGTATAGGTGTTCGAGTGTTCGAACCGTAATGCACCAGAAATGGTAAGTAAACGCCGTATTGACATATCGGCCACTGTGCTGGGGAATCCGTATAGGTGTTCGAGTGTTCGAACCCTAATGCATGAGAAATTGCAAGTAAACGTCGTATTTACATATCTGCCACTGTACAGGAGAATCCGTATAGCTGTTCGAGTGTTCGAACCCTAATGCGTGAGAAATGGCAAGTAAACCCCATATTTACATATCTGCCACTGTGCTGGAGAATCCGTATAGGTGTTCGAGTGTTCGAACCGTAATGCACGAGAAATGGTAAGTAAACGCCGTATTTACATATCTGCCACTGTGCAGGTGAATCCGTATAGGTGTTCGAGTGTTCGAACCGTAATGCACGAGAAATGGTAAGTAAACGTCGTATTTACATATCTGCCACTGTGCAGGAGAATCCGTATAGGTGTTCGAGTGTTCGAACCGTAATGCACGAGAAATGGTAAGTAAACGCCGTATTTACATATCTGCCACTGTGCAGGAGAATCCGTATAGGTGTTCGAGTGTTCGAACCGTAATGCACGAGAAATGGTAAGTGAACGCCGTATTTACATATCTGCCACTGTGCAGGAGAATCCGTATAGGTGTTCGAATGTTAGAACCGTAATGCACGAGAAATGGTAAGTAAACGCCGTATTTACATATCTGCCACTGTGCAGGAGAATCCGTATAGGTGTTCGAGTGTTCGAACCCTAATGCGTGAGAAATGGTAAGTAAACGCCATATTTACATATCTGCCACAATGCAGGAGAATCCGTATAGGTGTTCCAGTGTTCGAACCGTAATGCATGAGAAATGGTAAGTAAACGACTTATTTACATATCTGCCACTATCCAGGAGAATCCGCATAGGTGTTCGAGTGTTCGAACCGTAATGCGCGACAAATGGTAAGTAAACGCCGTATTTACATATCTGTCACTGCGCAGGAGAATCCGTATAGTTGTTCGAGTGTTCGAACCGTAACGCACGAGAAATGGTAAGTAAGCGCCGTATTTACATATCTGCCACTGTGCAGGAGAATCCGTATAGGTGTTCGAGTGTTCAAACCGTAATGCACCAGAAATGGTAAGTAAACGCCGTATTTACATATCTGCCACTGTGCTGGAGAATCCGTATAGGTGTTCGAGTGTTCGGACCCTAATGCATGAGAAATTGCAAGTAAACGCCGTATTTACATATCTGCCACTCTACAGGAGAATCCGTATAGCTGTTCGAGTGTTCGAACCCTAATGCGTGAGAAATGGCAAGTAAACCCCATATTTACATATCTGCCACTGTGCTGGAGAATCCGTATAGGTGTTCGAGTGTTCGAACCGTAATGCACGAGAAATGGTAAGTAAACGCTGTATTTACATATCTGCCATTGTGCTGGAGAATCCGTATAGGTGTTCGAGTGTTCGAACCGTAATGCACGAGAAATGGTAAGTAAACGCCGTATTTACATATCTGCCACTGTGCAGGTGAATCCGTATAGGTGTTCGAGTGTTCGAACCGTAATGCACGAGAAATGGTAAGTAAACGCCGTATTTACATATCTGCCACTGTGCAGGAGAATCCGTATAGGTGTTCGAGTGTTCGAACCGTAATGCACGAGAAATGGTAAGTAAACGCCGCATTTACATATCTGCCACTATGTAGGAGAATCCGTATAGGTGTTCGAGTGTTCGAACCCTAATGCATGAGAAATGGTAAGTAAACGCCGTAATTACATGTCTGCCACTGTGCAGGAGAATCCGTATAGGTGTTCGAGTGTTGGAACCCTAATGCAGGAGAAACGGTAAGTAAACGCCGTATTTACATATCTGCCACTGTGCAGGAGAATCCGTATAGGTGTTCGAATGTTCGAACCGTAATGCACGAGAAATGGTAAGTAAACGCCGTATTTACATATCTGCCACTGTGCAGGAGAATCCGTATAGGTGTTCGAGTGTTCGAACCCTAATGCGTAAGAAATGGTAAGTAAACGCCATATTTACATATCTGCCACTATGCAGGAGAATCCGTATAGGTGTTCCAGTGTTCGAACCGTAATGCACGAGAAATGGTAAGTAAACGACGTATTTACATATCGGCCACTATCCAGGAGAATCCGTATAGGTGTTCGAGTGTTCGAACCGTAATGCGCGAGAAATGGTAAGTAAACGCCGTATTTACATATCTGCCACTGCGCAGGAGAATCCGTATAGGTGTTCGAGTGTTCGAACCGTCATGCACGAGAAATGGTAAGTAAACGCCGTATTAACATATCTGCCACTGTGCAGGAGAATCCGTATAGGTGTTCGAGTGTTCGAACCGTAATGCACGAGAAATGGTAAGTTACGCCGTATTTACATATCTGCCACTGTGCAGGAGAATCCGTATAGGTGTTCGAATGTTCGAACCGTAATGCACGAGAAATGGGAAGTAAACACCGTATTTACATATCTGCCACTGTGCAGGAGAATCCGTATAGGTGTTCGAGTGTTCGAACCGTAATGCGTGAGAAATGGTAAGTAAACGCCATATTTACATATCTGCCACTATGCAGGAGAATCCGTATAGGTGTTCCAGTGTTCGAACCGTAATGCACGAGAAATGGTAAGTAAACGACGTATTTACATATCTGCCACTATCCAGGAGAATCCGCATAGGTGTTCGAGTGTTCGAACCGTAATGCGCGACAAATGGTAAGTAAACGCCGTATTTACATATCTGCCACTGCGCAGGAGAATCCGTATAGTTGTTCGAGTGTTCGAACCGTAACGCACGAGAAATGGTAAGTAAGCGCCGTATTTATATATCTGCCACTGTGCAGGAGAATCCGTATAGGTGTTCGAGTGTTCGAACCGTAATGCACCAGAAATGGTAAGTAAACGCCGTATTTACATATCTGCCACTGTGCTGGGGAATCCGTATAGGTGTTCGAGTGTTCGAACCCTAATGCATGAGAAATTGCAAGTAAACGCCGTATTTACATATCTGCCACTGTACAGGCGAATCCGTATAGCTGTTCGACGTGTTCGAACCCTAATGCGTGAGAAATGGCAAGTAAACCCCATATTTACATATCTGCCACTGTGCTGGAGAATCCGTATAGGTGTTCGAGTGTTCGAACCGTAATGCACGAGAAATGGTAAGTAAACGCCGTATTTACATATCTGCCACTGTGCAGGTGAATCCGTATAGGTGTTCGAGTGTTCGAACCGTAATGCACGAGAAATGGTAAGTAAACGCCGTATTTACATATCTGCCACTGTGCAGGAGAATCCGTATAGGTGTTCGAGTGTTCGAACCGTAATGCACGAGAAATGGTAAGTAAACGCCGTATTTACATATCTGCCACTGTGCAGGAGAATCCGTATAGGTGTTCGAGTGTTCGAACCGTAATGCACTAGAAATGGTAATTAAACGCCGTATTTACATATCTGCCACTGTGCAGGAGAATCCGTATAGGTGTTCGACTGTTCGAACCGTAATGCACGAGAAATGGTAAGTAAACGCCGTATTTACATATCTGCCACTGTGCAGGAGACTCCGTATAGGTGTTCGAGTGTTCGAACCCTAATGCGTGAGAAATGGTAAGTAAACGCCATATTTACATATCTGCCACTATGCAGGAGAATCCGTATAGGTGTTCCAGTGTTCGAACCGTAATGCACGAGAAATGGTAAGTAAACGACTTATTTACATATCTGCCACTATCCAGGAGAATCCGCATAGGTGTTCGTATGTTCGAACCGTAATGCGCGACAAATGGTAAGTAAACGCCGTATTTACATATCTGTCACTGCGCAGGAGAATCCGTATAGTTGTTCGAGTGTTCGAACCGTAACGCACGAGAAATGGTAAGTAAGCGCCGTATTTACATATCTGCCACTGTGCAGGAGAATCCGTATAGGTGTTCGAGTGTTCGAACCCTAATGCACCAGAAATGGTAAGTAAACGCCGTATTTACATATCTGCCACTGTGCTGGAGAATCCGTATAGGTGTTCGAGTGTTCGAACCCTAATGCATGAGAAATTGCAAGTAAACGCCGTATTTACATGTCTGCCACTCTACAGGAGAATCCGTATAGCTGTTCGAGTGTTCGAACCCTAATGCGTGAGAAATGGCAAGTAAACCCCATATTTACATATCTGCCACCGTGCTGGAGAATCCGTATAGGTGTTCGAGTGTTCGAACCGTAATGCACGAGAAATGGTAAGTAAACGCTGTATTTACATATCTGCCACTGTGCTGGAGAATCCGTATAGGTGTTCGAGTGTTCGAACCGTAATGCACGAGAAATGGTAAGTAAACGCCGTATTTACATATCTGCCACTGTGCAGGTGAATCCGTATAGGTGTTCGAGTGTTCGAACCGTAATGCACGAGAAATGGTAAGTAAACGCCGTATTTACATATCTGCCACTGTGCAGGAGAATCCGTATAGGTGTTCGAGTGTTCGAACCGTAATGCACGAGAAATGGTAAGTAAACGCTGTATTTACATATCTGCCACTCTGCTGGAGAATCCGTATAGGTGTTCGAGTGTTCGAACCGTAATGCACGAGAAATGGTAAGTAAACGCCGTATTTACATATCTGCCACTGTGCAGGTGAATCCGTATAGGTGTTCGAGTGTTCGAACCCTAATGCGTGAGAAATGGTAAGTAAACCCCATATTTACATATCTGCCACTATGCAGGAGAATCCGTATTGGTGTTCCAGTGTTCGAACCGTAATGCACGAGAAATGGTAAGTAAACGACGTATTTACATATCTGCCACTATCCAGGAGAATCCGTATAGGTGTTCGAGTGTTCGAACCGTAATGCGCGAGAAATGGTAAGTAAACGCCGTATTTACATATCTGCCACTGCGCAGGAGAATCCGTATAGGTGTTCGAGTGTTCGAACCGTCATGCACGAGAAATGGTAAGTAAACGCCGTATTTACATATCTGCCACTGTGCAGGAGAATCCGTATAGGTGTTCGAGTGTTCGAACCGTAATGCACGAGAAATGGTATGTTACGCCGTATTTACATATCTGCCACTGTGCAGGAGAATCCGTATAGGTGTTCGAATGTTCGAACCGTAATGCACGAGAAATGGTAAGTAAACGCCGTATTTACATATCTGCCACTGTGCAGGAGAATCCGTATAGGTGTTCGAGTGTTCGAACCATAATGCGTGAGAAATGGTAAGTAAACGCCATATTTACATATCTGCCACTATGCAGGAGAATCCGTATAGGTGTTCCAGTGTTCGAACCGTAATGCACGAGAAATGGTAAGTAAACGACGTATTTACATATCTGCCACTATCCAGGAGAATCCGCATAGGTGTTCGAGTGTTCGAACCGTAATGCGCGAGAAATGGTAAGTAAACGCCGTATTTACATATCTGCCACTGCGCAGGAGAATCCGTATAGTTGTTCGAGTGTTCGAACCGTAACGCACGAGAAATGGTAAGTAAGCGCCGTATTTATATATCTGCCACTGTGCAGGAGAATCCGTATAGGTGTTCGAGTGTTCGAACCATAATGCACCAGAAATGGGAAGTAAACGCCGTATTTACATATCTGCCACTGTGCTGGGGAATCCGTATAGGTGTTCGAGTGTTCGAACCCTAATGCATGAGAAATTGCAAGTAAACGCCGTATTTACATATCTGCCACTGTACAAGAGAATCCGTATAGCTGTTCGAGTGTTCGAACCCTAATGCGTGAGAAATGGCAAGTAAACCCCATATTTACATATCTGCCACTGTGCTGGAGAATCCGTATAGGTGTTCGAGTGTTCGAACCGTAATGCACGAGAAATGGTAAGTAAACGCCGTATTTACATATCTGCCACTGTGCAGGTGAATCCGTATAGGTGTTCGAGTGTTCGAACCGTAATGCACGAGAAATGGTAAGTAAAATGCCGTATTTACATATCTGCCACTGTGCAGCAGAATCCGTATAGGTGTTCGAGTGTTTGAACCGTAATGCACGGGAAATGGTAAGTAAACGCCGTAGTTACATATCTGCCACTATGCTGGAGAATCCGTCTAGGTGTTCAAGTGTTCGGACCGTAATGCATGAGAAATTGCAAGTAAACGCTGTATTTACATATCTGCCACTGTGCAGGAGAATCCGAATAGGTGTTCGTGTGTTCGAACCCTAATGCTTGAGAAATGGTAAGTGAACGCCATATTTACATATCTGCCACTGTGCAGGAGAATCCGTGTAGGTGTTCGAGTGTTCGAACCGTAATACACGAGAAATGGTAAGTAAACGCCGCATTTTCATATCTGCCACTGTGTAGGAGAATCCGTATAGGTGTTCGAGTGTTCGAACCCTAATGCACGAGAAATGGTAAGTAAACGCCATATTTACATATCTGCCACTGTGCAGGAGAATCCGTATAGGTGTTCGAATGTTCGAACCGTAATGCACGAGAAATGGTAAGTAAACGACGTATTTACATATCTGCCACTATCCAGGAGAATCCGTATAGGTGTTCGAGTGTTCGAACCGTAACGCACGAGAAATGGTAAGTAAGCGCCGTATTTACATATCTGCCACTGCGCAGGAAAATCCGTATAGGTGTTCGAGTGTTCGAACCGTAATGCACCAGAAATGGTAAGTAAACGCCGTATTTACATATCTGCCACTGTGCTGGAGAATCCGTATAGGTGTTCGAGTGTTCGAACCCTAATGCGTGAGAAATTGCAAGTAAACGCCGTATTTACATGTCTGGCACTCTACAGGAGAATCCGTATAGCTGTTCGAGTGTTCGAACCCTAATGCGTGAGAAATGGCAAGTAAACCCCATATTTACATATCTGCCACTGTGCTGGAGAATCCGTATAGGTGTTCGAGTGTTCGAACCGTAATGCACGAGAAATGGTAAGTAAACGCTGTATTTACATATCTGCCACTGTGCTGGAGAATCCGTATAGGTGTTCGAGTGTTCGAACCGTAATGCACGAGAAATGGTAAGTAAACGCCGTATTTACATATCTGCCACTGTGCAGGTGAATCCGTATAGGTGTTCGAGTGTTCGAACCGTAATGCACGAGAAATGGTAAGTAAACGCCGTATTTACATATCTGCCACTGTGCAGGAGAATCCGTATAGGTGTTCGAGTGTTCGAACCGTAATGCACGAGAAATGGGTTGTAAACGCCGCATTTACATATCTGCCACTATGTAGGAGAATCCGTATAGGTGTTCGAGTGTTCGAACCCTAATGCATGAGAAATGGTAAGTAAACGCCGTAATTACATGTCTGCCACTGTGCAGGAGAATCCGTATAGGTGTTCGAGTGTTGGAACCCTAATGCAGGAGAAACGGTAAGTAAACGCCGTATTTACATATCTGCCACTGTGCAGGAGAATCCGTATAGGTGTTCGAATGTTCGAACCGTAATGCACGAGAAATGGTAAGTAAACGCCGTATTTACATATTTACCACTGTGCAGGAGAATCCGTATAGGTGTTCGAGTGTTCGAACCCTAATGCGTGAGAAATGGTAAGTAAACGCCATATTTACATATCTGCCACTATGCAGGAGAATCCGTATAGGTGTTCCAGTGTTCGAACCGTAATGCACGAGAAATGGTAAGTAAACGACGTATTTACATATCTGCCACTACCCAGGAGAATCCGTATAGGTGTTCGAGTGTTCGAACCGTAATGCGCGAGAAATGGTAAGTAAATGCCGTATTTACATATCTGCCACTGCGCAGGAGAATCCGTATAGGTGTTCGAGTGTTCGAACCGTCATGCACGAGAAATGGTAAGTAAACGCCGTATTTACATATATGCCACTGTGCAGGAGATCCGTATAGGTGTTCGAGTGTTCGAACCGTAATGCACGAGAAATGGTAAGTTACGCCGTATTTACATATCTGCCACTGTGCAGGAGAATCCGTATAGGTGTTCGAATGTTCGAACCGTAATGCACGAGAAATGGTAAGTAAACGCCGTATTTACATATCTGCCACTGTACAGGAGAATCCGTATAGGTGTTCGAGTGTTCGAACCCTAATGCGTGAGAAATGGTAAGTAAACGCCATATTTACATATCAGCCACTATGCAGGAGAATCCGTATAGGTGTTCCAGTGTTCGAACCGTAATGCACGAGAAATGGTAAGTAAACGACGTATTTACATATCTGCCACTATCCAGGAGAATCCGCATAGGTGTTCGAGTGTTCGAACCGTAATGCGCGACAAATGGTAAGTAAACGCCGTATTTACATATCTGCCACTGCGCAAGAGAATCCGTATAGTTGTTCGAGTGTTCGAACCGTAACGCACGAGAAATGGTAAGTAAGCACCGTATTTACATATCTGCCACTGTGCAGGAGAATCCGTATAGGTGTTCGAGTGTTCGAACCGTAATGCACCAGAAATGGTAAGTAAACGCCGTATTTACATATCTGCCACTGTGCAGGTGAATCCGTATAGGTGTTCGAGTGTTCGAACCGTAATGCACGAGAAATGGTAAGTAAACGCCGTATTTACATATCTGCCACTGTGCAGGAGAATCCGTATAGGTGTTCGAGTGTTCGAACCGTAAGGCACGAGAAATGGTAAGTAAACGCCGTATTTACATATCTGCCACTGTGCTGGAGAATCCGTAAAGGTGTTCCAGTGTTCGAACCGTAATGCACGAGAAATGGTAAGTAAACGCCTTATTTACATATCTACCATTGTGCAGGAGAATCCGTATAGGTGTTAGAGTATTCGAACCGTAATGCACGAGAAATGGTAAGTAAACGCCGTATTTACATATCTGCCACTGTGCTGGAGAATCCGTATAGGTGTTCGAGTGTTCGAACCGTCATGCACGAGAAATGGTAAGTAAGCACCGTATTTACATATCTGCCACTGTGCTGGAGAATCTGCATAGGTGTTCGAGTGTTCGAACCCTAATGCACGAGAAATGGTAAGTTACGCCGTATTTACATATCTGCCACTGTGCAGGAGAATCCGTATAGGTGTTCGAATGTTCGAACCGTAATGCACGAGAAACGGTAAGTTAACGCCGTATTTACATATCTGCCACTGTGCAGGAGAATCCGTATAGGTGTTCGAGTGTTCGAACCGTAATGCACGAGAAATGGTAAGTAAACGCCGTATTTACATATCTGCCACTGTACAGGAGAATCCGTATAGGTGTTCGTGTGTTCGAACCCTAATGCGTGAGAAATGGTAAGTGAACGCCATATTTACATATCTGCCACTGTGCAGGAGAATCCGTGTAGGTGTTCGAGTTTTCGAACCGTAATCCACGAGAAATTGTAAGTAAACGCCGTATTTACATATCTGCCACTGTGTAGGAGAATCCGTATAGGTGTTCGAGTGTTCGAACCCTAATGCGGGAGAAATGGTAAGTAAACGCCATATTTACATATCTGCCACTGTGCAGGAGAATCCGTATAGGTGTTAGAGTGTTCGAACTGTAATGCACGAGAAATGGTAAGTAAACGCCGTATTTACATATCTGCCACTGTGCAGGAGAATCCATATAGGTGTTCGAGTGTTCGAACCGTAATGCACGAGAAATGGTAAGTAAATGCCGTATTTACATATCTGCCACTGTGCAGGAGAATCCGTATAGGTGTTCGAGTGTTTGAACCGTAATGCACGGGAAATGGTAAGTAAACGCCGTAGTTACATATCTGCCACTATGCTGGAGAATCCGTCTAGGTGTTCAAGTGTTCGGACCGTAATGCATGAGAAATTGCAAGTAAACGCTGTATTTACATATCTGCCACTGTGCAGGAGAATCCGAATAGGTGTTCGTGTGTTCGAACCCTAATGCTTGAGAAATGGTAAGTGAACGCCATATTTACATATCTGCCACTGTGCAGGAGAATCCGTGTAGGTGTTCGAGTGTTCGAACCGTAATGCACGAGAAATGGTAAGTAAACGCCGCATTTTCATATCTGCCACTGTGTAGGAGAATCCGTATAGGTGTTCGAGTGTTCGAACCCTAATGCACGAGAAATGGTAAGTAAACGCCATATTTACATATCTGCCACTGTGCAGGAGAATCCGTATAGGTGTTCGAATGTTCGAACCGTAATGCACGAGAAATGGTAAGTAAACGCCGTATTTACATATCTGCCACTGTGCAGCAAAATCCGTATAGGTGTTCGAGTGTTCAAACCCTAATGCGTGAGAAATGGTAAGTAAATGCCATATTTACATATCTGCCACTATCCAGGAGAATCCGCATAGGTGTTCGAGTGTTCGAACCGTAATGCGCGACAAATGGTAAGTAAACGCCGTATTTACATATCTGCCACTGTGCAGGTGAATCCGTATAGGTGTTCGAGTGTTCGAACCGTAATGCACGAGAAATGGTAAGTAAACGCCGTATTTACATATCTGCCACTGTGCAGGAGAATCCGTATAGGTGTTCGAGTGTTCGAACCGTAATGCACGAGAAATGGTAAGTAAACGCCGCATTTACATATCTGCCACTATGTAGGAGAATCCGTATAGGTGTTTGAGTGTTCGAACCCTAATGCATGAGAAATGGTAAGTAAACGCCGTAATTACATGTCTGCCACTGTGCCGGAGAATCCGTATAGGTGTTCGAGTGTTGGAACCCTAATGCAGGAGAAACGGTAAGTAAACGCCGTATTTACATATCTGCCACTGTGCAGGAGAATCCGTATAGGTGTTCGAATGTTCGAACCGTAATGCACGAGAAATGGTAAGTAAACGCCGTATTTACATATTTACCACTGTGCAGGAGAATCCGTATAGGTGTTCGAGTGTTCGAACCCTAATGCGTGAGAAATGGTAAGTAAACGCCATATTTACATATCTGCCACTATGCAGGAGAATCCGTATAGGTGTTCGAATGTTCGAACCGTAATGCACGAGAAATGGTAAGTAAACGCCGTATTTACATATCTGCCACTGTGCAGCAAAATCCGTATAGGTGTTCGAGTGTTCAAACCCTAATGCGTGAGAAATGGTAAGTAAACGCCATATTTACATATCTGCCACTGTGCAGGAGAATCCGTATAGGTGTTCCAGTGTTTGAACCGTAATGCACGAGAAATGGTAAGTAAACGACGTATTTACATATCTGCCACTATCCAGGAGAATCCGTATAGGTGTTCGAGTGTTCGAACCGTAACGCACGAGAAATGGTAAGTAAGCGCCGTATTTACATATCTGCCACTGCGCAGGAGAATCCGTATAGGTGTTCGAGTGTTCGAACCGTAATGCACCAGAAATGGTAAGTAAACGCCGTATTTACATATCTGCCACTGTGCTGGAGAATCCGTATAGGTGTTCGAGTGTTCGAACCCTAATGCATGAGAAATTGCAAGTAAACGCCGTATTTACATGTCTGCCACTCTACAAGAGAATCCGTATAGCTGTTCGAGTGTTCGAACCCTAATGCGTGAGAAATGGCAAGTAAACCCCATATTTACATATCTGCCACTGTGCTGGAGAATCCGTATAGGTGTTCGAGTGTTCGAACCGTAATGCACGAGAAATGGTAAGTAAACGCCGCATTTACATATCTGCCACTATGTAGGAGAATCCGTATAGGTGTTCGAGTGTTCGAACCCTAATGCATGAGAAATGGTAAGTAAACGCCGTATTACATGTCTGCCACTGTGCAGGAGAATCCGTATAGGTGTTCGAGTGTTGGAACCCTAATGCAGGAGAAACGGTAAGTAAACGCCGTATTTACATATCTGCCACTGTGCAGGAGAATTCGTATAGGTGTTCGAATGTTCGAACCGTAATGCACGAGAAATGGTAAGTAAACGCCGTATTTACATATTTACCACTGTGCAGAGAATCCGTATAGGTGTTCGAGTGTTCGAACCCTAATGCGTGAGAAATGGTAAGTAAACGCCATATTTACATATCTGCCACTATGCAGGAGAATCTGTATAGGTGTTCCAGTGTTCGAACCGTAATGCACGAGAAATGGTAAGTAAACGACGTATTTACATATCTGCCACTATCCAGGAGAATCCGTATAGGTGTTCGAGTGTTCGAACCGTAATGCGCGAGAAATGGTAAGTAAATGCCGTATTTACATATCTGCCACTGCGCAGGAGAATCCGTATAGGTGTTCGAGTGTTCGAACCGTCATGCACGAGAAATGGTAAGTAAACGCCGTATTTACATATCTGCCACTGTGCAGGAGAATCCGTATAGGTGTTCGAGTGTTCGAACCGTAATGCACGAGAAATGGTAAGTTACGCCGTATTTACATATCTGCCACTGTGCAGGAGAATCCGTATAGGTGTTCGAATGTTCGAACCGTAATGCACGAGAAATGGTAAGCAAACGCCGTATTTACATATCTGCCACTGTGCAGGAGAATCCGTATAGGTGTTCGAGTGTTCGAACCCTAATGCGTGAGAAATGTAAGTAAACGCCATATTTACATATCTGCCACTATGCAGGAGAATCCGTATAGGTGTTCCAGTGTTCGAACCGTAATGCACGAGAAATGGTAAGTAAACGACGTATTTACATATCTGCCACTATCCAGGAGAATCCGCATAGGTGTTCGAGTGTTCGAACCGTAATGCGCGACAAATGGTAAGTAAACGCCGTATTTACATATCTGCCACTGCGCAGGAGAATCCGTATAGTTGTTCGAGTGTTCGAACCGTAACGCACGAGAAATGGTAAGTAAGCACCGTATTTACATATCTGCCACTGTGCAGGAGAATCCGTATAGGTGTTCGAGTGTTCGAACCCTAATGCACCAGAAATGGTAAGTAAACGCCGTATTTACATATCTGCCACTGTGCTGGAGAATCCGTAAAGGTGTTCGAGTGTTCGAACCCTAATGCGTGAGAAATGGTAAGTAAACGCCTTATTTACATATCTACCATTGTGCAGGAGAATCCGTATAGGTGTTAGAGTATTCGAACCGTAATGCACGAGAAATGGTAAGTAAACGCCGTATTTACATATCTGCCACTGTGCTGGAGAATCCGTATAGGTGTTCGAGTGTTCGAACCGTAATGCACGAGAAATGGTAACTAAACGCCGTATTAACATATCTGCCACTGTGCTGCAGAATCCGTAAAGGTGTTCGAGGTGTTCGAACCCTAATGCGTGAGAAATGGTAAGTAAACGCCTTATTTACATATCTACCATTGTGCAGGAGAATCCGTATAGGTGTTAGAGTATTCGAACCGTAATGCACGAGAAATGGTAAGTAAACGCCGTATTTAACATATCTGCCACTGTGCTGGAGAATCCGTATAGGTGTTCGAGTGTTCGAACCGTAATGCACGAGAAATGGTAAGTAAACACCGTATTTACATATCTGCCACTGTGCTGGAGAATCCGTATAGGTGTTCGAGTGTTCGAACCCTAATGCGGAAGAAATGGTAAGTAAACGCCGTATTTACATGTCTGCCAACTGTGCAGGAGAATCCGTATAGGTGTTCGAGTGTTTGAACCCTAACGCATGAGAAACGGTAAGTTAACGCCGTATTTACATATCTGCCACTGTGCAGGAGAATCCGTATAGGTGTTCGAGTGTTCGAACCGTAATGCACGAGAAATGGTAAGTAAACGCCGTATTTACATATCTGCCACTGTACAGGAGAATCCGTATAGGTGTTCGTGTGTTCGAACCCTAATGCGTGAGAAATGGTAAGTGAACGCCATATTTACATATCTGGCACTGTGCAGGATAATCCGTGTAGGTGTTCGAGTGTTCGAACCGTAATCCACGAGAAATTGTAAGTAAACGCCGTATTTACATATCTGCCACTGTGTAGGAGAATCCGTATAGGTGTTCGAGTGTTCGAACACCTAATGCGGGAGAAATGGTAAGTAAACGCCATATTTACATATCTGCCACTTGTGCAGGAGAATCCGTATAGGTGTTAGAGTGTTCGAACTGTAATGCACGAGAAATGGTAAGTAAACGCCGTATTTACATATCTGCCACTGTGCAGGAGAATCCATATAGGTGTTCGAGTGTTCGAACCGTAATGCACGAGAAATGGTAAGTAAATGCCGTATTTACATATCTGCCACTGTGCAGGAGAATCCGTATAGGTGTTCGAGTGTTTGAACCGTAATGCACGGGGAAATGGTAAGTAAACGCCGTAGTTACATATCTGCCACTATGCTGGAGAATCCGTCTAGGTGTTCAAGTGTTCGGACCGTAATGCATGAGAAATTGCAAGTAAACGCTGTTATTTACATATCTGCCACTGTGCAGGAGAATCCGAATAGGTGTTCGTGTGTTCGAACCCTAATGCTTGAGAAATGGTAAGTGAACGCCATATTTACATATCTGCCACTGTGCAGGAGAATCCGTGTAGGTGTTCGAGTGTTCGAACCGTAATGCACGAGAAATGGTAAGTAAACGCCGCATTTTCATATCTGCCACTGTGTAGGAGAATCCGTATAGGTGTTCGAGTGTTCGAACCCTAATGCATGAGAAATGGTAAGTAACGCCGTATTTACGTGTCTGCCACTGTGCAGGAGAATCCGTATAGGTGTTCGAATGTTCGAACCGTAATGCACGAGAAATGGTAAGTAAACGCCGTATTTACATATCTGCCACTGTGCAGCAAAATCCGTATAGGTGTTCGAGTGTTCAAACCCTAATGCGTGAGAAATGGTAAGTAAACGCCATATTTACATATCTGCCACTGTGCAGGAGAATCCGTATAGGTGTTCCAGTGTTTAAACCGTAATGCACGAGAAATGGTAAGTAAACGACGTATTTACATATCTGCCACTATCCAGGAGAATCCGTATAGGTGTTCGAAGTGTTCGAACCGTAATGCGCGAGAAATGGTAAGTAAACGCCGTATTTACATATCTGATACTGCGCAGGAGAATCCGTATAGTTGTTCGTGTGTTCGAACCGTAACGCACGAGAAATGGTAAGTAAACGCCGTATTTACATATCTGCCACTGTGCAGGAGAATCCGTATAGGTGTTCGAGTGTTCGAACCGTAATGCACCAGAAATGGTAAGTAAACGCCGTATTTACATATCTGCCACTGTGCTGGAGAATCCGTATAGGTGTTCGAGTGTTCGAACCCTAATGCATGAGAAATTGCAAGTAAACGCCGTATTTACATATCTGCCACTGTGCAGGAGAATCCGTATAGCTGTTCGAGTGTTCGAACCGTAATGCGTGAGAAATGGCAAGTAAACCCCATATTTACATATCTGCCACTGTGCTGGAGAATCCGTATAGGTGTTCGAGTGTTCGAACCGTAATGCACGAGAAATGGTAAGTAAACGCCGTATTTACATATCTGCCACTGTGCAGGTGAATCCGTATAGGTGTTCGAGTGTTCGAATCGTAATGCACGAGAAATGGTAAGTAAACGTCGTATTTACATATCTGCTACTGTGCAGGAGAATCCGTATAGGTGTTCGAGTGTTCGAACCGTAATGCACGAGAAATGGTAAGTAAACGCCGTATTTACATATCTGCCACTGTGCTGGAGAATCCGTCTAGGTGTTCGAGTGTTCGGACCGTAATGCATGAGAAATTGAAAGTAAACGCTGTATTTACATATCTGCCATTGTGCAGGGAGAATCCGTATAGGTGTTCGTGTGTTCGAACCCTAATGCGTGAGAAATGGTAAGTGAACGCCATATTTACATATCTGCCACTGTGCAGGAGAATCGGTGTAGGTGTTCGAGTGTTCGAACCGTAATCCACGCGAAATGGTAAGTAAACGCCGTATTTACATATCTGCCACTGTGCAGGAGAATCCGTATTGGTGATCGAGTGGTCGAACCGTAATGCACGAGAAATGGTAAGTAAACGCCGTATTTACATATCTGCCACTGTGCAGGAGAATCCGTATAGGTGTTCGAGTGTTCGAACCGGTAATGCACGAGAAATGGTAAGTAAACGCCGCATTTACATATCTGCCACTATATAGGAGAATCCGTATAGGTGTTCGAGTGTTCGAACCCTAATGCATGAGAAATGGTAAGTAAACGCCGTATTTACATGTCTGCCACTGTGCAGGAGAATCCGTATAGGTGTTCGAGTGTAGGAACCCTAATGCAGGAGAAATGCTAAGTAAACGCCGTATTTACATATCTGCCACTGTGCAGGAGAATCCGTATAGGTGTTCGAATGGTCGAACCGTAATGCACGAGAAATGGTAAGTAAACGCCGTATTTACATATCTGCCACTGTGCAGGAGAATCCGTATAGGTGTTCGAGTGTTCGAACCCTAATGCGTGAGAATGGTAAGTAAACGCCATATTTACATATCTGCCACTATGCAGGAGAATCCGTATAGGTGTTCCAGTGTTCGAACCGTAATGCACGAGAAATGGTAAGTAAACGACGTATTTACATATCTGCCACTATCCAGGAGAATCCGTATAGGTGTTCGAGTGTTCGAACCGTAATGCGCGAGAAATGGTAAGTAAACGCCGTGTTTACATATCTGCCACTGCGCAGGAGAATCCGTATAGGTGTTCGAGTGTTCGAACCGTCATGCACGAGAAATGGTAAGTAAACGCCGTATCTACATATCAGCCACTGTGCAGGAGAATTCGTATAGGTGTTCGAGTGTTCGAACCGTAATGCACGAGAAATGGTAAGTAAACGACGTATTTACATATCTGCCACTATCCAGGAGAATCCGCATAGGTGCTCGAGTGTTCGAACCGTAATGCACGAGAAATGGTAAGTAAGCGCCGTATTTACATATCTGCCACTGTGCAGGAGAATCCGTATAGGTGTTCGAGTGTTCGAACCGTAATGCACCAGAAATGGTAAGTAAACGCCGTATTTACATATCTGACACTGTGCTGGAGAATCCGTATAGGTGTTCGAGTGTTCGAACCCTAATGCATGAGAAATTGCAAGTAAACGCCGTATTTACATATCTGCCACTGTACAGGAGAATCCGTATAGCTGTTCGAGTGTTTGAACCTAATGCGTGAGAAATGGCAAGTAAACCCCATATTTACATATCTGCCATTGTGCTGGAGAATCCGTATAGGTGTTCGAGTGTTCGAACTGTAATGCACGAGAAATGGTAAGTAAGCGCCGTATTTACATATCTGCCACTGTGTAGGTGAATCCGTATAGGTGTTCGAGTGTTCAAACCGTAATGCACGAGAAATGGTAAGTAAACGCCGTATTTACATATCTGCAACTGTGCAGGAGAATCCGTATAGGTGTTCGAGTGTTCGAACCGTAATGCACGAGAAATGGTAAGTAAACGCCGTATATTTACATATCTTCCACTGTGCAGGTGAATCCGTATAGGTGTTCGAGTGTTCGAACCGTAATGCACGAGAAATGGTAAGTAAACGCCGTATTTACATATCTGCCACTGTGCAGGAGAATCCGTATAGGTGTTCGAATGTTCGAACCGTAATGCCCGAGAAATGGTAAGTAAACGCCGTATTTACATATCTGCCACTGTGCTGGAGAATCCGTATAGGTGTTCGAGTGTTCGAACCGTAATGCACGAGAAATGGTAAGTAAGCGCCGCATTTACATATCTGCCACTGTGTTGGAGAATCCGTATAGGTGTTCGAGTGTTCGAACCCTAATGCAAGAGAAATGGTAAGTCAACGCCGGATTTACATGTCTGCCACTGTGCAGAGAATCCGTATAGGTGTTCGAGTGTTTGAAACCCTAACGCATGAGAAATGGTAAGTAAACAACGTATTTACATATCTGCCACTGTGCAGGAGAATCCGTATAGGTGTTCGAATGTTCGAACCGTAATGCACGAGAAATGGTAAGTAAACGCCGTATTTACATATCTGCCACTGTGCAGCAGAATCCGTATAGGTGTTCGAGTGTTCGAACCCTAATGCGTGAGAAATGGTAAGTAAACGCCATATTTACATATCTGCCACTGTGCAGCAGAAATCCGTATAGGTGTTCGAGTGTTCGAACCCTAATGCATGAGAAATGGTAAGTAAACGCCACATTTACATATCTGCCACTGTGCAGGTGAATCCGTATAGGTGTTCGAGTGTTCGAACCGTAATGCACGAGAAATGGTAAGTAAACGCCGTATTTACATATCTGCCACTGTGCAGGTGAATCTGTATAGGTGTTCGAGTGTTCGAACCGTAATGCACGAGAAATGGTAAGTAAACGCCGTATTTATATATCTGCCACTGTGCAGGAGAATCCGTATAGGTGTTCGAGTGTTCGAACCGTAATGCACGAGAAATGGTAAGTAAACGCCGTATTTACATATCTGCCACTGTGCTGGAGAATCCGTCTAGGTGTTCGAGTGTTCGGACCGTAATGCATGAGAAATTGCAAGTAAACGCTGTATTTACATATCTGCCATTGTGCAGGAGAATCCGTATAGGTGTTCGTGTGTTCGAACCCTAATGCGTGAGAAATGGTAAGTGAACGCCATATTTACATATCTGCCACTGTGCAGGAGAATCCGTGTAGGTGTTCGAGTGTTCGAACCGTAATCCACGAGAAATGGTAAGTAAACGCCGTATTTGCATATCTGCCACTGCGCAGGAGAATCCGTATTGGTGGTCGAGGGTCGAACCGTAATGCACGAGAAATGGTAAGTAAACGCCGTATTTACATATCTGCACCATCCAGGAGAATCCGTATAGGTGTTCGAGTGTTCGAACCGTAATGCGCGAGAAATGGTTAGTAAACGCCGTATTTACATATCTGCCACTGCACAGGAGAATCCGTATAGTTGTTCGAGTGTTCGAACCGTAACGCACGAGAAATGGTAAGTAAACGCCGTATTTACATATCTGCCACTGTGCAGGAGAATCCGTATAGGTGTTCGAGTGTTCGAACCGTAATGCACCAGAAATGGTAAGTAAACGCCGTATTTACATATCTGCCACTGTGCTGGAGAATCCGTATAGGTGTTCGAGTGTTCGAACCCTAATGCATGAGAAATTGCAAGTAAACGCCGTATTTACAAATCTGCCACTGTGCTGGAGAATCCGTATAGCTGTTCGAGTGTTCGAACCCTAATGCGTGAGAAATGGCAAGTAAACCCCATATTTACATATCTGCCACTGTGCTGGAGAATCCGTATAGGTGTTCGAGTGTTCGAACCGTAATGCACGGGAAATGGTAAGTAAACGCTGTATTTACATATCTGCCACTGTGCTGGAGAATCCGTATAGGTGTTCGAGTGTTCGAACCGTAATGCACGAGAAATGGTAAGTAAACGCCGTATTTACATATCTGCCACTGTGCAGGAGAATCCGTATAGGTGTTCGAGTGTTCGAACCGTAAATGCACGAGAAATGGTAAGTAAACGCCGCATTTACATATCTGCCACTGTGCAGGAGAATCCGTATAGGTGTTCGAATGTTCGAACCGTAATGCACGAGAAATGGTAAGTAAACGCCGTATTTACATATCTGCCACTGTGCAGGAGAATCCGTATAGGTGTTCGAGTGTTCGAACCCTAATGCGTGAGAAATGGTAAGTAAACGCCTTATTTACATATCTGCCACTATGCAGGAGAATCCGTATAGGTGTTCCAGTGTTCGAACCGTAAATGCACGAGAAAATGGTAAGTAAACGACGTATTTACATATCTGCCACTATCCAGGAGAATCCGTATAGGTGTTCGAGTGTTCGAACCGTAATGCGCGAGAAATGGTAAGTAAACGCCGTATTTACATATCTGCCACTGCGCAGGAGAATCCGTATAGGTGTTCGAGTGTTCGAACCGTCATGCACGAGAAATGGTAAGTAAATGCCGTATTTACATATCTGCTACTGTGCAGGAGAATCCGTATAGGTGTTCGAGTGTTCGAACCCTAATGCGTGAGAAATGGTAAGTAAACGCCATATTTACATATCTGCAACTATGCAGGACAATCCATATAGGTGTTCCAGTGTTCGAACCGTAATGCACGAGAAATGGTAAGTAAACGACGTATTTACATATCTGCCACTATCCAGGAGAATCCGTATAGTTGTTATCGAGTGTTCGAACCGTAACGCACGAGAAATGGTAAAGTAAGCGCCGTATTTACATATCTGCCACTGTGCAGGAGAATCCGTATAGGTGTTCGAGTGTTCGAACCGTAATGCACGAGAAATGGTAAGTAAACGCCGTATTTACATATCTGCCACTGTGCTGGAGAATCCGTATAGGTGTTCGAGTGTTCGAACCCTAATGCATGAGAAATTGCAAGTAAACGCCGTATTTACATATCTGCCACTGTACAGGAGAATCCGTATAGCTGTTCGAGTGTTCGAACCCTAATGCGGGAGAAATGGTAAGTAAACGCCACATTTACATATCTGCCACTGTGCAGGTGAATCCGTATAGGTGTTCGAGTGTTCGAACCGTAATGCACGAGAAATGGTAAGTAAACGCCGTATTTACATATCTGCCACTGTGCAGGTGAATCTGTAAGGTGTTCGAGTTGTTCGAAC